>VXAD01008436.1:1021359-1338445 GCA_013399195.1 Dicrurus megarhynchus
CGCCGCCCGCCGAGCCGAGCCGAGCCGAGCCGAGCCGAGCCGGGCTGGCGCTCCCCACAAAGCGCGGCCGGGCGGCCGCCTGGATCCAGCACTGCCGCAGCTCCCGCCGCTCCTCCTCGGGCCCCCCCGGCCGCCGGGGCAACCCCCTCCTTCTCCCCCCCCCGCCT
Organism: Dicrurus megarhynchus; assembly: GCA_013399195.1. Lineage (NCBI taxonomy): Eukaryota > Metazoa > Chordata > Aves > Passeriformes > Dicruridae > Dicrurus > Dicrurus megarhynchus. Next base: position 1,021,527 of record VXAD01008436.1, read on the forward strand.
TTCCCGATCGGCGGAAAAATGTCGGTCTGCCTGGCGGAGCTGCGCGGGGAGCGGCGGCGGGGAGAGCTGTGCAGAAGGTGCAGTTTGAATTATGCTTCTTCCCCCTCCGGCAGCTCTGTGGTGGCCAAATGCAGTTCTCGCTGCTGGCCATGTAAATAATCGGGGCTGCTGCTACCCCAGTGGCTTTAAATGCATCGCGGGGCTTTCCCCCTTCCTACATAAAGCCCTACCACCAACAAAAAACCGAACCTCGTCCCCCCCCGTGCCAGCCCTTTAAATGCTCAGAGCAAGTGTACATTTCCATCTGAAATCAACCCAAGTGTTACTGGCAATGTATTTTCTCGGAGAGAGGGGAAGAGGGGGGATCTGGCGTTTGGACCCAATAAAATGCTCCGCTCCAGTGTAAATATTTGCAGGTTATTAGTGACTTTTTAAAAAACATTTTCAGTGAGGTCTGTTATTTACAACGTGTCATAAGTTATTAATGTTCATTGCCTAAGTACCCTGCTAAATCTGTCTCATGCCTTAGAACAAAGTCGACAATTGGCATATTGTTTAAAGTATGAAAAAAATGCGAGTGGGTTTAAAAATTGGAAATATCTGTATTTGCAGAAGTGTAAATATTGCTTTGTAGCTGTCAAACTCCAGCCCTTGGCTATGAGACAAAGGAGTATATTTTGATTAATTTCTCAGTGAAACCAACTTGTCACCTATTCAAAGTTTTCTGGAACTTGGGGAATGCCAAGAGAGAGTCCTGCCTGTTGTACGAACTCTGCCTCTTCCACAAAAAAGTTCTGCATGATGTCCAGTGATAGGCAGAGGTCAGTGGAACTTGGGGAATGACAAGAGAGAGTCCTTCCTGTTGTATTAACTCTGCCTCTTTTCCTTCCCCAAAAAGTTCCCCACGATGTCCAGTGATAGGCAGAGGTCAGACGATGAAAGTCCAAGTACCAGCAGTGGTAGTTCAGATGCCGATCAGAGGGATCCGCCTGCACCTGAACCTGAAGAGCAAGAAGAACGAAAACCCTCTGCCACCCAGCAGAAGAAGAACACCAAACTATCCAGCAAAACTACTGCTAAGCTATCTACTAGTGCAAAAAGGTAAAGGGGAGAGTGAAACATCCTGCACTACTTTTGCACAGTGTTTGTTTGGAGTCACCGTACCTGCACTGCACTTGTCAGGGCAGAGGGATTCTTGTGTAAAGCTATGTGGAAGGGAGTAAACTATAAACTAAGCAGTGCCTTAATTAATCCAAGTCCAACTGTTACCAAGGGGTAACAGTTACACAGACATGTCCTGTGTCTTTTGAGGAGTTGTTACAGAGTTTGGTAACTTACTGGCTGACTGGGAGCGGGGCACCTAGATGTGTTTTGTATTTGCAAAAACGGGTTAGAGAGCTTTGGCGCTTTTTTTCTGAGTTAGGTTTCCGTGCCTGATTAGGGTATAGGGTGGAGTCCTCCTGGAGTATTTTATTATGGTCTGTAGACTGATGACAGGCAATGCTGTCTAATTAAAGAAGTCATAAAACCCCAGTGGCTTCTCTGGGCCTTATGAGAGCTTTTCATGATGATGCACAGGAGAGGCTTACACACCTCAAAGGAATGGGTTCATTCTGCAATTCTCTCGGGAGAAACTTAGGTGAGTTTTATCCCTTAGGATCTGTGCATTTAAACCATCACGTTCTACAGGTAGCCTCTACCTTTAAATATGAGAATCTTCAGAAACCTTGTTTAGTTACATTGCTTGCACTTTCATTTGCATATAAGGTTATTGGCAGTCTGGCTCTCAATATGTGTACTCTGGTCATTTTCTCAAAGATCAGCTGTGTGAAATACTCAAAACTTTAAAATCTTTGATTCCATCAGTCCTTGGAGATGAAGCATAACTTTCCAGTCCTTTCTCTGGAGTTGCTTTTCTTTGCAAACGTTTCCAAGTATCCTGTAGCAAGAAAAGTTGTAAAATAGCTGTAGTAGCTTCAAATTTTGCTTATTCAGTGTGAGTGCTGTAGCTCTGACTTTTAGGAACACTTTAGTAATTTTGTATTGGACTTGAACTTAGTAAATTCTTTTGAAATATATTAAAATTGTTGCAGAGAATGACTGGGTGGCTTTGATGGCTTTTGAGCTTGTTAAAGAAACGCTTTGAAATAGGACTGGCTAAAGAAAAAAAAAGTTTTGCAATTACTATGTAGCCTTTGTAATTTGTTTTTACTTGTCTTTATTTGACAAGCCCGAGATACAGGGTTTTGGCACTGAGTTTTCCCATCTTGTCTTTATTTCCCTTAATTGTTGCAAGTCTAATTCCGTGCATCTCAGATAGTTCAGTAGGCTGACTGAACTTATTGGTATTAGTGCAAGGACCTCCAGAGCAGTTTCTGTTAGCTCATATTTTAACACCTGCTATTTTGCATTAAATTCACAGTATTGCTCGTATGGGTCCTTTTGTGAAGAGAATTCTTACTCGATATTTTTAAGAGGAGTTTAACGTGTGTATTTTGGAATTGCACCTCTCATGTACCTGAATAAACTTAAATTGACAGGAAGTTTTCAGTACTCATTTTTCAGATCTTAACTCCTTGTGAATGGTTTTGATAGAGTAAAGCTAAGCACAGATTATTTCAAGTAATTGTATCACTTTTTATCATGTAAATACAGCTACTGTGTAAGGTTGCAGGAGAAAGGCAGCAGAAGGTATGGAGAGAAGCAAAGTTGATCCAGAGAGATTATTGCAGTAAGAGAGACAGTCTGGCAGATCTGCAAATCCACTTTTTAAACACACTGCAAAGTAGTAGGTAAAATATTGTGAAAAGAGTGTGTCTGCTGCCAGCGCGGTTCACTTGAGCCTCAGTCACAGGTCCTGTAGCTCTGGTTTAAAGTCATTGTCAAATCTGCCTGTGCAGGCTTCCCCCCCCGCCTCATTTGCATATTAGCTTGAAAAGAAAATCTCCCTGGTAAAAAGTGCTTGGATGTGAAAAAGAGTTACTTTTCTGAATAGTTGTGGGAAATTTCTACCCAACTCAGCTGTAAGTGTTCTGTTTACATACAGCGTGGAGCAGGAAAAAAGCTGCAAAGTTTCTCAGCTGTGGGATTTGGGTTATGCCTCTGAGAACAAAGAGGAAGCAGCCATGTTAGCATTACTGAAGGCAAAGCCAATCTTGCATTTAACTGCATGGTGGTAGAGGGCAGTGTAATTCCCTGATTTATTCTATAGACTATCTCAAATGCTTTGTGTCTGTTCTCATTTCACCAACAGAATCCAGAAGGAGCTAGCTGAAATAACCCTTGATCCTCCTCCTAACTGCAGGTATGTAATGGCTTCTTAAATTGTGTTTGGTGGTAGGAAATTAATGTGCTCAGGGTAACAAAAGGGAAACTTAGTGTTTACGACAGGTGACTGTTAGACAGAAATTGCATACAGCAGATTGAACAAGCATAAAAAACGTTTGAAACTGAAGTTTGATATTTTGTCTGCATGTTGGAGGTGTAGTCATTAGTGACTGATGTACACAGTGAAATCTATTCAGTTTGTTGTTCATAGCAGGTCACTGCCTTCGCGAAACATTAATTATATGAATGTCAAAATACGCTGAAGCTTTCAACTTAACGTCTGCATGTAGTTTGAACTGGGTTTTTGAGTGCTGAGTTTATAGAGTGATCTTTTCATTCTGAAGTAAAGAACTGTGTGTGATTTTTATATGCTTTCTCTTAGTATGTTGTTTAACAGATAAACTGAAATATTGCCTCTAAATTTACGTGTCTGTTGGTCAAAGTTGTAGTCTCTTGATAAAGACTATTTTTAGTGAAGTTCCCCGCTTCGGAGGCACTTCTGTTAGGTCTTAGAAAATGAAATTTTAAGCATGGAAGACTGAGTGATTTAGTCTTAAAGTGACAGTTTGGAACTGAAGCACTTGATCTGTAGGAAAGTTAGCACAGTTAGCTGATTTCCTTATATCTTTTGCATGTTTTACTTTTGTTTAAAGGATGCATAAAAATCCTCATTAGCTATGAGCATCCAGTGTTCAGATTTGCAGTAAAGCTAAATTTAAATAATGTTGCTTTCATTTGAGGCATCTCAGTAAGATTTCTGACTGGAAGGTATCTTAATAACTTGTGTAACAGTGAGCCATGTACATGTTTTTAAAGAAATGCTGGAAATGCTTTTTGATTTTGTGTTGGAATTGTTTGGCTTTTGAATAGTTGGAAAGGTTTGGTGGGTGTTTTGTGAATTTGATAAAATATGAGCTTTCTTCTATCTCACTAATCTATGAGCGCAGGGGCTAAACCAGAGCAGTGTTTTATTGAATTTGTGGTGAAGGCGTCCTGTCCTGAGGAGTGTGCTGTAGATTGCCTATGGCAGTGTGATGTATTTGCATGCAGGGTCAGTGGCTCTCCCCCTGCAATAAAGGGGAGCTCTTTTGAGAGAACAGTCTGTTGCTTTTGGTTTTTTGTATGTTTGAGGGGGTTTTTTGTGCGGAGGTGGTTTTGGTTTGGTTTTAAATAACTGCTTTAGATAACTTTTAATAAATCACTGGGATTTAGTTCTGTGTTGGTCCTGCACTTTATATTTGGACCATCAAAGGGGCACGGTAGAAGAGAAAGTATTTAAATGAAATAAAACACTGCCACTGCTTACAGTTGCCAAAAAGATAATTGTAGCAGTTTCGGGTACAGCAAGTTACAGCTTTTAGAAAGAGAAGCTTCCCCCTTCACACTCTGCAGTACTATCTGAGCTGGTATAGTCAGATGCCCAGGAATTCTGTTGAGACTGATGAAAACACCCCACTGTGTCTAAAATTATTCAAGTTTCTTTCCTACACAGAGTAGGAAAATATGTTATTTTTTTGCCAGTGAAGAAGTCAATACTTCTGTTCCCATAGGTATTTTTAAGAGGATTTACTCAGTAACAACTTTATGATGAGTGCATTTTTACCTTTTGCAAAAAAAAAAAATATTTAAAAGAGAAGCTTCTGTAACAGAAGATCTCGGTTTTCATGATAAACAATTTGAACAGAGTTTCAGTGCCCAAAGTATTTACTGTTCCACTGAAACTGACTTATTAGAAGGAGCCTTTCTGGTACTAGGAGGTAAATGCAGCTGTGTGTTATGTGCAGAAACAGTTGACACTATGGTGTAGTAGCACAGATTAGGCTACAGACCAACATGGCAGGCTGATGACACCTCTGCAATGCTCATCATGCAACAAGCAGCAGAATGCTACTTATTATATTTCTTGTGAAAGAAAAAGAATTTGTAAAAAAAAACCCCAAAACATTTAAAAACCTGTATAACTTAGGCATATTCGTATGTGCTTTAAAAAAAAAAACCTTGTGTCTAAGTTCTCCCCAAAACAGTTTTTCTTGCACAGTTGTTTCTCCTCCAGTTCTAGAGCACACCCTTATCATTTGCAGTCCACGTGGTGCAAGCTTCACAAGAATACAACTGACAACTAATGCTCTTGGATGCCGATAGTCCTTCTGGTTACTCAGTTACATAAGTAATGAAAAATTAGCAATTTTTAAAATGCAGTAATGGCACATGTAAAACATTAAACGTTACTTTAACAGAATACAGTACAGATACTGAAGATTATGTTGACCTCTCTCACATCATGTTAAACACTGATGTCTGCTGCCACTTCTCACCTGCCAGTGCACTGTCCAGAGTCCCCCCATGGGAGTGACCCGAGGCTGATTTAGCTACTTTAAATGACACCGACTGGCTGCACTGTGATTCTCATGCAAAAGAGGTGTAGCTTGCCCCAGCAGTTATTTTTCCTTCAGTCACCTCTATTGCTATAACATCTGCTTTATAAAAATCCCAGAGCCCCAAGAAAGCCCTGCTCCTGGGTATGCTGAGCAGGCCTGGGCTGCACATTAACTTCTGTTTTAGGCACTGGGATAGCAGAATGACAGGCACAGTAAAACTGACTAAACAGTAGTTTTTTGCTTGCCTGTCTCAACAGTAAAGATTGATTTCTGATTCTGTTAATTGGACAATGTACTGTTGAAAAAATCATGTCATGTATCATGCTGTCATGTTTGTGAGCAGTGAATACGAGCTGCATCTCGGGGGTACCAACTATAAAACTTAGTATGTTCGTGCTGATAGCTTTATTCTTTAACATGCAATAGTACTAAATTCCTGTGATTTTGGTGTGATCTTCAAGAAAGATAAAACATCAAAGCAATAAAATTAAATTCAGTCTTAGGCCACTAAAGATGCTGGAGAAGAATTAGGTGCTGCTTTCCACTCAAGTTTTCTCCTGTCCAACAGAAAAGCCTGAAACAAGTCAATTTCTGTCCAACGTACACCATAGCACTAGGATACATAGGTAAACTGAGGACACAGGTATCTGATTCGATTTTTTCTTGCTTTTGCTGGCTTAACTCAAAGCTGTGCTACTTGGTGCAGTGTGCTGTATTTAATTTCTTTTGTGCTTTTAATAGCATAAAGCAAAGCTAAAAAGATCTTGGCCCTATTGCTCCTAGGCAGCTCAGTTTCAAACCATGGCCAAGCACTTATACATACTTCAAGGTATGGAAGTGTGCCAAACCCCACTGTTACAGACTCTCAGGTAAATGCTGCAAAGATTTTGCATGTAGTGTGTGGTAAATCTGGGCTGCAGAGATGCTCTTAAATAGGTTTGACATATCTGGAATAACTATTTTCAGCTCATAGCATAAAACTGTTTAGATCAGAGGTCACTGCTCTGTAGTTAAGGTTATGTCTGAGGCTGCTGTTGTGACCTGCCCAACTTGGAGGCTGCAGCTCAGGTGGAGCAGGGCACTGCTGGCTCCAACGCTCATTGTATTTCCCGGATTTTAGGGCTGGCACAAGTGGGGCTGTTCCCAGGGGTGCAGTGATTTATAGCAGCTTCCTTTAGCTGTTCCTGGCTGTCCTGCTGATCTACAATAACAAAATGTGTACCAGTTTTCTTTGCTCCCTTTTCCTCATTGCCATTCCTAAATTGATCATTGTTCTTCTTTGTGGAAAAGTTTTTGAAGTTTGATTTAATAACACTCATGTCAGCTTAGTTTATAGTTTACAGCCCATTTTACAACAAATCCACTTTAGTATAAACTTTGCAGAAAATGAATGCAAACACCAGATTCAGTGTATCCACTCAGAGCTTAATTCATGTGGTTTAAAAAGTGGTGAGTTGAAATAGTGCATCTTTCCCAGGCAAGCAGGAGAATGTAAGTCTTTTATATCCTGCACTGTAAATTGGCTTTAAACTCTTCTCTTTGTTAAATTAAAAAGCAGATATTTGAAAGCAAGTGGTTAAAAAGAAAAAAGTAAAGAGGAAAGGCCAGACAAAACACATGCCTTGGAGCACTGGTCAGAGAAGCAACTTGCTTTCTTCGTAGCTGCTGGGAAATGGGACTTCTTACTAAGGGAGAGCTGTTTGGATCATCCCAAAAGCTCCCTGCTCTGTCTCATCCTTTAGCCAGTGAGTGCCTGACTTTATAGGTCTGTTGGAAAGATTTTCCTTAATAGGGATTACTGTATTGATTCCTATTTATTTTCAGGCCTGGTATGCTAATACATACTAGTGTGATTTCTTGAGCAGTACAACAAAAGGTAGTCGTTGATGATTTTGCTGTTTGTAGCTTCTCCTAGACTTGCAAGTAGGTTGATGGTTTATGAGTAGTTCATTTTGAAATTACGTATTTTAAAATAACACTCCGAAGTATGGGGACTAAGAACTAATGGAAGCAAGACATGTAGGAGGTTTGTTTTAATACAGGATTTTTCTGCTTCCTAAGAACTGCATTTGTCCCTTTCATTACTGCCACATCTTGGGCTAATTCTACACTGCAGAGTGTTGCCAATGCCAGGGTCTGGAGTTTGACACAAAGAAGAATGCCTGCAAAACCCCGGCAGGCGAACACTATTACTGCTTCAGTTATGGACCCATGAATCCAGATGTTTGTAACTGTCGGACTGTGCTTGTTATTCCATCAGTGTGGAAGCACTGCAGTGTGTGTTTAAAGCAATATTGTGAAGGTATTCTTCAGAGCAGCAATTTAAGCTCTTTCAGTTGAGCTGTCTGAAACAATGAGGAGGAATGAACAATTGTGCTGGTGGTGCAGGCTCGTCCACGTGCCGAGGTAGTGCAGGATTTGAGCTAATGCAGCCTTGTGTTTTTGAGGAAGGTGCTGCAGCTAAGCTTGCAGAAGCATTCCTTTTGTTAACATACTCTGTCTACAGTAAGGTTATAGGCAAATGTTTACTCTGCAAACAGTTGTGCCTGTTGAAGATGTTACTGCACAGCTGTGGTTTGCTCCAGTTCTGCCACGGAGGTGACTACTCCAGTCAGAAAGTGAAGCAGATTCATGTGATTACTCTGTAATGCTCCCCAGGGAGGGGTAAAAAAAAAAAAAAAAAAAAAAAGGGAAAAAAACATCATCCAAGTTTGTTTAAATGGTTTAAATAGGTGATTCAAATGAACTCTGCTGGATTTCTCCTCTCTCCTCTCAGAGTAAGCGTTGTTCACACAAAGCTTTTTGCCACACACACCAGGACATGAATAAGTCAATCCATTCTTTGTCTCTCAAATGTAGTAAGTTTCCATTTCCCCTTTGTCAAAACCAGGCATTCTGTTGCTTTTATGAAATCAGGAGGGGAAAGACTATTTTGCATGCAGTCAAATTGGAGGCCTCTACACAGTAGCACAAGTGTGTGCCCATCTTCACATGTACATGTTTTTTTCTTCCACTCAAGCTGTTGACTTTTCAGATCAGTGTTAAGTCCCCCAGTTTTGTGTTTATTCTGCTAATTTCTTGTTGGGCAAATGTCTTCATATTACTAAATACTGAATCTCAGTGACAAAAAAAAAAGGTCAGTTTTTCTGGTTTTCACCTCTGCAGTGAAAACCCAGTTGTGAACACTAAATGGTTCCCTATAGAATTTGATTAAGGTACGTAAGAGATAGTTATGTTAAGAGTATGTGGACAAAAGCTTGTGCTGAAGCTGAATGAGCAGAATTTTAAAAAAGTCACCCAAACTCTACTTGATAATGTATCTTCTGACACTTACATTATGCTCTTTATTGTCTCTCCCTGCCCAGCACTTTGTCACCACTGAGTGCAATAAATGCATTCTATATGAAAAGAAAGCTGAAGTTAGCAGAATGGTTCCATGAATACAAACCCACACGATTATTTCTAATACTTCCTTCTCTATATAGAAGTTTACAGTTAAAAAAATACAATAAAGAGGGTTCATGGCTCCTGTAAAAACATGCTTGAAGTAACTCTCAAATGAATATTGAAATTCTACTTGTTAGTGTTGTCCATCTCTGATTTACCTAGAATAATTCCTCCTAAGTATTTTCTTCCATTCTTGTTCTTCCCTCCTTTTTTCTAACCAGAAGGCTATAGTCCAGGTCAGAGTAGGAAAGAGTGGTATAAATTAGCACAGCAATAAGAAGTCTGGTATTTTTGTATTTGTGTCCAGGTGTAGTAATAACCTTTATGCTGCAGAATGGCTTTTACCTAATTTGCTGGCAGTCGGTGAAACTGCTTAAGGAAGAGGAAGGATGCAAATTTAGAAAGGCATTTCAGTAAAACATTTAAGTGTTAAGTAGAGCTAGAGTGCCCTGTTATTTAATATAATTTTATTTAAAAAATGCAACAGTGAAAGACTGTGTAACTCCTGAACATTTTGAATTGTGAGAATATTTAAATTACTTTCCTTTCAGTTGAGACTAGATGACAGATCCACTAACTCAAAATGCCTCAAGTTTTGGGGTTTTTTTCCCCTCTGCTACTATTGACCTCTTGGAAGCTCTAAGCCAAGGTTTTTTATCAGCCCCCACACCATGAATTTCTCATGCAAGTATTCTCAGTGGCATAATTAAGAGAGGGTTATGTAACACAAATCAACATACCTACTTATGTGAGTAAGTTTTTATGCCTGCAGATTTGCAGGTTTGACTCTTGTGTGAGCAGTGTCCACAGTACTGTCCTACCTGCTCTGAAGTGTCTGTGTGCTAGTCCAAAGATTATGTAGATATTTCAGTAGTTTTCAATAGCACTACTGTCAAAATTAAAAAAAAAAAAAAATCATGGTTGTCTATCTACTTTGAAGTTGCAGAAATAGTTCAAACACTTTTGATTCAGCTACTGGTGTTAAAGAACTGATGCTCATTATGTCCTAAGTTTTATCTGGAAACGATAGAAAAGCCTGACAGACTGGTTTTTTAAACAATTCTTTAGGCATTGTTGTGCAAAAATTTGTAAAAAAATGCCACATAATGGCTCTTAGACTTAGGGACAAATCTGCCTTTTGGATATCCATTTGTATAACTGTACAAAGGCTCTTCAGGCTCTGTGATAAAACTGACTAAAATATGCCATGTATATATATTTTTTCTTTTTACACTCAAACTGTGCATTGCTCACCACTGCCAGCCTGTCATACTTAGTTCGTGGTAAACAGTTTGTGTGGCAAGGTCCTAGCACTAAATGCTTCTCCCTCAGACTGACTTGTCTTTGTGTATCAGTTTCTTTACTATTACAAACTTGGGACAACTATTTCAAATTCAATTTAACAAAGTGCAAATAGAAGAGAATCAGCTAAACTGCACTAAACCCTTTACGTAAAATTACCTACTTCCTATAAAACTCATGTGTGCAGATTTCCTGGAGCTGGTGTAACTTGGGTTTGCATAGATGTGGAACATTCTGGGACAGGTAATACACAGATCATGAAAAATACCTTGAGCATATCTTCTGAGTTCAGGGCTGGGTAGGCAGGAGCAAGGATATCCAGCTGCCATCTGGGACAGGGGCATGTGTACCATTAAGCTACCCAGGAATTATGCTGTTACTTTACCTTGATGCCTTACTTTGAGCCAGTAACTGCTGGTGATAAATGAGTCCTAGCCTGCTTGCGTTAATTTGGATTAATTTTCCCTGTGCAGAGAGTGCACTATACTGTTACCTAGTTCAGAACTGTGGCTGAAGCAGTTGTTAATTTTATAGCACCTACTGTAAAACAGACTGGCCAGACCTTTTAGGAACTCAGATACAAGTTTAGTTGACAATGATTAAGCTATCATTGTAAGCATTGCTTTCAGAAACAAAGGAGGGGTATAAAAAAAAAAGGTTTTTTTGATGAAACACCAAAGTGACCTGTAGTTAGCAGTGAGGCACTTTCAGGTTGGAAGAATCTGTAGAGGACCATCTGACAGTCCCTAGGAATTGATCTTTTCCTTATTGATGCGGATACTGGCCTAGAGCATATAAATACTGCATTTGGAGTTAACAGTGGGGAGGAAGGGTTTGTAGGCACATTGGAGGACAGGACTAGATTGCTAAATGATGGGGGCAAATATGGGAAGTGACCTTAAAAATACCATGTAATTTAATAATGAGAGCTGCAAGGTGCAGCGCTTTAGTAGGCATGATCAGCTGCACAAATCCATGGGGAAAAAAAGGCTGGATGAGGAGCAGTTCCTCACAATAGATGTAGCCACTTTGAGGATTATGTGCTTTGAAGGAAGGAGGAAAGAAAGGAAAAGATCTTTGGATATAGAAGAAAGTTGCTGCAAAGGAAATAAGGCGATTGTTGCTAGTCCAGAGTTGGTAGTTATGGAAAGCAACTTCAATTGCCATAATGAAGACCTAATATCGATGTACCTGGACATGAAGACAGCATGGAAAAGGTGGTGGGTCTGCATTGCCAGTGGTTTTTGAGAAACAAATGACTGACAGGAGCAGTTTAGATACAGTTGATTCTACTTAAAGCAGGAAATAGACTAAGTGACCTCTTAAAGACCAGTTTCACCAAACTTGCTTTTATACTGGATTTAAATGATAATGCTAAAGGAAAGCTTGTGGGGAAGTGATTTTCGCTTCATTTAAAAACTGTATTTTAGTCAGGGTTTTGTAGTGTAATCATCCTGGAACATATACAGGTAGTATGATTCCAAGCAGCAGCAACATTTATTTAAAAAGTCACTGGAGGTGCACAGATTTTGTCCTGTTGTCAGCCAAAAAAAGCAAATGTCTTGTGATTTTTCTGCTGATTTGTTATTCCACTTTGTCCCCCTCTTCCCCAGTTTTGGCTTTGTTTTAATTTTTTACCTAATCCTACTTAATTGCACAAAGTTGTCACCTTCTGCTAACTAGAAATAAACTAGGCACATGTCATCAGTTCTCCAGAAGTGTGTCACCTTTGTGAGAAACAAATAGCACTGGCTGTGCAGTAGACCTTGAATTTTTATACTTCATATGCTCAGTGCTTGATTCTCTGTGTTTGTTCCACAGGCACATGAGTATCTCCAACACTGAGCTAAACAAAAGCAGGGGGCATTTTTTTCCTTTCACAGAGGCTGTTTGCAGTAGATATGCAAGCACTAATGCATCTTGCACAGCACCCCAAATGGATCCAAGCACATCAGAAGGCAGTTGCATAGTACTGTCTGTGACCATGGATCCTGTCTTGAAGCACCCTCTGGAATCAGAGCTCAGACAATTGTAGTGAAAACGTAAGCAGCCTGGCAGGTTTCCAGCTGATGAGTTAATGCTGCTATAAACTTGAGTAGTTCCTCTCTGAGGCATGCAGAAGGGTGCAGGCGCTGGGAAAGTAGCCAGCAAAGTCAAAGAACAGACGGCAAAGCTAAAGGCCAGCCTCAGGGATTCACAACGAATTGTCCTGGAGGTGAGTTCCTCCCTTGCCAGAAACCCTTCACGTAGCTTCAATGGCAGGGCTGGAAATCAGTAAGCAAATTAAGGTACTCAGTCAGTGCACAGCCAGCCTGCCTTTTTGGTGCTTGTTTAACATAGCTTGAGCAAAGGTGGCTGTGCCCAGCACTCAGGCCACCCTGTCACTGGATTAGCAGTACGGGTGCTGTAGAAAGCCAAGGGTTCTCAGTCAGTGCTGCCTCAGTTCATTGAGCTTGGAGCTGCAGTGAGGCGGTTTAGGTTTGAACTCAGGTTATCACTTCACTCTGAAGCCTAGACATGGAAGTCACCAAAATGTGACAGAGTGAATCAGTAGAGCAACAGCTGGTCAGATTTCATTGGACAAATGGAAACATGGGTGTTTTCCTTTCTGTAAGGGAAGGTTAGCAGCAGAAAGCTATTTTTGCAATTTCAGTTAAGCATTTACACTAAATGCTTTGAGCAGAGTGGGTTTTGGGGGGTGGGGAAAGTGTTTCAATATATCAGTAGCTATGCAATAGGAGAGATGTTCAGCTGATGGTGGTTCTGGCTGTGAAGGCTGCTTTTGTGGCAGACTGGGCAGATTCCTCCCCGAATACACCTTTTCTGACAAAGGACCTGTCTACTGGGTGGTCAGTGCCTGGGCTTTGCTAATACTTTGTCTGGTGTTTGTCCTTCCCCCTGGTATCCTAACATTAAAGGCTTCATCCAGGCTGGAGGATCCCAGGGACAAGTGAAGTGGTGCAGGGATGGCTAGGTGACACAGAGCTCTGTGCACATGCTTGTCCTAACTTGTTCATAGACACCTAGGGCATGTCTGTATCTACTTCATTAATACCAGTGGCAGAAGCTGTGGTCGGACATTACAGATTTAGCAACACCTCCCTCTACAGACACCCTGAGGGCCCAGAGAACCAACACCTTATGCAAATACCTGGTTTTCTGTTCAGAGCTTTGGGCTTAGAAGTAAAATAATGAGTTTTGGTTTGATTTCTATAAAGCTAATGCAAAGAGAGGTCTTAAGAGACTGAAATCAACTTGCACTGAACACTCTAAGACTATATTCATATGGAAGCAAATCCAAATTATCTAAGTTACACAGCACAGCCTACTGCACCTTAAGCATTGCTTGAGTGATACAGATTCTTATGCAAAAGGTAGAAATACTATAGAACCTAAAATTCTACAAGTGTGATTAAACATTAATTTGAGAGGGTGGTCTTCACATGAGAAACTATTTGAAGCGCAGTCAGTGGCTGCAAAAGTGTTTCTTGTCTGGAGAAAGGATTTTGTACAATACCCATACAAGTTTTACACAGCCAGGTAGTGCCTAGCTCCACATTCCCCTTCCTCCACAGAGTCCTGGGTTGCTGGGGTAGTGGGAAGAGTTGCAGTAGCAACCTGGCTGCTGTGTATTTTGAGTTTCGTTTGCTTCTTCCTTTTTTTTATAAGCCATAATTCCAGGTGGTGTACTTGGTCATACCAGAACAAACACACCACAACTTGTTTTTTTAAAAGAGAAACAAGTGTCTGAAGTGAAAGGGACATCATCAAAACAAAGCAGTGATTTGTTTGATAATACAGAGTAACAAACCATAAATAGATCCATATGTGAAGTCAGTTACTTTCAAGGTTCTCTGAAAACAAATGCAGTGAAAGCATTTTACTTTCAAGTGTTTTGTTTGGTTTATTTTTCATGGTGATACCACAGAGTAGCATTATTTAAAGTCTTTGTTTTCTGTTAAACCTGCTTGGGTTTTTTTGTTTTAGGAATAGAAGAAGCAAAATAATTTCTTATCAATTAGAAGGTAAACTAACAGTAGTGGCTGTTGATACTAAAACAGCTATTGTAGGCTGAGCACCCTGTGGTTCTCCCAGATATAAAGGGCATTCTGGGCAAAATTCTTGTACAATGACCAGTGTGCCTTACTAGAAATTAGAGAAGAGGGGGTCAGGGATGGAGGAAATAGAGAGAGATGTCAGCTGTACTACTCTGATAAATGACTTTTCATCCTTCTGGGTGCTATTTATGCTGTTTCCATTGCCTCTGAATTTCTCTGCAGGCCGTACATTTGTGCTGTAGACGGCTACTGCCTAGTTTTCATTCAGGAAGGACTGTAAGAGAGATTTTGGTAACTGTTTTTTTTTCTGACAAATGCAAGTTGGTGTGCTTAATTTTTCTTTACTCCCAGATTCTGACCTTGGAAAAATAAATACAAATAAAATCTCTTATCTGGATTGTCAGAGTCAGCTGTGCTTGCACTCTCTTTTTGTTTTCAAACATGGGAGTAAGGAGACAGGAATGACAGTGAACACACCTCTCCCTACACCTGAGATAAGCTGGATACCTCCCCACTAAAATCATCCATCCAGACTGGGCATCTTTCCAGCAAAGATGACACGTGCCCACCAGTGTGATAGCAGCTGGTTTCAGGAGGTGGGAAGGTAAGAGTGCTCTTTGAAAAAAAATTGCTGCACCAGTAGAAATATCACTTTGGTTTTCTGCTTCTTGAAGGTGTGTGAGGAACAGGTAATCAGGAGAGACTGTATTGCCCCAGCTCTTAGCCCAAATCCATTTATGCCCAGAAGAGTTCCATGTTTGTTAACTTTGAAAGAGTCATTGACTTTTGAAGCCTGAATGAAAAAAAAAAAAGGCAAGATTAAATTGTGCAGTGAGCAGTCCATGCAGTGCAGTGAATGTTATTTCTGAAAGGAATTCTGTTGATCTTTTTCTGAAGTTGGTTGCTGATCACAAACTGAGGGGTCAGTTGTGGTTAGCTTTGCAGTAGATGCCATAAGCAATGAATGCTTGACGAGAGTGCCTGAGAGATGCTGTGCTACGTCTGCTTGTGCTTTCCATATGCAGCTCTCTGTTCCCTTCAAAGTCATCTGGCAGAGTGCAAAGCACCATGAGTCATCCTAGCACTGCTGGAGTGTGTAACTACAGTCTCTTAGCTAGGTGCAAGCCAGAGCCTGGCTTTTATCCAGTCTGGATGCAGAGCAGGACACAGAAACACCCCATTGTGCTGTTCTATCCTAGGGTGGGTGGATAAACTGCAGTATGTTGGGTGCAGTTTGAAATTGCACCAGCTGCATGTGTTCCTGAGAGGCTGAAGCCTCCGTTAGGAGTGAACGTGTTCCTGGGGCACCCCGGCTGTGCTCCAGAGCCAGCAGTGCAGCACTAAGCCAGGGCACCTCTTTCTCCTGGCAAGGAGCAGTGCTGGGCCCAGTGTGCTGCTGGTGCAGCCGTGCTCTGCCTGTAGCTCCAGTGACTGTGCTAATGGGCACTGCGCCTCTCAATCTGTCAGTAGTTTCTCTGAGTTTTTTTCTAGCCTCTAAAGTTTTAATGTTGGAGTCTAGATCACTGCTGGAATAGAAATTTGGGGAAAAAGATTTTCCCAAGGGAAGTTTGAAAGACAGAAGCTGTACTATAAAACCTTTCTATTCTCATTTTTGGAATCTGCAATAAGTTGTTCCTGATATTATTAATTCTTCTGGCAAGTAGAGTTAATTTATATATTAGTCTTCATGCTGCTGTATGAATTATAGATTTAATTATGGTCCAGGTGCTGTGGTCCAGCTTTGCTGTTCTTCTATATGTTAAATACAGAGAAAAAATAAGTCTGAGTAATTTTTTGGCTTACGGAATAAATGTAAACACTTGGAAACTGTGCCAGGGTATAAATAAAGGGAGGATTTACTTTGCAAAGAATGTTATTATCTACTCCAGGGTATTCTGCTTTGTGGGGAGGATTAGTGCTCTGCATTATACTGGGACACACCTTTTTACAGCTACTACTCCATGCAGCAGAAGATTAAAAAGTTTTATTATAATTCCTTGTATTTCCAAATTTTCTTTTGCAATTACAGCTGATTACTAGTGGCCAAAGGTTGATTGGAGTTAACGTAGCCATAATGAGAAACACTCTCTGATTCCCTGGTAGGTGTAAATAAACTACCTACTTGTAGTATTCCTCTGCATCTGTGTTACTCAGTCTTTCCTTTTCTGCCTGACAGTTTTGTTCTCATACTGCAAAGCTACTTAAGTGTGTTTGTTTCTTGTCCTAAACCAGTTTTCCATCCTTTCTCCTAATCTATATGAAAACTTACTTTTTCATTGCAATTTAATTCCATGAAACTCTTCGTAACTGTCTTTGCACAATCAGGCCAGATCCATGAAAAAACCCTATTTTTACTGAGATTTCATAGGATATTTGGGCAAGGGGCAAGTATATGAGGTATGTTAAATAACTGGGACTTACTTCTCTTCATAACTCTTTTGTTTCTATGTTTTTAATTACTGCCTTTCTGCTTTGTGGCCCTGAGTCAGAGAAAGCACACCTTTCTCACCTTTTCCAGGAAACTGTGTGTGTGTTTAAATGCTTTTCTGAGGGGAGTGTGAATTGGCCTTGTTTCAGCTGCCACTAAACACCACTTGATAGAGCCCGTGGAATAATATGCCTGTGTGTCTGCTGCAGTGTTGGGGACAAAAAAAATTAAAGACTATACTTCTTTAATATATTTCACTGATATAATATGCTATTTATTCATGCAATTGTATGAAATTTTCAGATGAGGGTCAACTAATTTGTTCTTGCAATTGTCCCCTTATGCTTCTTCTAATTTGTGGGTCAGAAAAATGCATGTCATGATTTCATTTTTCTTTTGGGGGCTGCAGCTACCCTCAAGAGTCTGCTCTTCCTTAGACATGAATAACATATTTGATGCATCTCCTGAGGAGGCAGCCAAAAGTGCATGTTCTGACCTCATCTTTAAGCCTTTCCATTTCCTTTACTGACACTTAATGAAGTTACTATCACTGCCATTAAAGATAATTTTGTAAAAGTAGGTTATGTAATTATTGCAGTGGTACTGGTTTTAGTACGAAGTCAAGTATTGATGCTGATTCTTCATTTTGGCCCAGTATGGCAATGCCAGTTTGCTCTATTTGTTGGATTTGGAAGCCTGTGTTGGTTGTTTTTGGCTAGGGAGTTTGTTCTGGGGAAATCTGCATGGTTTAGAGCACTTTGATACTTTTGTTTGAGAAAAGACATGGTTTACATTGAAGAGATGCTGTTTCAATGTTCTGAAAGTTTTTCCTCTGTTTCTTTGATGCTTAGTACAGGGGTTCATTTACAAAAGTTTTGGCAGTATCCTTCAAGTCAGTTGTGGTTCACTGGTATTGATGCTATGGAGAGCTGTGCAACTGTCTTCTTGATATCACTGGTGCGAATGGATCTGCAAGTGGCTTCTTACACTTTTTGTAAGCTCTCTTGATGCGCTGAACCTTCTGGTTGGGGAAGCTACACATGCAATTTCTTAATTTGAATACGTCTTTAATGTGGTTGAGTTTAGACTAAGATTAGGAAGTAAACTCTTCAAAGGGATTTTCCTGTAATAGAGCCTAAAGTTTGCCTTCTTTTATATAAGCGTAATTTTAGATCATGAAGTACCTACACTTAGTGGGAGGTTAGTGAATGAATGGTCTGGGGGCTGACAGTGTATAAGCTTTCAAGTCCTTTACTCAAGAAGGAAATGCAATTGATGTCAGCATGTTAATTTGATGGAGTGCATTTATAGGAGGCTTTATATAGCTGTTGGGTGTTAACTTAAAACCATGTCTTCATTTGCTACATTTGTTTGTTTGTTGTGTCCTTAGGTTATTTAATAAAACATGCAGTGAAACACTAGGAAACCTCCTGGACTTTGTCTTCCAAACAGCTATTGTTGTCAGTGTTAAGGTTCTTCATGTCTTAAAGAAAAGTGTCGTTTTTCTTTATAGCAAAATTATTATTCTGAAGAGTTATTTACTCTTCATGTGCTACTGTGTATTTTTATTTTAAAACCGAATTATATAGATTGGGCCTTTTCTGGATGTCAGAAGTCAAATCGAGTGTACTGTGCCTTCTGGAGATAGAAAAGCTACTGTATAAAATTTTTATTAATATAAAAAACATGCAGAGAAACAATTTAAGTCAGCCAGACACTTTTCAGATTCCCTTTGGTTTTGATGGCCACGGTGGGCTTCATTCCTGTATTTCTGTGTCTGGTGGTAAATAAGTGCACACAGTGGTGCAGTGCATGAGACAAGGTTGGCTTGGCACCGCTGAATTGTCATCAGTCCAGTGTTGTTATTACTCATAAACCTTGGCTCGCTGTAAGCACACTATGGATGCTCGCTGTTTTGTGCTCAGGAACTCTTTCCTTGGAAATTGTGTGCCTTTTTAATGTGTCATGGCTCAATTATCACATTCATTTTGGCTGCCAAAATAGCCATATATATTGTCTAGCAAGTGACAGCCTGGGCCTTTATCTCTTTCTGGCTGTTTGCCAGCTGTTTAATTGCAGCCCTGTGTTTGCTGTGTGTCACATCTTATGGTGGTCTATTATACCCAGCTAAAACAATATTTTGAAAATGTTTCAAATGTAAACTCATTCTGTGAGACTTTACATCCTGCTATTTACATGATCCGCTAGGAATGTAATGTAGGTCATTTTCCCCCTACAAATAGGAACATTTGTACCTCCGATCATCTTACGAATTTCCAGGGCAGAGAGAAGACAAGATGGGGATGCAGAAATGCTATCTCGTCCCTTTGAGAGATGTAATTAAAGCTGTACACTTGTCATGCAATTTTTCATTTGTAGTTTCCAAGACGTTTTTAAAGCCAAATATTCTCTTTGTTCTGCCTTTAGAAAAGAGCAAGCATACAGAAACTGAGCTGAGATCTCAAAAGGAATAGCAAAGCCTGTGAGCCATATTTCTGCCCACATAGATACTTTGGGTGAAGATGATGTTGGGGTTTGAGTGAATGGTGTCTCAGAGAGGCAGAGGATGGTGCAGGTGCTGTACACAGCACATTTGATTTGGCAGCCACCTGCTTTCCATCGGGAAAGACCTCAGGCAGGGCTGGATCTGTGTCCTGCCACCCCACCCCACCTGGGGGATAGAGCCACACCGTGTGAAACCACGGTATTGGAGGGCTAAGCACTCCACAGCATTAAGTGTGTGGGGAATCCTTGGGCTAAGCATGAGTCCAGTTTTACCTGCTTCTCTTTGTACAGATTTTAATATCTTGCTCATTTTTTCTCTGAAGAGCTCCTATCTTTGTTTCAGCTCCTGGATGACATTCCTGTGTGGTGCAAACTGCTTTAGCCTTAAGAGCAATGAAGATACATTAGCTAACAGTCTTGGTTATGTAGATTTTTTGGCAGAAACTTTGCTTTTCCACTGCTTTAAGGGGAAGTCAGGATTTGTTCTATTGCTTGTTTAATAGGAAGAATAACTGTTTAACAAGAAATACATGATAAAAGTCTTGGGAAGCTTTGCAGTTCAGAGGAAGACAGAACAGAAGAGCGTTTAAGAAAGATCCCATTTTTGTGCAAAACACTAAATTTATAATTAAGTAGTAAGGATTAGCTTTTAAAAAGGAGAAAGAACAAATTATCCTGTAGGCAGGATTAGATCTACAGGATTTTTTTCTTCTTAATTGGAGGGGAAAGGATCCCAACTAGCTAAAGCCATCTAACATGCTGAAAGAGGTTTGTTATTAAAACAGGCTTTTTTTAAAGGAAATAAAATCGTTAAGACTGCTCTTAAACCTTCTGAAAAATCCAATACCATGTGAGGATAATATACTCAACTATGTGCACATAAGTTTTTTTCTGGTTAATCTGCTAGAAAAATTGTGGTAAATAACCCCCTTTTAACATATAATTTTGAGAAGCTGACCTGTTAAAGTGAGTTTACAAAGTGAGTATTCAAAAATATTTAGGAGGGAGTGGTACATATATGGGGCAGCTGGAGTGAGAGTGGTTGTGGCAGTTCTGCTGTGCTGTCACTGTGTGTCTCTTCAGGAAACGCATCAAAACGGTCACTAGTAAGATTTTTTTGTAGCAGGATCTGCATAATTCCAGTAGTTTACAATGTGACTAGTCTATCCAGTGTCAAAAAAAAGGCCACCTTGCTTGAGTTTCTGCTTGACAAAACTCCTCATTGTATTTAATATGTTTTATGTGTGAGTTTCTTACGTATCTCAAATCACTTTACTTTCTGGTGAGTCTGAAGACATCATCAACTAAGTTTTGTAGTGTACAGATAAAGTGGGTGCTGAAAGGCAGCCTGCCAGAAACCCTTCCTCTCTTCATGCTGCCTGGTTTGATAAGGCAGGTGTGCATGTGTGCCGTTGACATGGAGCTGTAGATGTTTACTTGATTTGCTAAGAAGTTGTTATTTCTGAAGAGTAGTTACAACACTCAGTTAATAGAGATCCTCTCACTGGAAAACGCTTTCGTGTTAGATGTGGTCATTGCAAATTAATTGTGGCTTTGGGGAAGTGAAGTTTCTTTACTATTTGAGGTCTTCAAATATCCCTGGGAGTTAGATGCAAGGAAGTTAAATCCTGGCAAGGCTTGTACAAAGCCCAGCTGGCAAAACAATAATGCCACTTACTTGTCATGGCTGAACATTCACTACTTACTCGATAACGGGTATGAGTGAGGACATGATCAGGACAGGTCACAGGAATGCACAGCCCATACACCACTACAGGCTGATCAAGCCCTGAATGTTGAAATAATGAAATATTGATCAACTGCAGAAAATTTGCAGATCTGTGCGGCAGAGCAGGGTGAGAGCAAAGTGATACCTGTGCTGCATATGCTGTGAAACTGTTAGAAGGTGCAATGTGGTGCAGCCAGAGTGCAGAGCTGTCACAGGCTGATGGTTCAGACTGAGTGTGAACCAGCTGCAGTACTGGTGCTTCAGGGTTTTGCTTGACTTTTCATGCATCTAAGCTTGCTGTGCTTCCTATTCCAACTCCTGTTTCACATGCTGCCTTTGTTCACCATTTCTGAATTTTGCATCTTCTCCCTCTCCCATCTCCACAGCTGTGATTTCAATAATTGGGACTAAACACTGGCCTTTCTTCAGTGGAATATTTCTTTTATAATCATAGTTACTTTCTTTGGGGATTAAAAAAAAAAAAAAAGAAAAAGAAAGAAAAGAAAAAACTACACATCCTTGGCAGGAACATGCAGCATTTTCAGGGTTAAAGCAGACCAGGAAAAGGGACACTTCCCTTTCTTGTCAAATTAGCTTTGGTTTCTTAGATCCATCATGCTGGAATGCAGCCCTGAAATGCCAATTTTCTTGTAAGGAGGAAGCAGAGCCAATTGACTTAAACTTTTAGTTGCATCTGCTGGCAATTTCCACCAGAAGCTAATTACAGCTCACAGCTATCACCAGCAGATGACTGACTGGTTCCAGCTCTCAAAAAGAAAGTTTAAACCTGCACAGGGTTTCTTTTTCCTTAAAATTGTAAGACTGGGGTAACATTTTTCAAGCAGGTATTTTACACACACAAACAGAAATCTTCAAAAATTAGGTAAATTATTTTATAATAAAAATACTGTCTCTAGGTCTTTCCAAATCTGGAGGTCATTTATTGGGCTTTGCACTGTGTCCCTATATCATTTCAACACTACATGGTGTGTGCAGTTTTAAATTGTGATGTGATTAACCCAGCTCACTTTCTGTGTTGTCAGTTCTGTAAATTACTTCAGGATAAATAAAATGGCTCAGACCTTTTTGCTAAGTTAATGCTGCAGGTTTGAAAATGCTCATAGGTACTGAAATATTTGCACCTCCTGATACTGTGGTTCCACAAAAACAAATTTTGCAAGAGTGAACCTTTTCAAGAGTGACCCTTTTCAACAAAGAATGGAGCATGATTTTTTTTTCAGCTAGCATCACTAGATGGCGTTGCCTAGTAGTCTAACAGCTGAGAGTCTGAAAATAGATGAAATTAATGTAAATCTATAGAGTAATTTAAAACATTTAAATCTTTCAGTGTGTATGTTTTACGTATTTTTTTCCTTTTCAATCATGTTTCTAATTGTTCAAGAGAGGGTGTTGCATTTAAGGGTTACTTCTGCCTGTTGCAGCTCTTTAGCAAACAGTGAGTGTGCTGTAGTTTCTGCTGTGGTTCTGCTCTTCCTTGGCTTGCATGAACACTCCTTGAAGTTGTGTGCTGAGGGACCAAGGCTCAGCCAGAGCTTGTGCTGTTGTTTCATGCACAGTTCTCTCTGTACACAATTAGCCTCTTTTAATGGTGTGCTGAAGTATTAGCCGAAGGACTGCTTGGAGGATGCTAGAGCAGACAGGCAACAAAAAACTCTTCCAGTATTACTTTATAGAAAGCTCCTGATGTGGCAGGTTTTTCTAAAGATGATGTCCACTGTTATTACAGACAACACGAAATGAAACAAAGGTGGTGTTTGGGGGTTTTATTCTGTTGTTTATTTTGTGGTTTAGACACCATGCCATTTTTTTTTCCTGGCTGGTTTCCTCTATTTTGTCAGTGGTCAGTCATGCTCTGGCAGCAGCGCTGGCATGACACCGCTGTGCCTGCACGTGGGGCATGACCATGCCTGCACACTGTTGTCTGGGGTGCTTTTTCCCAGGCAAAGCTAGAGGAAACCTGCCTACCATATCAGTAGTGTTTTTAGCTGAAAGCAAAAAGACATCAGGTAGGTGGGTTTATTTAGGGAGGATGGTAAGGAGAAATGATGAACCAAGCAGCTTTTGTTCAGTGCTTTCAGTTCAGCTCCATCATCTGCCTCTTTTAAACTGTGAGTGAGAATTTGGCATAACCTACTCCCTTTTCTTAGTTCACTAGCACTTTTAATTTAAAAGATCTCCTGGTTGACATTATAGTTATTTTTAAATTCTTTCTTAACCCATTGCAGATGTCTTTATCAGTCTACTAAAAATCAAAGAATTGTTGTTGGCAGGAATTGGTATAACTAATTTGTTTAGTTTCTTAGTTTAAATAATATTTCTAGATAATGTCAATCAGTTTGCCTGTAATTATACATTTAGATGTAGAGAGTGTGCTCACCTCTAGTTGTTTTAACACTTGTATTTACAAAACAGTATTTTTAAAGACTTTATGGTGGAATCTTAGTTGTAGGATAATGTTGAGAATTTACATTAGCCATTTGGACACCTATAAAAGCAGTATCACATTTCACAAAATAATGAGGAATAAAAAAGCCAAGGTAAAGTAACCAACAAACAGTAAGCATGTATATATAAAAGAGATTTAAGATTAGGTGCTAGACCTTACTTGAACAACTTTCTGGAAACCTGTGCAGTGTATTTCTGTAGGTTAAGGTAGTTCTTTGCAAAGCCTCACTTCAGAGAAATGGCAAATAAGATCTGGGGAGAGAGCAAGGTCGTTTGAGAACTGCAGTACAATGCTTAACAGCCTCCTCACATGTGCTGGGAAAGTGATGTAAGAATACCAGGACAGGAAAACCTTTAATCTTCTTTTACATGTCCATATGTTTTTGAATCAGAATAATGTGAGTAGCTATGAAGTGATCAAATCACTTATGGGCTAATTTTTCATCACTTTATACCAGGTAATTGATAATAAAGGTACAAAATTTGGTACAAAAGAGCACTGGTGGGAAAGGTACACATTCATTTGAACACCCCAGCCAGTAAAAGACTGAAGCACGTGCTTGACTCCCATTGAAGTCACTGGGTTTTAAGCACATGCAGAAACACTTTCCTGTGCTGGGTATGAAGGAGGGGAGTCAGTTTAGCAGGGCCAGATACAGAAAGAAGAGGGGAAACCAATGTGGTGACTGCAAGTGGGAAATAGCTACCGTGTTCATTATTTTACAGGAAAAAGCTCTACCTGTAGCTGTGCAATGCACTGCTAATATTTGTACCAGATCTCTAAACCTCATCTTCAAATATGTCTGATCGCCCAGTGCCTCCACACGGGGTGTAGCCCAGTGTCAGGTCAGTGCATTTGGAAAGCATAGGCTTTGGTGCCTGAGCAGGGTGAGGAGAGAGAAAGCAGGGGAAATGGGGCCTGCCTGCTGTCCCCTTGCTTTGCCAGCTTTCGTGTAGCAGTTTCAGAAATATGCCGTTCAGAGGAATTATATTTCTGCCACACCTCCATCCCAGTGTGCTGTCTGCGAGCAGGGAGAGGCAGAAATGTGGAGCCAGTAGTTGTGAGGAACTGCTCAGAACATTGCTGTTAGGAAGGACTCTGTTTCATGAGCATAAAATCAAAGTACACATTCAGTGCCAGTCTTTTCACCTAAATTTTACATGAGGGCTGAATGCTCATTTAATCCTGTTTGTTTGGGGGCATTCAGCACATAATACTAAATGTGCTTGATTTTTTTTTATTTGCAGGTCACCTTTTAATGGAGCTGTAAAAGTAAGTGTAAACTGCGCCTTCTTTTGTCATCAGTAAGTGCTGAAGGGTGTAATGCTCAGGGCAGGAGTGTCTCTGGGCTCACATGTGGGAGAAGGATGGGCAAACCCTAGCACTACCCAGTAAGTAAGAGGGTTGAAAGGCATCATGGGCTCTTGTTCATTTGCACTGTCTGTTTGTACAGGCCTCCTCAACACTACAAATACTTCCTTTTGGTTTTTTACTTGGGATACTTCTCAGGGGCCCTGTTGTGCTAATCCTGACAAAGACATGTCCAGAAGGACAGTTTTTGCACTCAACAGTTTATCTGCAATAGCTAATGGTTCTCCTGCTTGGTTGAAAAGGAGATCTGATAGCTTGTCTTGATGTCCTCCAGGTCAGACGTAATTAGGAAACAGAGCTCAGGCTGCTACTCTGCACAGGGAGGCAGCACATACCCCTTTCAGTGTCTTACAGAGGAACTTTGTCCTTGGTAGAAGTCAATTAAGTACATTTCCCACACAATGCAGGCAATTCCTGTAGTCCCTATCTACAGTGAAGAGAATATGATCTGGATGCACTTTGCACGTGTGCCAGAAGTGCAGGTGTAGGCCAGATGAAGCAGTCATAGATCTCACACCCCCTTTTCCCCTCCCTGGTTTGCAGCTGTTGAATTCATTAGCAGTGCACATAAATGGGAAATGACCCAAAGGGGGTTCAAATTCACAGTACACTGTGAATGCTTTGGGCTGTAATCTGGATGGGTGGTAGAATAAAAAGTGAGAGTCAGTGTCTTTCTGAGCTGTCCTCTTCCATCACAGGAGCAGGTTATAACCCCTGCTGCTGCAGATCCTCCTCATCCACTCCCTTCCTCGGCAGCTCCTGTGTTTGAATAGGCAATGTCTGCATATCTGTGGTGATGGGAGGAGATGAGAATTAGGGTGTCTCACCCCAGAAGATCCTCAGTCCCTTTCAGGCACCCGGCAGGAATGGGCAGTGTCTGGAGGTGGCTGCCCAGCTGTTCTGTGTGTCTGTCTGTCTGCGTGGCCTGGGTGCTGAGTGCTGTTCCTCTAGCAGTTGTGTGATTGCTGAAATCGGGATTAAGTTCTCATTTCTTAAAGAAACTGTGTGTGTTTATTTTAAATCACAACTTTTTGGAAGAAAATCCAACTGTTTAACCATGGCATTTCCAGGAAGGTGGGAAAAATGCCAAATGGAAGCAAATGTAGTTTTTACTGGTTGTGAGAAGCAGACTTGAGGATCTCTGTTACACGTGGCTGCCATCACTGCAGAAGTTGTCTTCCTCTGCACAGAGCTGAGCTTCCCAGTGTAAAGCCAGCATTGCAGGAAATCATATAAAGTAGATCTGATGTCGTACCTCAGTGCCAGACATGCAGATTTCTCTGTTTGCTTTAAATCAGTTGCAATAATAAAAAACCACTTTGGCTTGTCCTCAGCACCTGAAACACACCTTTATGATTGTAGGTGATTTCATCCCATTTGTGTTTTTTCAGATCAAAACAGTTTGGATGACTTTTGTTGTGTCTGTTTTGTGAACATGGGAGAAAGTCATGTTAAGTGCCAGAAGCTGGGAGCTGAGAAAGGCCGCAGCCCTTGTGCAGGCAGGGCTGTGTTGAGGGTCACTGTGGTGTCAGCGAGCTGTTACATGGAGTCATGTGCATATTTGAGAAGTATAGACCAGACTTGCAGGCAGTGGGCATCTACCAGGGGGTCTGTCTTGATTTCCTGCCTCCTCTGGGAGCTGCTCTCCGCATGGACTGGGGGGTGTAGCTGCCAGCATTAGGAAACACAGAGCAGGACTGAGGCAGTGCTGCAGTGAGCTCCCCTTCCTGTGATGCTGGGAGGAAGGCAAGGAGCGTGAGGCACAGGTGAGCTGCCAGGCCTGACAGAGAGTGCCAAAAGGCAGAGCTCCACAGAGGCATGGACACTGTAAGGGAACACCAGCTGGCCTAACTTCGTCTTGAAGGCTCCCCTTCAGTACAGAACTGTCACTGGATCCTGTGAGGTGCTGTGTGAATACAGCAGAGTCTAACACAGCAAAGGCAAGATGGCCAGTGCCCCTGAGAGGGACCCCCTCCACACCCTGGACTTGTGTAGAGAAGACAACAGGAGCATCCTGGAGCAGGAAGACTGGCAGAGTGTTTCTCAAAAGAAGCTCTTCCCTTGCCTTGTATGTTCCAGTGCTCCAGGAAAACATCAATACTCAAGTAAATTTTTTTTTCTATTTTTTTTTCTGTTTTTTCATTAAAAAAAAAAGTGTTACTTAAAACAGAAGGTTCAGCTGGAACTTGTCAGGAGGAAACACTCGAGCCATGCAGAGACAGAGAAGTTGGTGCAGGACATTTTGTGTGTAGAACGGTGTAATGGCACTTGCATGAGATGCTCTGCCTGTCTCCCAGCTCTGACCCACTGTGTTGTAGCTTTATTTTTTTCAGACTCTGTGTGAATCAACTCAGGAGCAGGAGGTTGAAGCAGCAAGACAGCTGCTATCCTCTCCTTGGAGACAGGGAAGTATCAGCATGCCACCAGACCTGCTTATATTACATGGGCAAAACATGCTCATTTCCCTTCTTCTGTGTGTTTTTCATCTAAAGGTTAGAGCACAGGCTGAAAGAAAAGGGACTTTGAAGGGCAGGGCCCTCTGCCTAATTATGCATTAGGCCCCTTACAGTAAACAATAAGCCCGAGGCTGTCTCCTAAGTGGTTTAATTCCTATTGTACAAACCCACAAAGGAGTAGTGGTGTTCAGTTCCTGCTTTCCCTTGATGTTCATGGGAGCTCTCTCCCAAGCATCTTCTCTGCCTGGAAGCCTGCTCTGTGGCCAGGGAGTCACTCGCCCTGTTAGATGTGAGACAAGGAGGGGCAGGATTATTGTTTCCAGGGCAAGTACTTTCAGCAGTGAGTGTTTAGTGTTTACCTGTGAGAGCCAGGAACAAGCTTGGGTACCTGCCAGTCCGTTCTGAACCTGTGATTTGGCAAATGTGAGGCAGGAGGAGGGAGAGCACCCAACAAGAGTGTGGAGAAGCACACCTGAAGGATCAGTTTGTCCAGCTGTGTCCTCTGTGTCCGTGGGTAGCTGAGGCCCAAGCGTTCTTTTCACGTGCTGACCATGCTGCAGAAGGAAAGAGCAGATTGGCAGCCTTCTCCCTGTTCAGCCCTTGGCAAGATCGGTGCTTTCAGGAGTGGGCTTGGAGAAATGCTTCTCTAGCAGAAGGCTTGACAGCAATTTAAATGGCTGATCAGGACCAAATGAACTTGCTTTTTTTTCCAGCACAGTGTGGTGAAAGGCAGCCCACCTCTCCTCTTCTTCATGTTCTGTCTGGCAGCTTCCACCGTGGTGCCTCTGCCTTGAAACACATCTTGTGATCCTGCTTTTGACCCGAGAGTGGTAAAAGGCTTGTGCAGGTGGCATGGCTCTGCTCTGCAGTTAGCTGCAATTACTGGCCACATCTGAGAATAGCCCATGTTTCAGCTCTTTTCTGACCCATTCTCCAGACAACTTGCTTTTCTGCATCATCCTAGGGTTTCTGGAATCTCTCTTACAACCTCTGGCTTTTAGCTGGAGGCTTTAGGATTATTTTTTCCTTTATAGCTTTTCAGATTGTCCAGAGGTCCTGCTGGAATTCTTGGCTAGCTTTCAGGTCTGTCATAAAAATGAGCTGAAATATCCATATTCTCTGCTCTTTTCTTTTTGTTGCTGGACAGGCAGACTGTTGTTTGCCCTAGCTCTTATTTCCCTGCAGAGATCCTGGAGATGCAGGAAAAGGGCTGAGCAAGGACCTCTGTGTAGGTAGAACAGGGGACAGAAGTGTCCACCCAGCTGCTAACAGTGACAAATGTTGTGGGGAGAAGCACTGTCTGTGTTTATTTGCATTAGGAGGACAAGGAGACATTTACAGAGAGAGGAAGGAAAGCACAGTTTAAGTATATTTAATATTCATTTGAGCTTAAAAGCCCATAAATGTTTATAATCAAGTAGATAATTCAAATTTACTTGCAGTGTACCTTCAACAAGGAAATATTGCAAGCTAAAGGCTTTGTGATTGCTTTGTTGATGGAGGATGGACTTTGGTGAGGTTATTACAGTATTGACTTGAAGAGGATGGATTTGCTAACAGGGCGGGTAATCTTGTCTGGCCTCAGCCAAGGAAAAAAAAAATGGGGGAAGTTAAGAAACTAGTGCCAGCTGGTGGCATTGGCTGAGTAATCTCAAGCAGCCATAAATATATTGTAGCTTTAAAGTTATAGAAATATATGATAAAGGAAGATTTCATTCAGTAGACAGGATAGTGGCAGTCAAGAGAATTAGTTTACATTTTTATTAGGCATTCTCATTAAGGGAATGGGAGAGCAGGATTTATTCACTTCCTGTCTCATAAGGCTTATAAGGGATGTTTCAATACTGAGATGCTTAAGCATCTCAAACTAATGAAAAGATCATTTCAGGGCTCTTGAACTGCTTTATAGCTTGTGATAAGGGAAAAGATGCGTTTATTCCGGGAAAGATTGTTTAACTGGTAGAGAAATGTTCTTGAGCGCTGGCAGAGCAATATGCCAGCGATTGTCACATGCATATGTAACACTGTAGCTGAATATGGATCTAATCTGTTTACCAAGAAAGCAAATAATAAGATTGTGGGGTTTGCCCTTGCTCAGAAGAAGCAGTGAATTAACCTGAAGGGATTTTGTTTCTTATGCCAAGGAATTGTATCTTATATTAAGAGACTTTGTATCTTATTTGGAGAGACTGTAGAGGTTCTGACAATTTTTTTTTGTAAAATAAATAGTAAATCTGAAGAAATTATAAATAGATTTTTATCTAAAGCACTGGAGGTCTCTTTCATTTTCAGTTTTATTGTCTCTTTTTACATTTATTATTAATTCATTGACTAAACTAATTCATTAGTTATACATTATTAATGTTAATAATTGTTAGTTGTTAAATGTTAATTATTGTTAATTCATTAGCTATACATTAAAATATACTTTATGCTTTAGATAAAAGCACAAATTGCCATCTTTTTTATGAATTCTGAATTAAGTAAATTAATTCTTAATAGCATTTCTTAGTGTCTACAGTGTAATACAGTGCATTGGTTTAAAGCAACTCCACTGACAGCAGTGATATTAGTCAAGCCTCAGACAAGACTGAGAACAGAATTGGTCAAAGGGACTGAATACACTTGTTCATTTTAATAATGCTCTGCATAGCCAATGCCAGCAAAATATTTCCCTGCCAACTAAATATACCAACCACTAGATACCCTGCATGTGTCCTGTGAAAAGCTACAGATTAAAATAGCTCTGCTGAAATCTTTTCAACCTCCTCCATTAAATTTGGGAGGAGCATCTACCCAGAAAGCCTTTAAATAGGAAAATGTCCTCAGTTTCAGATCTTCATTGGCCTTTGTTGCCTCCATCTCTCCTGCTCTGTTGCATGTTTCTTGGATTTGCCACTAAAAGCCATTAACAGCTCAAGAGCTAAACCTGCTCATCACTCTGACACAGGCAGTGACTAGTCCAGCTTCAGGCTGAGAAATCAGCTCTTCTGCCTAAATCCCCACAGTTCCCTGAGGCTAGTCGAGGTCTCTGGTAAATCTTCAGGAAAGGGGACAGTGGGATCTCCTCCTGTAGTGTTGTTCTGCATGGAATGTTTCTAAAATTGTTCAGCCAACATAAACTCTTACCTCTCTGGGAACAGAAGGTAATACTGTGTATTTTGCTGATCTCATTTATCATTTCAAGGCTCTGTTTAATTGACCTCTTGCTGCTGGCATTTGTTACATTTCCCAGATAATAAAACTGAGCCTGTCTGACTTTCTGTAACCACTGGGAAAAGAGTCCTCTCTGCTCTACTCCTCTCCACAAGTTCCCACGGACTCTCTGCTGACAGCTCTTCCACACTCATGTGAATTCTCCCTCCAAGTCTGGACCTGAGCACACAGCTTTTGTTTAATTTTTGGACATGCCTTTATATGCTGCTCTTCTAAGTAAGAATCAAGATTGCATCCAGCTGCTCCAGACTATTTAAATTTTTCTGAAAGCATGTTTGTCCTGGAACAGCCCCACTGAAAGGAACAGAGGAGTGGGACATGCCAAGTGTCTCCTTGGCAGCTCTGAACAAATCCTGCCTGATAACATGTTTCTGTTTGTTGTTCAACAGTGGAGTAAGTTTATTGAAATCTCAATGATCATAATTAGGCTTCAAAAGTTAATGTTGCGTCAGCATGCAGAAGAGAAGCTGAATGTTGCTTTGGAGTCAAATTTCAGACTTGGTGTCACTAGTTCCTGTATGGGTGGTACATCTACCAGGACAATGACTTCTGTAACCTCTTCTTCAGCAGGTATTCCCATCTAAGACCAGTAACGGATCTAGTGTAGGGCATCTTGTCCATGCTTTTGGTGCAGGACATACAGAGGTGGGCCCTCAAATGCTGAGGGAACAGTACTGACCCCTTTCCAGCCAGACATTTCTTTCCTTAAAATCCCGTGTGAGTACCTTCATTTGATGACAGTTCCTAGGAATGCAGTGAGTCAGCTGATAGAGTCTAGTTTACTTCATCAAATAACCAAATTAGTCTCTACCTCAGCAGAGTTTATTTTTGGTGTTTCTGTGATTAAAAAAAAAAACAACCACACAGAGTTTGAAGGTTAAGTTTTTGGGCATTGGGTCTTTCTGGTTTGTTGTTGTTACAACACCCGTGGGACCTGTTGAAGTCTGGAGGTGGCATTTGACCTGGAAAACACCTCTCAGTTACTGAGTAGGGCACAGCCCAGAGGCCAATAAACATCATATAGCTTTAACTTCTCAGCATTACCTGTCTTATGCCAGGCAGGGAGATGGATTGATGCGACACTCAGCTGGCTTGTTTCCAGGCTTCATTCATGGAGTCACCATTGAACAAGGCCTGCTCCTGCCTCCCTCAGCACTGGTGTGTCATATATTCCCAGAGCAGAGGGTGGCACTGAGGTGAGTTTTGGGAAAAGCAGCTTTAATATTTTTCTGTATTATTTGTGTGCACCACACGCTGGTGGAGTTTTCCTGCTGCTCTTTCATCCTTACTCTGGTTGCTTGTTTCTGCTGATGAAGCCTGATGATTCTGGAAGGATCCGGTCATGATTCAGTAGCTGCGCAGAAATCCCTGAGAATGTTTCTGTAGGTTTAGTCTGTGTTGTGTGTGCTTTTGCCAATGTGTCTTCTGTGGGTGTGTCTGTGCTGCAAGACTGGGATATCCAGCCTCAGGCTGGTGAAGAACTTTCTTTGTCCTTTAGGGAGAGCTGGTTTAGTTCAGATGTGCTGCTGCTGGGATCGTTTTTTGTCTTCTTCAGTAATGCAGCTATATTTTGAGTCTAAGTCCTCAGCTAAAATAAAAGTAAAGTATTTGAGAAGACTAAATCAAAAGAAATAAAATGTTGGTTTTGTGTTTTAAAAAGAAAAAAGAACTGTTTACAGTTTTATTTATTGAGATAGAGTGTGGATAAGATAATATCTTTTCAGATGAAAGCCATTCTTACACATGGAGGTCTGCAAAATAAATTATTCAATCTTTTGTCTTTTTTTGTGAGTATTTGAATAGTAACATCTGAGTATCATCCTAAGCTCTGATTTAGATACAAGTTGCAGAAAAGTAACCTCAGTGTATTGTAGCTGAAAGAAAGCAGGAGGCAGGGAAACGGCCTTGTGCGTGGCAAGTGTACAGGATGTCATGGTCAGGGCACTGAGAGCAAGCAGGGAAACTCTTGGCGTATTTGGCTGAGAACTGACTGTGAAGAAATCAGGATTTTTTATGCCTTACCATTTTTAGGATTTCTTACAAGAAATGAGGATTTGGAGTACTGAGCTCAGAAGGAATGCAGCTGCTGCTGCTGCTTGGATAACTTTACAAATACCCAAGTGTAAAACAATTGCAAATCTGAATATGCATATGTATTTTCATGGTAAACAGACTAATTGCGGTATCTCTAAAATTGTATGCACAACTGTCCTGTACTGTACAGTTGTTTTAAATTTGTTTGTTTCTCAAATTGAGGATGCTGGTTTTGCCTATTTTCATGTGCACTTAATACATCCTGTAATGTTTAATTTCTTGTATATTTGCCTAATTTGCCTGTTATGACACTGGCATGAATTTGATGTCTATTGTAGAAAAAAAGCCCCACTATTTTCCAAGACTTTTTCTTCCTTATCAAAGTTAATGGTTGTATAACATGTAACTCCTTTTAGCAGTGGAACTGTCACCCTTGTAAGTCTCTAAGGGGATGTTAGTGATGAAGTCAACTCAGCATATGAGCCATAGATGTTCTCTGGTATTGTAGTATTTTGAATGGCAGGAAGCTGGGTATAGACAGTTTGCCGTATAGGTTATAGATACAAAAGATTTGTCTAACTAAAAGGTGGTGTCTCTGAAGTTGTGAAAAATTATTTAAGACGGAGTGTATAGACAGGTAGTTAAAGGGAATGTCAGGAACTTATAGGAGAGTTTAAAGTTGTCATATGTAACTTTGAATTTAGCATTACCTAGTTTATGAATATTTAATCATCTCCTCTAATATTTTCTTGTCATTTTCCTTTTACTTTTCTATTCCTTACTATTGAAATATTTCTAGATTAAAAAGAAAGATTTTTAAGGAGAAATAAATGTTGACAGGAGGAATATAAGCACTGTTAGCAGATCAAAGTATTTCAGGTAACTACAGCAGATTTGCATTGATATAGTTTTGAGATTAAGATACAAGCAGCTAGAGGCAGTGTATCATCCTCTTTAGACTTAATTTATAGTAAAAACATGATTATTTTAATATTATTATGCAACAGACATAAACCAACTAAGAAGTATTTTGCCAGTGTGGGGAGGGAAGGGTTGAAAGCAGAAGAATGGCAAGGAGGATGGTGGATTCCATCAAGTGACCTTGCAGCTGAGAATGCCAAGGCCTGGAGAATAACAGTGTGGGAAACCATATATTATGCCTACTGTTGTTTATTCTTTGTCTGTTTGAGAAGTAGAATTTCTGTGTAGAGATAACAGAGGTGTTTACAAAAACCTGGAGTCCCTCTCCGAGACATGCTTGTGCTCCCTGTCTTGGGAGAGAGATCAAAGCAGAGATCATAAAAAGCACAGAGGAAAATCACGGCATGGTGTTAAACCACGCGTGCGTGGCCGTTTGATAAATGGGTGCAAACAGCAGCCCTGATGCCCTGCCTGCGACTGGGCTGAGCCCTCATTCTGGGTGTCTGCAGCCCGATGTGGTTTTGGGATGCTCCAGTCAGCAAGGTAATGAAATAAGTTTACCCTTTGCATTTCAGCTGTGGTTTTTTTGGTTGTCCTCAATCAGCTGTGCGTGTTGATTCACACAACCACATAAAAAGAGGGTCATTTGACTAGAAATTCAAGAAGAAAAAACCCTCTAGTTTTCACTAGTTGCTCTTAGTTATATGGCATGCTCAGAAGTAAAGTTTTGTAAACAAAACTCTTCCAGTTTGAATATGAGTCTGAGGTGAGTAATTCAAGCGAGTTGGAATCAGTGATGGTGAATGACACTTTGGTATTATTGTGTGTCTGATATATATTTTCAACAGATAGGAATGACATAGCTATGTCATTTATAATTAATATTTCTTCCTTGAATCTGAGAGATAGTCTAGGAAGAGGAATTTTGTCTTCATGGGATGAGGATTGCCTTCATTGTAAGAAGAGTAACAGAAGGATTACTAGGGGCATATTCAAGGAAGGGGAAGATCTCTTTGAGAAGGGATGGGTGGCATTCAGCTGAGCCAGATGGAGGAGGAGAGGTAGAGCAAACGTATGCACATTCTGGGAGAACTGCAGTCAGACTCTGCTGGCCGAGTTTTTAGTGAAGACATACTTTTCTTGCATTTCTAAGGGAGGTTGAGAAGGCTGTGAATGGAGTGGGAAGGTGTAAAGAGCTTGAAAATTTGAACTATAAGGAGGCTGGAAATGTACGGTCTGCAGAAGTGGTACATTAGTTTTGTGGACCAAACTTGTCAAAATTAATCAAAACAACAACTAGATAAAGCTGGAGGGAAGTCAGTGTTTGAAATCTGGGATTTATTTTTCTGTTGGCTGCTTTCTGATGCCAAATAGTCAGCTATGTTCAGTTTATTTGTGCTTGGCATATCAAATGTACCATGTTGTTTGGATACAACCCTTAGCCATTCCTGCTTCACCTTGTTCCTTGAGTCTCTGATCTGCTGCTTGGAGCCCAGAGACCATTCAGAAGCTAAAATCCAGCCTGTGCCTGTTTGTTAGGCAGTACTTTATTGGAAGTGCCAGCAAAATTGTCTCCTGGCTTTTATATGGGTTTGAGGGTGGAGCTTGACCTTCAGAACATTAGAGATTTTCAAGGCTGGGATATTTGCAAGGTGGGTCCTTTCTGCTCCATACGTGCTGTCTGGGGAGGGTTTCTAAGAGGCATCCCAACGGCATTGTTTCTCCAGAGCCTGCCAGGTTCACCCTTTTCAGTGCTCCACAAAGTTCTTCCCACATCACACTGCAGGTCTGGTCAGGATTTGTAGCTCCAATATGATTGAGCCGAGTGGATTACTTTATGACTGTGTAGGCAGTTGATTTTTAAGTGACTAATGTAATTCTCGTTCGTAGGAAGGCTTGGCATAACCACTTAGTTGATCCAAGAAGCACAGAAATGCCAATCTGCAGAGTATATATAAAGCTTTCAAAACGGAAAGAAGAAAGCAAAGAAGCATCATCAAAAATACATCATCATGATATGTTCCACTTCATATTGCTAATCGCTGTCTTTATACCTTGGCTGGTTTAGTGCCTTGTATAAGACATGGATTGCTGCATCTTCCATGGCTCAGATGAGTCAGTGGTTAATGAGGTCATGCCGGGTGCTGGAGGTCTCTCCAGGGCAGATCTTGAAAGGGAGGTGCCAACTCTGAAGTGTTTGGGAGGCATGTTGAAAGTGTTATAGATTGACTGCTCCAGAGCATGTTAGATGATCTATCTTTTCAAAAAGCCACACTCATAAAATTGCCTTAATAACGACTGAAATTTGTTAACATTTAAAGAAAAGAAGACTCATAAGTGTTTAAGGCATTCAGGATAGCATGGGGAGCCAAGTGCCCTGGAGGAAAACAGTGTAAATCTTTTCTTTGTCATTAATACACAAAAACTTAGGGTGGGCTCCCTAGTGTGCCAAGAGTGACAAGGAAAGCTTCTGGAAGTCAGAAATGACTGATAGATCAGTTCAGCATTGACTGTCAGCAGGAGAATGGTACCACATTTTGCAGTACTTCTCTTCATAGAATATATTTGAAACAATTTTTTACTTTTAGTCTGACTGAAAAAAAAAATCAGTGTTGCTGCCTTAGCATTACACTTTTGACTCCCACGTGGCAAGCCCACGTGGTCCCCGAGTTCATCACAGCCATGCAGCTCAGGAGCAGCACTGCCTTGAATGAATGAGGCTTCTTGCTGCCTTTCTTCCAAAGGCACAGGAGATGTAACCTGTAGTAGAAGGGGCCAGTCATTTCCAAGTTTTGCTGCTTGGGAGCTGTGGCTATACCAGCAACAGAGGGATCATGTCGTTCTGTGCCTGCTAAAAGCGCAGCTTCATGTTACCACAATCCTCCTGTATTGTCATCCATGTGTGAACACAGCCACTAATTCTATGTTTGCCACTTTTCTTTTTAGCCACGGAGGTTTTGTAGTGAATACTAGTGTTTGCTTGAAAAAGCAGCTCAAACGAAGACTGTGATTTAGGTGTCACTTGGTTTGGGACATGTTCCTTCTGTAGTGTCAGTTCTTATAAAATTGATGTTCCTGGATGCTTTTGAATATCATCTACTGAGAACTGTATTTTAGGTACTTAAGTTAGTATTTTGGAGAAGGGAGGTAAGATGATACTTGTAACAGATGACCTCCAACTATCAAGGAGTACAGAGTATTTTAGGCTTATTACCTAAAATGCGTGTATCTAAACACATTTAAAACTGAGTGCTGATAAAGGTTACTTATTTTTATAGCACGTAATCGACAACATCCACAGGGTAGAATTTGTACAAAATAAAAATGAAGGTATTGCTTCCAGTTTTAGTCATGACAGTCTTTCCAGAGCAGGTGGCATCCAGCAGTCTTGGTGTTTTGCCCAAGGTGAAAATTCTTTTGTCCAAAGAGGTTTAAATAAAGCAATGCTGATGTTAAACAGGACATTCCCACTGCACAGCTACCAAAAACCTGTATGTCACCCATTCCTCCTGGCCCTGGGCACAGGATACATTTCCTAGGTAGTTCAGGTCGTCTTCCCTTCCTTTGCACAGTCAGAGCATCATCAGGTGTTTGCTTTGCAATCAGCTGCACATACAGAGATGCTATCGGCTGCCTTCTGTGGTGTCTCAAACCCCTCCCAACTCTGCCAGCTGGAGGATTCATGTGAATGGGGTCTATATTGGGGTCTATATTCTCACTTCATACTAAATCCATACAGGTACTTGGTGAGTATCCCACTGAAACAGGTTGTATCAGACTGACAGTCTCCTGTGTCAGCAGTACTGCGGGAGCAGAAATACTCAACCAACTCTTCTGTCTTTTTCACCATATCCCCCAAGAGGAAACATTTGAAAATCATTTCTGTCCTTGTAAATTGCGGGCTTGAACGCTCAGTACCCTGCAGAGTATATCTCTGCATTGCCACTAGCATTTATATGGAGTAAAATGTCATGGACAAAGATGTTGCATCTAAGTAAATGTCTGACGTGGTCCACTTCTCTTTTCATCCCTCTATAAGATTTTATTTTAGATTATCCTCAATAAGTGCAGCACTTGAGTGGCCATATGCTTGGCAAAACACATAGATAATTTACAACTGTTCTTTGTATTCATTTTTGTAGTTCCGAAGTTATTTCAAAAACACAGCCTAAAGGACTTCTTCCAGAATTAGTATGTTTTCACATAAATCTGGAAATGCCCATACATCTGCTCAGATCTCCAGAAAAGTGCATTTAGTTCATTAGTTTCATGCTGAAGTGTTAACATTTTAGGTTGTTTTATTAGGAGAGAACAAAGAACTCCTGCCTTGTTGAAAATTTGTTACACAAAAATAAGGAGGAAGAGGTTCCAAAAGAGCTAATGCTAAGCATTGGAAACTGGATGAAGTTGTGCAGATTGGAAAGATTTCCAAGACATCTGGTAATTAGCTTCCAGTTCTTACGGAGTCCTGCCCTGTGAAGGCTGCTGCTGCTTGTGATGAAGGGGGAACAGGAGTGAGATGAAGCTTAACTCTGAAAAGCTGAATCTTTGTGTTCACAAATTATCAGTGGTCTATTGAAGAATGTCTGAGTACCCCTTTGGAAAATCATCTCCTACCAAAAAAACGTCCAGCATTTCTCCCTTTGCAGGATTGTCTTCTGTTCTGGCACTTGCTTTGTGCGATGGGGAGAGGAAACAAGCTATCAAAGAGTTCTTTGTGGCTTTCCCTGCCTGAGCCAATGTGCCAGTCTGCCCCACAGCAGCTTGCTGCGCTCCCCAGGGGCTGCACCACAGCTGGGAGTTGCTGGAGCATGACTGGCTGGTTACCTCCCCTGCCCGGCCCAAAATGCCAGAGAGGCTTGGCACTGCTGTCAGAGCTGGCACCTGGCAACCTTCTCCAGGGAAGAAAGGCAGCACACTCGGGTGCAAGGGACCCAGAGCCAGGCCAGAGCATGATCCTTCTGTAATTATTATCATTATTGTTGTTGTTATTATTACTACTACTATTGTTATTTTCCAGCACTGTTTTTTTAGCTTCATTAAGGAAGATTTAAGCAAGAAAGAAAAGAAAACTTGCCATTTGAGTTTGTTTAGTAAGCTGTCTCTTGGGAGCACTTATCTACACCCTGGTTATAGGATAAGGTGTGCTTCTGGGGTTTCTGAAGTTCAGGTGTATAAACCTGCAAGCACTGAATGGGAATTGCTGAGACACAGTGCTTTGGTTACTTGGCAGAAACTTGGGAGAGTGCTTCTGTACCCTGTTCTGCCCCTTACCTGTGCAGTCACTTTTATCAATTCATTGCCCTGTCATGTTTATTATTTTGTGTGTAAAACAGAATATTGGTCTTCTCCTAGATATCTGCACTAAAAATGGTTAAGAACAAAATGATACATTTACTACTTCTTTTTTTTTCTTACAAATATTTTACCATCCAAACATCAGTAATCAGTCCCAGCACACTCACTACTAGTAAAAATGTTTATCTTTTCAGCTCTTAGTCTATTAAGTGCAATGAGCAGACAGCCTGTCTTAAGTTAATTTTTATAGCAGTGCACTACTTTAAAATTAGGCATTTTCGGCAGAGAAAAAGCTCTGTTGAGATTTGTTATCAGAAAGAAAATTATTTTTCCTAGATTGCAAATGTAAGCCAATGTGTGGTTAATGGTGTTCACTAAATTATACTGACTGAGAATATGAAGGAAGTAGAGTTATGTATGAATATATAATACTAGGACATGTTGGAAGAGATTATACTTAATTTGTATATAACCTGATGAATTTTGCAGCTGTAGACATTAAGCTTATTCTCTCCACTGATAAATCATGCTTATAGCCTCAAATAAAAACCATACACTGTGTGAGCCTTTTCTTCCTAAGATCACAGCCATTCCATGTGCGTGTTTTACGGTATCTAATTCCTGAATGCGGTGCAACTGGTGCAGCTACCTGAGCTATGGAAAGAAGGATTTAGCACCCAGTGTTGGTGCTGCCCATGTGGTTCTGATTTGCCCAAGGTCTGAGCTGCTGTATCCTACTGCAGGCAGTAAACAGCCACTTTCCAACAGCTGCCTTGGATCTCGGCTGTGGGAGAAAATGACTTTTCTTACAATGGAGTTGCAGCACATCTTTAGTGGTACCAGCGGTCCAAGCTCAACAGCAGAATTCTGTGGGGGTCACAAATTCCTTACTTTGTCCTGAGCAGTGGCAGCTCCCTTAGAGGAGGGGTACAAAGCTCCCAAGGCTAACCCAAACAGCCTCTGCTCCTTACACTACAGCTGTCTCCACAGGGAACATTTGCTTTGAATATTAAATTATTATTGGTAGAGGAAGCCAAAGTTGGGCTGGATCTGGCTTTTCAATAAACAGATTTTACTAGGTGAGACTTGTTTCACTCAGATGTTTATTGACCCGTCTTTCCCCTGAAATTATTATTTTCACATTTTTCTGTGTAGTACACCTTAGTGGAGTAAAATGAACTCCTATCAGACATTGATTTCTGTGTATTTTTATGCATGATGCTTTCTCTATTCCTTTGAATTGCTGTGCTTTTGGAACTAAAGTTGGTATTCCCAGGGTGTTTTAATGCTTTTTATCCACAAATTACATTTATGTATTCTCTGTACCAAGTGCTGCTTCAAATGTC
This sequence comes from Dicrurus megarhynchus, assembly GCA_013399195.1. Classification (NCBI taxonomy): domain Eukaryota; kingdom Metazoa; phylum Chordata; class Aves; order Passeriformes; family Dicruridae; genus Dicrurus; species Dicrurus megarhynchus. The sequence goes on from VXAD01008436.1 coordinate 1,061,810, forward strand.
TCCAGTTCTGCATTACACAAAGCAGATTCCTATCCTCAACTGCTTTCATTTTGAAACTCTCCAAACACTCATATTTAACTAGTGGAGTTAGTTGAGCTACTTTGTTGGGCTAATGTTTCAGAACCCAAGTCGAGCCTGCCCTGTCTTGGTACATAATGTTGGGTCACCCTAAAACTTACGTATTAAATGAACGTTGTGGAATGGTGTCAGAGAGAGGATCCTGAGCCCCTACTTTATCCCTGCTGTAGCTCTGGAATTGCACTTGCAGAATATAATTCCATCATGTTTTAAGCCAGTTCAGGTTGAGCTGCTGCAGCCCCCACTTTTGCCCTTCTCCCCATTGCAGCAGTTCTTGTGCTAATGCTGGCATCCAAGCCAGTCTGCAGCCAGCTGCTGCTTCCAGGAGTCCTGGCAGCAATCACTGGTTACTTCCCAACCTGCTCAGCACCACAGAGCAGTTAATATCAAATAATAAGTTTGATATATAAAAATTGTCAGCAATGATAAACTTTTCCCCTGCACTGAATGTCATCATTTTGCTCTAAGCAGAGTTTAAAGCTCATAGCCAGAGTTCCAGTGTTCGTTTCAGATCATGAGCCTTGCGGAAAAAAGAGAAAAAAGTGAGAAGCTCATTTAATCAACCCTCAGTGTAGGAAATTTTGCTAGCCAGTGTGGAGACAGAACTAAAGACAAACATTCTGAACATTGAATGGTTGTGCTGAACAAGGTTCTTGAGTTATGGCTAAACAGATTCACGCCCGTTTAAAACCAGTAACTACTTTCAATTCAGATAGTCCACATGGTGACCCCAAGCATGTTTGGAAAGGAGCTGGACTTGAGAAGGAGTCCATATTGCATGCAAGGTGGGAAGGTCTTGATGTATGAACTGGGAAAGGACAATTCTTTTTTTGAAAAATACTGTTTTATCCTAATTACAGAAATTTCCATCAGACTTTTATGGCTTCAAGGTAGGCATCTGACACAGGGAGCTATGGCACAGCATTTTTGGTTTGTTAGGCTGTACAATCTGATGTGGAAATGGATAGAGGCAAGAGGAAGAAAGTATTTAAAAGTAATAATAGAATTACATTTGGGAGAAAGCCTGTGCTAGAAGGTTAGGAAGACTGGACCAAGAACTGAGTTAGATGATGAAAATACAGACTTATTTTGAATGAAAATATTCAGTGCTTGCTACAGGTTAACATTCAGGAAGTTAGTATGAAACAACTCTAAGTACAGAACTGATATACATGTATTAGAGGTCATTAAATCCTACGTAGGTGCTTCTCATTCAGAGTGTTAATGTGTGGTAATGGAGGCAGGGTTATCTGACTGACTGGTTTTGTCTTTACTTCTATGTGGGCAAGCTAGAACTTTTTTGCTGAAGTTGAAAGTTGGTTTTTTAGAGGAAGGGGAAAAGGCAACTTCTAGCTATATTGCTGTGAAGCTGTGAAGAAGCCCAATCCTGGACGTCCTGAAGGCAGAGCAGGAGGTTCCACCGGGGGGGATCACCAGGCACATTGAGGTGTTCATCTCCTCGACAGGTGGATACACACATTTCAGTGAAGGTGACTTCCCAGCAATTCTGTCTTTCTTGGTCCTTCATGAAGTGCCTGAATAAATTGTGGTCTATAAATTGTACTTTATTCTTTTATGATATTAAAATCAACTTTTTCCACAACATTAACACCGGTCACAAGTTTAATCACAGAGTCTGCCTTTAGGCTTGAATTGTCAGATAGTGGTGATTCTCTAACTCACCAATGTGCTTTCTGTCTTTCAAAACACTGTTCATAGGTGTTCTTTGGATGAAGGTACCTTCCTCAGAAAATATAATCTGCAGAGCAGTAGAAGGTTTTTTAAATACAATGGTCACATTTTTAATACATTTGGAATTGCCTAATGTTTAGGTATTTGGTGTAGTTTGATAGCTGGAGATTTCATTTAATTTCATTTCATTAGTTAACTTGCAGGCTTAATCTGTTGAAAATTGCCCACTTGCTGTGCTTAGGCATGAGTATTTATAAGTTTAGTACATTTTTAAAGACAGTTGTAATTTTAGTTTAATTAGGTCCTTTAGTGAAATTGTTTTAACTGTTCTTTCTTCCTCCATCTGAAGGGTGTGCACGAGGGATGCTGGGAATCATGGGTTTTTCTCTTTGTTGACATTAGAAGTGTGATTGAAAATATTGGTAGGAAATCTTAAACTGGATTTCTCAGTATCACTTAGCTTTTTGACGTGAAGATTTTGCAGTGAAGGGTGGAAGTGACTGATGTCTGAAACACGTGGATGCCACAGAACAACAGAATGATTTACTAATAGTGTAATCTCAGACCAGCCTCCAGGGTAAGGTGGTGGTCTGGGATTTGGGAGGTTTGCATTGCAGTCATACTCCACAGCACACGTTTTCTGGATGTATTTGTAGGCAGACACCTTAAACTAAGGATGCAAAACTTCTCAGGTACCATGTGATTCTTTCAGTGTGAATTGCTAGAATCAGTATGGAGGCTAAACATACTGATGAATAAAATATGCATGTATCCCAAATGAGTTTTGTTTGTGTTCGGGAGTTGAGAAGGATCCTCTCTCATAGAAGAAAAGCAAAATTTTCCATGTTTGCTAAACCCAGGTTCATCAGTAGTTTTGAGTGGAAGGAAAATGGGAGCTGTGTACCCGCTAGACAAATTTCTTCAACGAAGTGATTTGGCCCTAGCACAAATTGAGCTTTATATCAACAGCAAGAAAATAGTGTTTTGACACTAGTACTACTGGTCTTTCAACACTGGTGAAAGGGAGCTGATATTTTAGTTTATGCTAAATTAAAGCTTTGTTAATATGAACACATGGTGGAGTAGCAGGAAATGTTTCCCTTTACCGAGTGTCCCGCTCTGTTTTATTAGGTAGTAGGGATAATTTCTCCAGTGTAGGCATATGAGAGGGACTTTTGTGCATATTTCAAGTTAGTTCCTGCTGAACATTTGGTTTATTTTAAATTTCTTCATGCCTGTGTGTCCTGAGATTTCTGTTTTCAGAAACAGCTCATGTTTGGTAAACTTTTATGGGTATTGCCTGGGTACAGCTCCTCTGTCAAGAGCATAGACAATCTGATAAGTTTTGTTACATGGTTTAAATTAAGTATTTCTGTTGTAATTTACCAAACTGTGTTCTGGTATTTAGTTATTTTTTCAAAAGAAAAATTACAGCAATTCTGCCTCTGTAATTGGCTAGGGTTGTTCTGGAAGGTGGAAAGGACCTGCACAAGCTTCTAACAGCAGCAACAGAGGTCCTAGGAACTAGGAATACAAGGAAGAAAGTAATCTCAAGCTATTGTAGCAATGAAGCAATTTAATGGGGCTTTAGGCAGTGGAAAAACTGTCGGCTTTCCTAAATACATTGCTTGGGTTTTCTACATATTACAGATTTGATGAAGTTATGATCATTTTAGCAAATGATTTATTACTCAGCTTCGTTTGGTAACAGTGTGTATTCTTCTACTAATGGCAAGTTTAGCACTGGAGGTTCTACTGGTCTAAAACACATCTTTCCCTTTAGGGTGATTAACAGCAGATCTGCACTGGCTTGGATCCCCTCATGGTACAGTGTGACGTGACCCAAATACAGCCACATCGTTACATTTCTAAAACAGAGCAAGCAAACTAAAGTTCATGCCCTACTCTGGCTGCAGGAGGGCAAAAGACACTTGATTTCTAAATGTGTATGGTTTGGCCAAGTTAGTTTAGGCTGGATCAGCACTTTGCTTTGAGTAGCCACGCTGCTTTTGAGGAGCTCTCAAGCTGCACTTGCTTTGCACTGAACCATGTCCTTGGGCACAAGTCCTGCACTGCCTTACAACCAGCTGAATTATCAGGGGCTCCATGAGTTAAAACTAGGTTGGTTGGGTTTTTTTTAACACTAATTTCTAGATTTCAATCATAAGGACATTATAGACTTTAGGGAAGTGGCAGAAGGAAAGATCTGTACACTGAACTAGATCCTTGTATCCTCATTTCCACAGAGCCTCTGTGGATCTGCTAGAAGCAGTAAATAACCTTTCCCAGCAAACAAATGTAGCAGGTAGTTCAGTGGCAGGTAAAATAAGAACAGTTGTAGCTCTATAAAGAACAAAATAGACTGAAATTTCTTGTTGTAAAAAATTGCACATAACATGTAAACCTTAGTAACAGTGAGCACCTTATCAAAAAGCATTTTTTGCACAGGTTGATACATTGCTATAGACAGCCCTCATGTGTTCAACCTTAGAAAAATGCTGTAATCCTAAAATTAGGGCTGTATTTGTAGCTCTTGCCAGTGAAACCAGTATGCTTTCTCTGTCTAGAGGATATAGTACCCAGATTCTGTAAGTAGAGGTGCTTAGGCACTGGTACTGATAATATGAATGCTGAGAATAGGCACTCCAGAGAGCTTTGTAAACAAGGCATTGAAAAATAAAGAAAATGGAAATTGTTTTCCGTGCTTGTCACAGGTCACAGAACTGAAAGCCACCCACAAACATACGCCTTTAAATTAATGTTCGCTTCCTTTCTTGCACTCTACCAAAACCACAAGAGTGCCTCCACACTTGAAAAACAGAATTAAGAAAAAAAGAGTAGAGGACAAATTTTCTTCAAAATGTTGAAAATATCAAAGCAAGAAACTAATTTGAGCATCTTTCTGTTCCCATGCTTAACATTAAAACATAACTACTGGTAAGTGATTTGTGCTGTCTCCAGGCTTCACTGAGCAACTCTCAGCTTGCACCCGATACGATCCTTTGGTTGCTTGTGAGATTTTTTTTTGTTCTTTGATTACCAGCAGCATGACAATGTGTATCTGTAGCTAGATAAAAAGGTAGTGTGCTACAAGATAGGGTTGTCTAGCTCTGTTTTCACTCACTTTCTCACTGCATGGAGGGGTGAGGAGGATTTTCTCAAGTGCTGAGCTTAGCAGCTTGAATTAGGAGCCAGGCTCCCCATGCCTGGGGAAAAATAGGTGTCACCAGAGGGAGATGGAAAACGTTGGTGTTAGGGAGTATTTAAGTGTTCTTTGTGCTGCCGTCACTCTTCTCTCTACCCTGATTGTCTGGGTAGTCTGAGGGGCAAACATCAGCATCCACACTAGATATCCTGCATGGTAGATATGAATCTCCACCTCTGTGATAAGCTGTGATACCTGAGCCTGGGGCATTTTTCTTTCACTGGTAATGAGTTCATCAAGCTCAGAAGCTGAGATGGTGAAGCAGTCAAACTCCCCCCAGATGGGATCTGTGTATTTGCCTGAATTGTATATGCTGATGGGATCTGTTACTGCCCCTTCAGCATCTCCTGGTGTTGCACTGAACTATATCATCCAACAGCTTTAGCTGACATGGGTGTCCAAAACACAGCCTTTTGTGCTTTTTTGTCCTGTGTGCTTTTGTTCCAGTAGGATTTGTAAAAGTCAATTTCCAAAGCTGTGTTGAAGATTTTGCAGAACTTCACTATACTGTAGCATTATGAAGTGGATTTTTCAAGCACAAGGTTGGGGAACATGCTTGAGGGCATTTTTCTTTCTTTACTTAGTACCTTCAATTGAAATAAGAAAAATACAAAAATGATATCTTGTTCCTCTCTTAGAGCACTGACTTCACTTACACTGCTGTAAAAATTACACAGTGACAGAGCAGTAGTTAAGCAATCTGTGAAGAACTTCAAGAGTAAATTTTGCTGAATCTCATTTTGAAATAAACATTTAGGAAGGATGGAGGCAGTTCTTCCCTTACCTAATTCTCACCCTAGGTGCCCCATTTGGTTTGTTAGCTGCTGCCTGTGTGATCATCAGTAGAGATCTCTTCCTGCCTTTAAAGTTCTGTGATTCTGCCTGCTTGGGTCTCACACCTGAGGGTGGAGCCTTTGAGAAGAGAGTGTGTGAAAATATTCTAATTAAACCTGTGCCATGTAGAGGTGTAGACCAGTACCTTTAGTTTTATGATCCCAAAGGCATTTCTGGTAAGACTGTTCTAGAGTCTGACAGACCTCACTGTTGGAAGCTTCCTAAAAACAAACACACCCAGCCCCCCAGCTGTGTGCTATTGCAGACCCATATTCTATATCATAATAAAGCATAACACAGAGTTAACAACAAATCTAACCAAATTACATTTGCCTTCATCCTTTTTTCTTCTCAATTAGCACAGTCTCAGATCTATGAAGTTGCAGTCTGTCGCCAAATTTAGAGCCCTGTGTTTTAGAGGAGTGCTGTTGACAGACGTGCATTTAGCAAATGCAGAAAGCAAAATGCTACTAGCATCATGTAGATTGGAAATTTCTTGTCCTAGTTTCTTGTCCTGCAGTTAGTTCCATATGGGCAGCTTCAATGCATTTTGATTTAATGAATTGTAGCAAAAGCTGAACTTAGATTTCTGTAACCACTGCACTGGGAGGCTAACAGGCTTCTTGCTGGTGTGAATGCTGCTGCATCCACGTGAATGCTCTTAACACTGTGCTGGAAAAGCTGTTCTTCATCTTCAGGAAACTTGAGAGCCAGGGTTCAGCAGAGTTAGGTTTGAAAGACCTGATGTGAACCCTTGGGCCCCTAAAGTTTAACCTCATGTCTTTTCAAATTCACCATCTGAAGCCACAGTTGTAAATTACATCTGTTCGGTGGACCAGCTTGGCTACAGCACAGTTATAAATCCTTTGTCTTATCTGAATCATATATATCCCCCAGTGAAGTGACATAATGGATATTTGCTTAGGAAGCAGATGCAGACAGTTCACTCTAATTTATTTTTAAAAAGCAATCCATCTTTAATGTATGAAGTAAACCCCCCTAATTTTGCAAATAATATTTTTTCATTTCAATTAAATTGCTTTGTTATTTTGTCTGAGACTTTTTTAGCCCATATTGTAAAAAATTAATCAAGTGGACTTTTTATTGAGAATACAGTATTGGTGCCTTTACCAAATTTGTGATGTTCTGTAGCTAATTTAGGAGGACAGGAGGCTGTTAGCAATGGGCTGCACTTGTATGCTCTGTAGCTGAAACACTGAAGTTGTCATCAGACCTGTTGCTCCATCAAGATTTTGTGTTTTAAAGGACCGGATAGAGGAGGATTTTTTGTCCATGTGGATTCCACAGGGGAGGTTGGAAGGAGTTGGGTCTGTCTGATGAAAGGAGAAGGAGAAGAAAACCGTGGAAGTTCCCACTGTAGTGCTCTGCCTGGCGTGTTCTGTCCAGTGGGGCAGACAGAGAGAAAGAGTCCGAGGCTGTCGCTCATCACAGTTTTCAGGGTGTATGGTGAGATGCTTGCAGCCTGTGCTTGCACCAGAAAACTCTCTGGAACACCATGAGAGCTTCTGGGAATGAAGAGCTCAATGACAGCCCCTAGAAGGCCTCCTGTGCCAGCCTCTTTAGTGCCCAACAGGAGGACAGTATTCCTACTGGTTGTATCAATAGAAAATATTAATAGAAATATTCAATAGAAAATATATTCAATAGAAAATTATGGACAGAGTAAAGCTTTCTTATTCCCAGTTTTCAGCCTGGGTTTTTTGCTGTTCTCTGGGAATGGAGAAGCAGTTCCCTCCCCGTGTCTGTCTGCAGCCCTGAGCTGATGCTCTGCAGCGGTGGGGAGCCGAAGGCCATGCCTGCAGCGGAGCTCCGGCTCTCGCTCGCAGCTCGGACAGGACTGAGGCAGGGCTGCACTTTGTGCTCTGCCTGCAGGCAGTCAAGTGGGCGAAACCCCACTGTCCTGTCCTTGTGGAAATCACTGCAGGGGCTGCCACTGCCAGGAACAGGTCTGCTGTCTTCTGCTGAGTCGTAGAGTAAGTGGTTTGTTTGCTTCCAGAAAATATTGCTTTGGCATGTATACAGAAGACAAAAGTTGAGTATGGCTGGCTGAGGATGATTCCTAGTGGAAGTACACAGGTTGCAGAAGTCAAATGAGATGCCTTGATTCTGGTCTGTAGTCTTATGTCTCCTCAAACCAATTACGTAGCAATTGCAGGGATTTTTAGTGTATCTGGCTAGCGAAGCAGGGGTGTCTGTTACACCACTGGATATGAGACACCACTTGAGCTGTTAAATACAAATTTAACAAATCTCAATCAGATATAATGATTTAGCATTTTAAAATTTTCTCCTTTCTCTGAGTGCACTTACTGTTGCAGCTTTGTGTTTCTGTTGACGTTGCAGCAATCTTTCCTCAGCAGTTAGGATGGGTTTCAAACAGCATTTTCTTCTGCTTACAAGGTTAGGGCCTTGCAGCCCTTCTCAAGTTATAGCCCCATCCTTTTCTATATTTCTGGTGGTAGCATGGAGGAGGAAAGCAGATAGTAACAGGCAGAGGGCCATGGCACTGGGCTTGTGGCTGCCAGCTCATAGATGCCCGTGCTCTGACTTGGTGAGTGATTACCAGATAGTTTGACACTGGGCTGGTGCTGCACTAATTGTGACTGATTCATCGGGCTGAAATATGTCACTGGTTTGATACATCCATTTCATTAATCCAATGGAATTGCATCCAGCTGTTTGAGGTGTATGAAATAAAAGTATCTGACATGCAGGGCAAGAGCACTAACCTCTGAATTAAACTATGAAACAGTCATTAGGACATCTAATGCTGAAATTGAATTGCTCCACAGAAATTTGGTTTTCAAGCACAATACTAATTAGCTGTAAGCTTGATGAATGTCAAGAATTAATTGAAACATTTCAGTGGCCTGTGTGGGTTTTAAATATTGTCATTATTGCCCCAATATTTTCAGTTCTTACACTAATTGCTTTTTAGGGAGCATGAATAAAATCATCTTCTGGAGTGACTGAAGGTACAAATGGTTCATTGCATTACCAAAAATGGACCTGTTTCCTTCTGGATTTCCCTTTTTTTTCCTTAAAATGCATCTAGTATTTTTCTTCCATTTTAATGCATGCATTGCGATATAGAAAGTAAGATTTTAGGCCCAAACTTTATTTTTGACAGCACTTGTATGTTTTCTTTCCTAGCTGTGCTCCGGAGGCCAGCATTCTCTTGATACCTACTTTCATTTTGGCAGCAGAAAAATAGCTACAGCTTCATAAAATAATTTTTTGTTTTTAATTAAATAGGATGTCATCCAAATTTCATGATTGTTTTATCCTGTTTGTGAAAGAACTGCAACATTTGGTACATGAAATGTCTACAAGATAAAAAACATCTTGGAAAATTATGAACTGAAAGAGAATTCATAATCAAAATCAGTGTTAGTTTTTTTCTCAATTATGATCTTAATGTAAAAATAGCTAAATTTTTTGTGTGGGGATTGCAGATCCATAGTGCAGACTGCGCATGTTCCTTAACTCTGATGTCTCCATGTTCGAGCACATAGCAAGGATGAATGTCCAACATGCCGTGTTGCAGACTGCAGACATACGTGTGACAGATACGTGGGGTGACGTGACGCAGGAAGAGCCTTAACACTTGTAGGGAGGCTCCTCTGTGTGTCGAGCGTTTCCAGAGCCACACGTTCCCAGGCTGCAGCGTGCTGCCGTGCCCCATTGCTCGCTCCATGTGCAATCACATGTGACAGTCCTGGGGGCCTGCTCCTTGGCACCACAGAGGGAGAAGGATGGTGCTGCTTCAGCATGTCTGGGAAATGGAGGTGGTGCCTGGGAAACTGTCTAGGAGGGGAGAATTGAAAGGATCTTTTGCAGTGCTGCGTTATTGACTTATCTGCATAGATGGGATCAATCCACTGTGTCAATCCAGCATGAGCTTAGTGCTGCTGCTCTCCATAGCAGTCAGTTCAGTATGTAGGGATCTCAGCAGGGCAGATTCAGGGCCCTTTGTGGAAGATTAGGTTAATTCTTATCCAGACTTGCTTAAAGATTTGATTTTTTTGGTGGTGGTTTCTGTGGGGGCTTCTGAGGGGGAAGGGGTTTATTGATTGGTTAGGGTTTTTTGTGAGGAGGTTAGATGGTTGCTGTGTGATAATAGCATTAGTGATAGCTCAGAAGTTGAGAAAATTCTGGTTCGTTATCCATTCTTTCAAAGCTTTTCTTTAATAATTAATTATGCAGTAACCCTTCCCCTAGTGAGAAATGCATTCTGTATTGTACTTCTTAAAATAAAGTATTTTGGGCTCGTCTCATTGCCGATTGCCCAGAGGCATAACACAGATATATCCTGAAGAAAACAGTTATTTGGAATGACAGTACTGTAAGAAGCTCAATTCCATGTTACTTGATTTTCTCTCCCTTCCCTAATTTTGCTGCCCAAGGGTGTAACATTTCACTCTAGCCTACGAAACAAGTAGCAATAAATGTGTATCCATATGCTTGAACACCACAATTTTTATGAAAGTGTGATCTGTTAAATGTTTGGAGAAGATGAATGTGGTCAAGATGTAAAACTCCTTTTGTGTACGAATATGATGGCATTGAAAGGGAGATGTAGAAATGGTGATGAAAGGGATGTAGAACCTCAGAGCAGCTACATACTCAAGAAAATAGATCTGGGGGTATGTATCAGACAGTGAAAGTCCCGTAGTCCATGGTCATTCTGTTTCATTGCTGTCTCTCCAAAGGGACAGTGCCAGTTTAAAACACCGAGTCCACTGATATCAGTTGGAAATTGGGCAGATGTTAAAAATAGTCAAATGTTTTTTTTTAAACAAATTGAATGCTGAAGGAAATCCATAAAATGCCTCTCTCAAAGGTACATCTGACTCTTTCTTTCCCTCTCCTCTTTTTTCTTGACACAGTGCTGGTCCTAAAGGAGATAACATTTATGAATGGAGATCTACTATACTTGGACCTCCAGGTTCTGTATATGAAGGAGGTGTTTTCTTCCTGGATATCACATTTTCATCTGACTATCCATTCAAGCCACCAAAGGTAAGGGTAAGGTTTTTATTGTGCTTATCATTTTTTCATGTGGGAAGAATGCGGCTTGCAGCCAAGTGAGGGCTCATCACTTTCTGAATATCAAATTTGTTTATGGTCTCTTGAAAACTACAAGGTCCAAAATCTTGGCTTGCAGTCTCAGAAAAATCCTGTCTAATTTACTTCTTGATTACTACAGTCAATACTGATTTCCAAACTTCACCAAGTGATAAATGAGATGATAATTCTGACCAAGAGGTAAGATTCAAGAAATTGTAGTTCTATTAGAAGACAACACAAGACTTTCTTATATTTCCTTCTTCTCATCTAGCTACTAAAATATATGTATATTAGTCTTTTCTGTTATGAGCCAGATTCTATATTAAATATTATCATGTAATTTTTAACAAAATAAAAAAAAGCTGAAGTAAATTCACATAGAAAACTGGAGTGTTATATTGTGACTTAAAATTGGGTAAATTAGTGTGATGAATTTCCATTACTTTAAAATGTCTATTTACTACTACTAAAATCAGCAATCTTGTTTGACAATGTTTTTGAGCAAAAGCTATTTTTATTAAATTAAACTAATCTTAACTTAAACTAAAATGTCAATTCCTTGCTCAGAAGGAGTATGGACACGTAATAAATTGTAATTTACTAATGGATATGAAAGAATTTAAAGCTCATTCCCTTTTCCCCTCCCTTAAAGCCAAATTACAGCTCTTGACCAAGTCACCGGAAAAGACACTGCAGAACTTTTACAACTTCACTACATTCTACCACACAACATTCTATGACTTACAGCTTTGGGGGCTTTGTTACTATAAATCTAATACCTTTTTTCATTACCAGAATGATTACAAGATAAAGAATATGCATGCTGTATTTCACACTTCTCTGTAACCCACAGCATTTCATATGTTCTGAATTAAGAATGTTATACTGAAGTGATGCACAGTTTTAGACAAATTCCTCATTCAAATCTTGTAGATATTTTTAGAGCATGATAGTTTTTGAATTTTCAGGATACATTGTGGATCCCCCCCCACATCAGTATGAGAAAGAAAAATTTCCATGTTTTCTTGTGCTTTATGTAATTGAAGCACTTACATATTTCTCACTTCTTATTTGTGTGGAAGGTTCACGTGCTCTTTCAATATTAGTCTGAAATAATTTAAAAACAAGGATGGATTTAGTTAGTGTTAATAGCATTGTTTTGTCTGTATATTATATTGTGCCTAATGAAGGGTAAGGACAAAGATTTCATTGTTAATTTAACAAGAGTAATTTTCATGGTCTGTATTTAGGCTTCAGAAAGAAAGAAAAAGATTAATTAATACTGTACATGCAGACAAATTCTGTCTACTTCTTCGGCTTCAGAAACCACAGTAAAGTTACATTTGTGATTAGAATGTTTCCTGACATGCAGTGTGTTCCTTAAATAGCTACCGTACTATAAAGTAGGTCCTAATTTTTGTGGATACCATACAGAGGGCCTGTGTGAAAGCAGTTTATGCCCCTAATCTCATCATGGTATGTTTCTTAAAGGCAGCCATGGCTACAGAAAATAGTCACTCTTCTGTTAAACAATTGTGGTTTGGAAGCTGAGCAGAGAGGAGCTGCCTCTGCAGAAGCTCTGCAGGATTGGGAGTCCCAGAGGCTGCTCACAGCCAAGGGGCACCATCCCTGGGCAGCACTGACTCTCTCTGTCTCTTATGCTGTGTTTCCAGGTTACTTTCCGCACCAGAATTTATCACTGCAACATCAACAGTCAGGGAGTCATCTGTCTGGATATCCTGAAAGACAACTGGAGTCCTGCTTTGACTATTTCAAAGGTTCTGCTGTCTATTTGTTCTCTTCTGACAGACTGCAACCCAGGTGAGGAGCTAATAGTTCACTGAGAGACTCTTAGTTGTTTGACTTAATTGCCATGGAATGTAATTTTTATATTTGATTGCATGCAGATTAAATCAAATTTAGTATTTTTTAAATTGGGGATGAAGCACTCCAGATTGGATGTGGTCCCACATTTAATGGTGTTTTTCACTCCTGTGACACAACAGGACGTAAATAGCATTAAGTCCTTTTTCTTCCAAGATATGATGGAGAAAATAAGCTGATGTCATTGAAGGTCTGTATTGCAGGAGCTCCAGCAAGTGAATGTTCAATCCAGGAAGGGAGCGACATTCTCCTGAGTTATAAATCCTGCATGTCGGAAGGGGCCGCAGGAAGTCTCTTCTCTTAAGACAGCAGTTGAAAGGTTTAATCTTGCAAATGTGAGGGAGGTGATGTTCAGAGAGAACTCTCCCTTTTTCAAAGAGACTTCCTTGCTCCTGTGGGGAGGGGAGGAGCTCCACTGGAAGCAGTACAGATTCTCAGCAACAACTGTGTGACCAGTGTCATTAGGCAGTGGATGCTAATTGCCTGCAGTCAGGGCAGGAACTGAGCAGTAGTGCTAAGGGACCACTCCTTTACAGAAAGTGGTCACAGTTAGGGAGAAGTGGATCAGCCTCTTTGGTACAAAGGCTCGATGACTTCTGAAGCAAAGCAGCTCCCCTCGGTGTGCTCTGCAGCCCTAACACTAACTCACACTAGTCCTGTGCAGCTCCCTGACTGGAGGGTGCCAGGCAGCACTCGCTGAATGTCCCCTGCAACCCAAAGCGGTGAAAGCAGAGCACCTGCCTGAGGCAAGATTCACTCCTATGCAGATAACCACAATAGATTTTTCTGATCTCTTTTTCTGTTTGTTGTGCTTTGTTCATGTGTGCTTTCTTGGAAATGTCTTATATTACAAGAGCTCCACTGCATTTCTGGTCCAAACTATATTTTGAAATGGATGCTGTGTTTTAAAATGTGTTTTTGTTTGGGGATTTCTGTTACTTGTGGGATGGTTTCTGATGCATTTTCTCCTGCCTTTTGCAGCTGACCCTCTGGTTGGAAGCATAGCCACTCAGTACCTGACCAACAGAGCAGAACATGACAGGATAGCCAGACAGTGGACCAAGAGATATGCAACATAAATGACAAACTACTTGTGCAGTGTGAAGGTGCAGAAGGCAGCTTTGCAGTGTGCAACAAATCTTTATAGCCTTTACAATACGGACTTCTGTGTATATGTTATACTGATTCTACTCTGCTTTTATCCTTTTGAAGACTGGGATACTGCCCCCCAAAAAGGTAAATGCTATCAAGAGTAGAAGTTTGTAGCTGTAGATTAGTTATGTTTAAAATGCCTACTTGCAAGTCTTGCTTCTTTGGGATATCAAAATGTATTTTGTGATGTACTAAGGATACTGTTCCTGAAGTCAACCAAATATTATAGTGCATTTTAGCCTAATTCATTATCTGTATGAAGTTATTAAAGGTAGCTGTAGATTACTAGGAATTATGTCATTTGTATTAAACCCAGATCTATTTCCAATATGTGGTACATGCTGTTGTGAAAACTGTTTTAACTTTTACCTTTGTCAGTTTGTAATGAAAGGATTTCCTTTTTCCCTTTGTAGCTCAGAGAGCACCCAGTGTATCATCTCAAACACAATAAACATGTTCCCCAAGGAGTAGTTTCTTTGTTTTCCTATTTTAAATTAATATTTTAATAAATTTAATTATAGTAACAAGGCAAGGCCAATGTATCACAGATCCCTGTGGATAATTTTTAAATTAATATACATAAGCAAAGGCTTGCTATTAAATGTTTAATGCACACCTGTGGATTGTTTAAGTTTTCCCTGTTTTGTTTTTATCAGAACAAGTGAAATTTTTACAATTTTCTGAGACTTAATACTTTTCAGCTCTTTTTCAACTTGAAATGATCACATTTCGTATGCTTACTCCAGAAGTTAATGTAGCTGGTTGCTTCAGGGCCAGTCCTGCTCTCAGAACGGACTGCCTCAGTCTTGCTACAAAGGTTTTTGCAGGAGGAGGGCCAAGTTAGAGATAGTCTGGTGCTTTTGTTTCTGAGTAAAGCAAGTTGGACTTGCTGACCTAGAGAACTAAGTTATCCATTGAAAAAGGTCTTCCAAAGCATGATTGAACACTGTATCGTCTACTCAGAAGAGAGAGGAGTACAATAAATTTAATCAGATTTATGTGACATAGAAACAGTTGTGGGGGAAATGAACCTTTCTTAGTAAAAATGAAATCTGTAAGTGTTACAGACTACCTTTTTCCCCCTTCACTTTCTGGCTTGGAAATTTTGTAACATCTGTAAGTACAAAAATACAGCTTTAGAGTACATACAGTTTAAAAAGTAGAGTCACTAATAGTTTTATAATTTAAGCTTTTATAGTTTGCCAGTCACAATATTGATTATAAAAAAAAAAACAAAGAGACTTGATTCCTTTAAATGATTTTTAAAATTATGCTGAATTTTAAACTTTACAGTCTCCGTTACTACCTGGTGTTTTCGGAGATAATGTAGCACTTCCATCAGTAAGATGCTCTGCTCATTTAATATATGAAAACTGAATGTTAAGTTTAAATATTAAAGCAATAGAAAAAATGCTAAATATTTAGATCTAAAGTTAACCAATATTATACAGGTCCCTGGTTTTTGTATCACACAACCTTTGACCATGAATTGTCCACCCTACTTTAAATATTTCTACAGATGCCTGAAGGTGGCTTGAAGAATTGTGTATCCCAAATATCTCAACCTAGAAGCCAGTCTCTCTTGGTAGCTACAAGATAGCTTTAGAGTTCAGGTTAAAAAGTGCAAAAGGGAATGAGAAACAGGATCTGGCAGGTGAATATGCCCAAGTCAGGTAACAGACTAATGCCAGGAGATGAAGTGCTGGAAATCACTGCTGAAGGTGACCAGAATTTCTCATCATGTCATTGGATGTGTGAGAAATAGCACAGATTGGCAAAGAAACAAGGGGCTATCACATCCAGGCTGCACGTTTAAAGTCTGCTCCCTGCTGACCATTAGTGCACTCATGGGCAACACAGTGCTCGTACACCACTCCAGTGACCTTCCAGTGGAGAGCAAACTATGGAGTTCACACATTAACTGTGTTGTCTACAGAATTTACAGATATTTATATCATAAAATATTATGGTATAAAAATACAGGTTTTAATTATAATTTTAATGTATTTTGGGTTTGTATTGTACCTACAACTTCGGATACCTAGGTGTACAAATGGGATGCCTTGTTAGTGTTGCCCCATCTTGCCTTCCTTGCAATTGGATCCTTTACACTGAATTCCCATCCTCTTTTTTTTTTTTTTTGTTGGTTTGTCATGATTCTGTTCTTTTTTAATGTAGATTTTTTTTTTGTGTGTAAATTTTATATTTACTGAAGTAAAGGTTGTTTTTGTGTAAACATTTAAACTTTAAAAGAAAAAGAAAAGAAGCTAATTTTGTTTCTCAAGTTCTCTCTGCTAAACCATGCAGTAGAAAGAAATTTGTATTGTTAAATAAATCAATTAGTTGTTAAATGAGAATGTGTGTCTGTTTTCATGGGGAGGGAAGAAACCCCTACTGGAAATACACCCAAAACACGAGTTGCAAAGAGCATCTGGTGTTTCAAACTATTTCCTTCCTGGCTGTGCTGGGGTGAATACTGGATGGTACCAAAGAATGGCACTGATCCACTCTTGCAGTTTTAATTTTCTGTTCTATCTTCTTATCACCAATTACTGAGCTCTGTATTTGGGAAAAAGTGAACTGAAATGACATTTTTCTGAAAAGATCGGCTGAAGATACTGCACATGCCCTCTTCTTCTCCATTTTGGATGGGCTTTTCTTTTTCTGTTGTCTTTGGGATTTGAATGGGGAGTGCATGCAGCTGTCTGGGAAGTTGCCCAAACTGGGCTCCAGGATGAGCTGGCATAAGGAGATCTCATATGGAAACCAGCAGTCCCAGCCTGTGACACTGCTGACGAACAGCGAGGGGCAAACATCTCTTCAGCTGAGCTGGTGGCTACGTTCAGAGCAAATGAGAAGGGATGGGTAAATATAAGTGTTTTAAAAATAAAGATACTGCATACAATGCAGAGGCTAATAAACATCAACCTTGTTATTTCTATACTAACACGTTCTTGATGTCTCAGTGATGTGTGGTGTGCCTTATGCAAAGACAGTCTCGCTGATCGATGTTGAGTAGTGATCATTCCAAGCCTATAGGCAGGAAATGAAGGGAGCCTTAGAAAGCAAGACTGCAGGGCAGCCCAAGCCATGGGCCAGGCTTGCACAGCCTCATAAGGAAAGCAGCAACTGAAGCAGGTCTGGTCCCCGTTCTGCTCCCTCCCTACCTCGTGGGGGAAAAGGAAACTCTTCAGGCTTTGTGGTACACCAGTTCCTGCTCTGTACCAGCTTATTTGTGGCCATGGGTGTTGCAGAAAGTGAAGATCAAGCTTCTTCCTTTCTTCACCCTTATGTGTGGGAACCACATTTGTGGCCTCTCAGAGGTGTTCTCACCTGCCTGCGCCATGACAGGAGAGCTGCAGGGCTCTGGCTGAGGGGCTTTGCGGTGGCTGGCTGCAGCTCTAAGCCAGGGTGCAGACGTGGCTACACGGCTTCGCCAGGGCCCTGCCTGGGTCACCACAGAGCTGGAGGGAAGAAAGCTGGAGACCAGAGCAGCTTCTACATAGTGCTTGTGGCCTTCTGCCCCTGGGGTTTTGTCTGCGTGGGCAGAACCAGCAATGGAATGACTCCCGACTCCAGGCTGAAGAGTGAATTCCACCTTTCCTGCATTTTCTTCAGCAAAAATCATCAATGGATATTTATGTGAAAGAAGGAAGGCTTGTGCAGGAGTCCTGGACTAAAGCAGTTTCAAAGGACAGTGACAGTAGCGTGACTAAAGTGAGATTTGACTCAGCCATAAACCAGCATTTTATTTTGGCAGCCTGTGCTATAGCCAGGGAAACAGATGCATTTGAGAACTTGGCGCTGCTTTGTGTACAGTGTCCCTCTGACTTCTCCTTGGTGGCACCACTTGCATTTGTGTTGCACAATAACTTCCAAGGCTGAACCACCACTCCCTTTCCTTCACTAACCCCTCCTGACTGAAGGTGGCTGCAGAGGGTTCCAGGAAACAGGAGGGATTATGTGATAGAGCACCGGTTCCAAAGAGAGAAGCGGGACAGCAGCACGGCTGCCTGTACTGCTGCCTGACCTTGCTGATGTCGGTGAGAGTTGGACACGTTCAAGTGTTCGGTGCGTTCAGCTTAGATGACAGAGCAGACGTGTGTTTGGAAAATAGTTGCTGGAACATTTGCAGCACATGAGGGCTTTTGCTTTTTTAATCCTTAAAAAGGGAAGCCTGCTTCAGCTCGTCTCTCCCCATCTCTCTGCGTGCATGTCTCTGGAGGGCAGCTATGACTACCTCTGTTGCTGGGTAGAATAGATGGCATCCAACACACTAGCAACAGTCTGGGGATCCTTAAAAATAAAAACTGCCAGGAATAGTATGAAAAACATATATATCTTCTCCCTTCATGGGGACCACAGGCTCTGCATCTAGAGGGACTGTAAGATGTGGTGGGACCACATGAATGAATATAATTGCATAGAAGTCATCTCTCTTTCACTGCTGTTGCTATCGCTCTTCCACAGCTAAGGTGTGGATGGCCCTATCTATTTATGTAGTGTTTCCAAGTACTGGGAAGGATTTTGTAACTTTGTGGTGCAAGGTAAATATCTCTTTTAACCATCCTAAACTATTAGCATAACATCCTTTGACAGTTCGTGTTATGGGTATGTATTGTCTGTGTGAAAAAAAGCATTTTTTTAGGTAATTATTTCATGCAACCTGGTATATGAGAGCTTCATTTTATGTCTTCCAGTTTTATTCTGTGAAAAGTAATGAATAATTGCATCTGTTCTCCTGGACCCCACTGATGATTTTATGTGTCATTATTATCAGCTCCTAGTAACCTTTTTATTTTTCCCAGGCTGGAAAGTCCTCATTTATTTAATCTCTGCTTGTGTGGAAGATGCTCTGATTATCCTGGTCACCCTTGTTTGTACATTTTGTAATTCTGCTCTAGCTAATTTAAATGAGAGCTCCACACTGTATGCAAAAGGTGAACTCACAATTCATCTGAAATAATGTTTTCT
This sequence comes from Dicrurus megarhynchus, assembly GCA_013399195.1. NCBI lineage: Eukaryota > Metazoa > Chordata > Aves > Passeriformes > Dicruridae > Dicrurus > Dicrurus megarhynchus. The sequence goes on from VXAD01008436.1 coordinate 1,080,720, forward strand.
GGTTTGGTCTGTTTGCCTACTAGCTCAAAATGCTCTGCCTCTTTGACCATTATTGCTTAGCTAATGCCTTCATTAAACTGTTCAGAGAGGCTGGGATCTCTCTTCTGAGCAATATCTAATTTACCTTTTATGTAGGTCTAACAAATATGTCTTTCCCAGTATCTGCTGCTTTATATTTATCAGCACCAAATTAATCTGTGATCTTATCTCCCAGTTCTCAGAAACATGAAATACTTCATGACTCTTGGCAGTCAATTTTAGTTTAGTCTGCCTTGAATATTGACTCTGCGTGTGTGCTGCATGCACCGGGGGTGGGAGGTAACAGCAAAAGCAATAGCAAAGTGCAGTGGACAGGTCTGGCTGCCAAGAAGTGATGGGTCCCTGAAGACAAATTATCATCTGGCTTCTGAATGGCACAAATGAAAGCAGCTGCCAACTGTTTTCATCAGTCTGGGCTTTGTCTCCCTCTACAGAACAAATGTCAGGTCATTATTTAAAGAGGAGCTCAGCGTGGGTAAATTTCCGGAGTGCTGAATGAGCTGTCATCCTGGAGATTAGTTTTCTGGGATATCATATAGGTAGACAGGGTGAATCACAAATCTTGTGGGAGACCATTCCTCTGAACACAGCAATTGGATGTATGTCTGAAGGATACAATTGGGTTGGAAATCTGCAGTCTAGCATGCGTTCACAGCACCAGGCAGCAATGGTGGGGCTGCAAATGCAGAAGTGATAAATGGGGAGGGAATTAAGCTACTGTTGAAGTACAGCAGAGTGTGATGGCATTTCTTACACTGAGGAAGGCAGCTTCTTGCAAGTGCAGAAGTCTAGGGTTGTGTTTATGTGTTCCAGCATTTCAAATGCATGTACTTTTATGAAAATTTGTACCAAGCTGAGACTCTTGACTACATGCTAAAGAAAGGTTACCAGTACTTATGGTTCCTAATTTATAGACAGTGGACTTTAAGTGACAGATAATTTTAAAATTTTAGTCAGTTTCTGAGGACAAATATTAATACACCAGTGCTATTCTGCCCCTGCCTGGGTTTCCCTGGTAGCTGGGAAGATAATGTGCTGCCATTTTACTGGAATAATCAGTTTTCACATAAAAGTGACATTTTTATTCTGTTCACTGTTACATGTTGCTGTTTTCAAATGGCCTTTTTTTTATATGTATGGATTTAATTAAGAACTAAAAAAATTAAGGTATGAATTAAGCTTCATTCATTGATTTAGTGGATATTTTACTGTAAAATGACCTGAATTACCTTTCTTAAATGAAAAATATTAGTGTCTGGACCCTGCCATAAAGAAAAACCAAAGTTAGGACAAATCAAGCCAAATGCTGGCCTTTCTAGTCCAGCTAATTTTTTGTCTTTCCGTGAGGAAAAATAGTAAATACCGAGGCAGGGAAGTAGTGAAATAAACCCCGTGAGGAGTTTTTCCCTCGAGCCGCCTTTCCCAGGCGCAGCTGTAGGGGCGGGCCGGGCGCCGCGAGGTGGCGCTGCCGCACCGGCTACGGCCGCCTCAGCCGGGGCCGCGCCGGGGGAGCCGCCGTCAGCCGCGGGGTGACACAGCCCGCCCGTGTCCGCCCGGGCCGTCCCCCGGCCGTCAGCCGCGGGTTACACAGCCCGCCCGTGTCCGCCCGGGCCGTCCCCCAAGCCCCGCGGTCCCGGCGTGTGCGGGAGCTGCGCGCCCGGCGCCCCTCGCCCGGCAAGGCAGCGGAGGAGGCGGCGAGCCTACACCGGCACCCGCGGTACAGGAGGGCGAGACCCCGCGGCCCGGGGCTTCCCCTGCCCGGAGGGATGGATGCCTGCGGGAGTGATTGCTGCCTGTTGTGCTCAATGGCCACGGCGTTGCACTCTTAAGGACAGACATTTAAAATGTAGTTTTACCCCCGAATTGTTAAAAATTAGAAGCTGCAACAGATTAACTGAAGTAGCTGCTCCTAGCCCCATACTCCATCTCTCCCAAGTTCATTAAGCTGCCTGAGCTCCACAAAGTTAAATCGCACTTACATGTATGCACTTACGTATGTCCAACAGCCTCAAGGGAACACGAGGCGTTGGTGCACTGGCCGGTACCTGTCAACTTGCTCATTCTCGCGGAGTGTCTCTTTTTTCTCAGACAGACGGATCATATATTCAGAATAGTAGCGCTGCACTTAGGTGCCACTGCTTCCAAAGAACAGGCTGTTAAAGAAAATAAACATGCAAGTTTAGAAGAGATATTTTCAACTATCTTTCAAAGTTAAATCTTTGCAGATGGATAGATTTAGTCCAGATGGAGTAAAAGATCATGTTCGGTTTCTATTTTCTTTGTGAAATTAAATATTAGACTCCTAGCATCAATAAGTTCTTTTCCCTCTTTGTCCCATTCATATGTGCCACTCTAGAAGCAGGCCTTGCTGTCCACTGTTTTTCTCTCAGTAACAAAGAACTCTGATGGTGCTGCTTCCTTTCCTCCTGAGCACGGTCCATTCTGCTGCTTGGCCTTGGAGTTCACCCAAACCTGTGGCAATTGTAGGGGACTACTCCTCTGTAAGCCAGCAAGGCTTTTCCAAGCTTTTGACTTGTATCTGGCCGCTTGAAAGGTAACCTCGGCTAAACATCGTAACTCAGGTAAAGCTCACAGAGGTGACTTGTGTCTCTCTTAGCCTTTCAGCTCCGGTGATACACTTGCCTACTCAGCCATAGTGAGCTAATGCTGTTCCTGTTTACCCCTCCGGCAGCAGTTCTCTGGTGTAACAAATGGAGTTGTGCTGGTCTGGCACTCTCTGTTTAAAAATGACGTATGGTTAAGTATTTTAAATTTACCAAATTGCTAATGATTTTCAAAGGTTTTAATTGAGTGATTATAGCAGCCATTGATTTTTCAGGCTTCAACATACGCTATAATTCAGACACTCCACAAAGGAAGTCATGCACAATCGGATTTAGCCATCATTCACAGTGAGGCCTGTGCAATTATCATTGCAAACGTCAGGTATTGTGTTTGCCTTATTAACTTACATTAGGAACCTGTAGTGAAGCTGTGAAATAGCAGTTGTCTTAAGACGTTTCCTGTGGTAGGGTTTTTATTAAAGACATTTACATAGCCATAAACTGCAAAGGAGGATGTTTAATGCAAATTGATGAGATTTATGATTTGAATGTGTTGAATGGTCTGCAAATGTGCTGGAAATCCTGCAAAAGTACTGCCACATCCACAGACTGCTTTGGGAGTAACCAGTACAGCCTGGCTGTGGGCTTTTTAAGCATTTAACAATTTTGACAGTCAGCAGCAGTGCTTGGAAAGCTGGTTAAAAATGACCTGGTTTTTTGCAATCAGGCCAGGATTCAGGTTGGAAGCTGGGCACAGGGCAGTACTGTGGGAGGTCTCATGGTGCTATGCCTCCACCCCAGGCGCTGCATGACCTATCTGCCCTGTCCATCACAGTGATGCTCCCTACAAACAGTTGCTACTACATAAGGGACCTTCTTGATCACTCCCTTGGGGTGTTGGACCTTCTACCTGCTGTGAAGTCCGGCTGGACTTTGGGAGCCTTCAAATTCCCAGTTACAGGGGGAACTACAAAGAGAGGATGAACATTTCATGACCCAGCCCAATTTATTTGTATAACAGCAGTCATTCAGAGCTAAGGAACATTTGCCATACAGTAATATAAAAATGCTTGCAAAACGAGAATCAAATGAGCAGATTATTTGAGAGCAATTTGAAAGTGTAACGACAAGCTGTTCCTTGGTGTTCAAGCCCCAGTTCTTCAGAGGGAGTGGATGAGGTCCTTGCAGTGTCCTGGGACTCAAACATTCGTGAAACATGAAGCCCTGGAGACAGGAAGGTTTAAAATTCTGCAAGGTTACTGCCTGCTCCAACCTGCTAGAGCTGACTGTTACTGTGAGGCTCCGACTGTCTCTTGGAATCTAAGACTAATGATTCTTTTCATTGCAGACAGCTGAGGGAGCTCAATTAGCTCTTTTCAGGTCTTGTCCCCATGTTATTCTTGCCCTTAAGTTTACAGGAGTTCCTGCTTTCCTGCTTTTGTTGCCATACAACTGACTGACGTTCCCAGCCACTTTTAGTGGTGCATTGGGAAAGAGGCTTTGGGAGCTGCTTCTGCTGATTTAAGACTGTAACAAGTGCCAAGCAGGCTGCAAGCACCAGATGAGTACACCTTCCTCCTGGCATTTGTACTATGCACCAGTACAAAAGATTTTTCTCGCAAGACCATCCTTCCAAGCCTCCTTAATGTTTTCTTTAGCACCCACTTTAAGCATTTTGAAGGAAGAGTTAATTTCCTTCTATTTGTTATTATGAAATACTAACATGAAGATAAGGGTTCAGTCTTGAATTAGGATAAGATTAACACTCACAGCGGCTGAGTGATGGGGAAGCAGAAGTGGCTCTGGCTTACGCTGGCTTGCAGAAGGTCCCTGGAGGCCATCACACTGGCAAGAATTATTGCCTGAAGGGCAATTACATTGGCAAGCATCAGCTGGAGCACCGTGCACCCTACTTTCTCACCTCATCATGCCAATTCATGCCGCCAGCTTTGTTCTGACACCCATCCTCTAACACAGGAGCAGGTGGCAAGGAGCCAGCTATGCTCAGCATGGGGGTCTCTGCTCCTCAGAGAGCTGGTAACTGAGGGCCAGCTCAGCCTCCACCGTGGCTACAAAAATCAAACACAATGCAAAGGGCAGAAATAAAGCCCCACTGAACAAAACCCAAAAGGTTAGACTAGTCTGGTAAACAAGAGGAGCAAGACAGTGGGAGCAAAGAAAATAAAACACATTCTGAAGCTAGGCCTGACTGGTGGCAAATGAACAGACGGACAGCTCTACTCATCCTTCTCCTAGGGAAAGGAATGGTAATTCAACTGTGAGACAAAAGACATGGACAGGAAGGTGCAGATTTCCCCATCCTGGCTTCCATCCTGCCGCCTTCTGAGACAGCTGTGGTTCCATTGGGCTTTTATTGCTCTTATCCCCTTAGGTTTAGGGATGAGGTTGGGAGGCAGACAAAGCCTGGCCCCGGGTTGGAGAACTATAGGATGAAGGCCACCAAGGGAGAGGCCGTGCTGCCCACAGCCTGGTCTCTGCATGAGCTTATCCTCTGGTCCCTGGCCAGGTGCCCCAGGCTCAGCCTGAGCCCCAGACAAGGATGAGTGTTAGGGATAAAGCTGGTTATGGAACTGTGGAGTTATGCACTTTTTATTAAATAAATTAAGAAATTATGGGAAGACTGGAAGTCCAAGATTGAGTGGCCACAGAAAGAACCAGTAAGAGAAAAAGAGAAGCATCACAGTGCTACTTGTTGCAGACAAAATATTATTTTTGCAGAGCTACCCTCTCACTCTGCCCAAAATACACTTGCTCCAGAAACCAAGATATATTTGGAAAAATAAAATAAATAAAAATCAATAGCACAGTTTAGTCGTCATCCCCAAATATTTACACATCACTAACTGGCAATTTGCTTGTCCTATACATATTTTTTAAATGCCTTCAGCATTAAGAAATGAATTCTCTCCTTTGCTGAAAATATGGAGAAAAAACAAAGTGGTAAGAAGAGAAAAAAAAGTTTTTGATTTTACAGTATGTGCAGTGAATAGCCCAGATGCCTTCCATGAAAGATTCGAACATCACCATCTAAATTTTTCTCTTGGCCCTACACCAGCTGCACCAAACCCAACAGATACTGCACTGGTGCAGATGTGGGGAATTTGAGCCTTCACTAGATGAAAAGCAATCATTCAAAACATGTCAGGCATCACATTGTTGCATCACTATAAGAAGCCCTGCCAGCCGCCCTCTGCCCCATACATTCAGTGGCTACTACCATGCACTGAGGACTAAGGACTCTACCTACTGAGAGCTGCAATTTCCAGCCCTCTTACAGCTGACAAATGAACTACAGGCCAACCCAAGTCACTAAACCAGCAAACAAGGAATATAAGAAAAAAAATACGTAGTTTTGTGCAGCTGCCTTACACTACATCAGCTCAGTGTGGGGTCAGATATGTGCTACAACTCATGCACGGGCATGGGTGAGACTGCATAGCTGTGAGCAGGGCCAGAGACATTGACAGGGAGGATGGGAAGATGTCTGCCCTTCTCAGCAAAATGAGCTGCCCTCTTCCTGCAGAGAGCTTAGCTGCTTGTTTAAATATAAATCAGTCCTAAACTGGGGCCTGTAAGCTCTTCAAGATGGGGACCCTATCCTCAGACTTGAGTGTGCTCTGCTCCGGTTAAACAACTGCAGTACTTCCTTTCCTTTTACATTGCTTTCTAATGATATCCAGTTGCATTCAATTACAAATAACCTTGGAAATCTGGCACAGGTAGATTGTCCTGATTAGCTATCAGGATTGGCATATTAAATATTACATTATCTCCACTCCTTTAACAGATAAGTCCATTATATCCTGTCAGTGTCTGGTCAATTTTCCTCTCTACTTAATGCTTCCGTTTCATGATGGAGAGGCACATGCCAGAGCAGGCATTTCTAAGGCCTTATTTATTACCTGTCTGTGGTGCTTAAGCTCTCTCATTTAGACTACATCACTTATAAATGCACTCAAGATATATAGTGAAATAAGTTATCTTTCTCTTCAAATACAAATCCTGTTATATTTCATTTTTTCTATACTCATAATGTTTATTTGTTCTTATTCAGACAGAGTGATGTCAGCAGTGCTTACTACTAGCTACAGAAATCATGTGCATTTTTCTTTCCAGGCTTTAGTAGACTAAAACACAGCTGCTTTTTTTGTCTAGGCTGTGAGTTGCACATTTTTTCACAGCATCAGATATTGCCTTGTGTTATAGCCTAGAAAATGACTAACAGCATGGTCTCCCTACCTATTTTAACTTCATTTATGTCTTTATTACTTAAAAGAGGATTTGAATGTGTACCTGCAGCACATGTAGAGGCATGATTTCTCACTTTTGTTCAGTGGCGGTTGGAAAGTACATTCAGTGTCCATTCCCCTCATTCATCACTTCTCGGCATTGGGTGGCCAGTTCCAGTGGGCAGCGATCAGCGATACACACCACAGCTGCCTTTGGTTCCCATTTCACTCTTTTTCTTTCCTGTTTGTCTGGGGGCCACAGTGCCAGGCACTCCAGCCTCCAGTACACAGCTACTGTAGTGACATATACAGAGATGCTCAGCACCGGGACATGAGGGAAAAGGTTTCCTCTGAATGCATGATTACAGTTTAGTCAGGCTTCTCACAAAAAATTCCTGCTCAAGACCTGTGTGTTCAGTTGGGGGAGAATAGTGCTGTAGGAGCTGAGGAGATGGGAACAGAAGCATACAGAAATTAGCCGCCGTAAAGGACTGTGCAAATAGAAGTCAGTGCATTTTCAGATTCTGGGAGGACTTGAAGATTAAGTAATTTGGATAAGAAACATCAAATAATAAAGTAGCACCTGGGGCCTTGTATAGAATTTTGAGTACAGTCTTTCCCAAAGTTCACAGTAATATGTATTTTTTTCTCAGTTCTGAATAATCTAGCCCCGAGTGATCAATTTTATGTGAGGTCCTGCTCCAGCCTATTTTTTCAGATGCATTCACACCAGCTGATTTGGGGAATGATCTCGTCAGTTTGGGCTTTTGAACTCAAACCTCCATGCTCCTGAGCTTGTTGTCTACACCAGAGTCAATCCATTGCTAATTAGCACAAATCACAGGGACATAACCCTCGGAAAATACTGCTGAAGCACAATGCATTTCAACACAGTATCCAGCACTGACATGTGATTTGTTGAGAATACTATTATAAATATTCTTTTGCACAAGAGAAGCGTGGCTAAGAAGAAAACCTTATCTAATCCTGTTTTATGCCACATGCCAGATTAAATGTATCAATTGCTATCATACAGGATCCAGATGTAAACATGCTGTCAGTTTTAACGGTATTCTAATTTTATAAAAATATAAACCCTATGGTTAAATGTTTTTTCTGTTTTCTCTTTCCCATGTTGGATTAACACATCAGCAGCTGTGAAAGAATGTTTTCAACCATGCTACAGGACCTTATTATTAAAATACTGTCCATACATAATGTTCAACAAAAGAAAATTTTAAGCCTCGAACTCTGCCTCTGCTGCACACACATGAACAAATACCAGGCTTAACATTTCAGAATTTCCTTTCATCCCAAAACAGAATCAGGAGTTGACATTTCAAAAGTCATGGTTTAGAAAAAACCCACAAACTTTGGGAATACCAGAGGGAATTTTGTTGAGCACTGGTCTGAGAGAAGATCAAGATATTTCATTTTGGTGTTGCCATTTGCATGTGTGCCTTCCAGAGCACCACTATCAGCATCCGAACAGCCAGAACAAAGTAGCTTCACCTCATCAAAAGCACAGAGGGGATTTTCAATAATTTCCGTGGAAGATAGTATTGATGAACATCGTATGTTCTTGCAAAAATTTGGTTACATCAAACCTATATTTCTTCAATGAGAAGAAAAGAATTTTCTTCAGAAAGATAAAACAAGAATCAGTTCATAGTGCACAGATGTTTAGAGGCAAAAGGTTTTGCAGATTTTGTGAACAATGCAAAATTAGACCCATAAACCCCATAGCTCCACAAAATTTTTCAGTGAATACATATGTATGCTTTGTAGGGCGTTTCCCTTCACCACTGTTTTGTTCTCATCCACACCTATGTGAAACTAGAATCACTTCCCCCAAGCTGTTCTGCTTTAGACATTTTCACTTTTCTGTGCATGATTTTATGATTTCCTCTCTTTATGTTTTGTACTTATTTATTTTTTTTAATCCATTTAACCCATTTATAGAGTCCTTCTTTCAGTCCTGCTTCAATTGCACTGGAGATTTACACGACTTGCTATTTCAGTGGGGAAAAAAGTCCTTCTCTTATTCTATTGCACTATTAATGTTGAATTTACAGCTATGCTTTGGAGTAGGATGCTTTTCATGGTTCTTTTTAGCCAAAAGGGAAAATATAGTTTAAACCAGGAAGAAGTGTCAGGCCCTTTTCTGCTGTGCATTCAAGGGAATGTTAAACTTTGCTGAGGGAAAAAGAGTCTCCTCATCTCTACCAAATCAAACATGCAAAAGTTTTCTTCCCTTTATAAGCTTTTCATGTCCAAACCACATCTTCACTCATCAGATGGGGGCTTGTGCTGCAGTCACAGTCTCTGATCTGTTCTCCACTGAGTAGAGCACAGCCCCAGCAAACAGCTTCAGGACATCTGAGCTCTCCCTGTGCATGAAGTTCCCTCGGGAAATCCACCAGCACACCTCATACTTCCAGTGGGCATTTACCAACTTGCTGCTGCCTACAAGGCAGTTAATAGCAGTCTCGTACCCACTTGATGCTCTTTTGTAGGATCCCCTTTTCATGGTGCAGCTCCCATTTTCAATGTAAGCTATTTCAGTTTTTGGGTAGAGCTGTTTGGGAAGGGTACATTTTTTTAAACCATATGTATGAATAAAATCTGGAACAGTTGCATTCTGGGCCCTGGAGAAGACAAGTCCTCTAACTATAAGAAAATCTTCTTGCTCATCTTTGCTATGTTTGGCTGTCTGAACAAATGTGACTCCAAAGGAGTTAAAATGCTCTCACATCTCCTTTCAGATTCAGGATTTCAATATCTCCAACTATGCCATTGATGGCACATCTCAAAGTATCCTGTTCTCACCAGAAGAACCCTTTGCAGATAAGGCCTTGTGCCATTCAGTGACCTACTTCCCTGACTTCTCTCATTCCATGATGGCAGCCGTGTGGCTACTGTGCCTGTTTGTGCCTATGCAAAATCCTGTCCTTAGAGTAAAATGGATGCATGCAAAGAGAAATTATTGACAGCAACATCTGTGAAAATGAAGCTGTTCTTGACTCTGTGCATATGTATAAATGTCACCATTCCTCTTCATTTGAATAAGCAGAGATTTCTTGCCTGCTAAAAATTTAGGGCTGGGTCACAGTGGCAATTATGACAGGCATTAGTGTACCACCAAGAGAATCCATGTACCAACATAACTAGTATGCAAGTACAGACTTTGGGTAAAAACAAGAACATCTTAAAGCCAGAAGTTGCTGACTTTGAATTGGTTATTTGGACTAAGGTGAAAAATAAGCACAGAAATGTCCCTCCTGAAGACCTGTCTGGAGATTTTCTTCTGGACAGTACAGTCCAGATTTCTCTGTAGGCGTCCAAGCCCTGTTCCCTTGCCATCCCTATTTACAGCTCATCCCGCAAGGAGAAAATTGTAACTCCACTTGGTCATGTGTAGGGTCTCCTTCTGATCCCCACCTCACACAGCTTCACTGTCCCCAGGCCTTTTTAAAGACAGAAAGAGGAAAAAGTCCACTCTCAGCTTCCCCTTCCCCAGCAGTGCCCCAGTGGGACCCAGACAGCTGCCCCAGCACCCGTCTCGTGGCTGCAGCACCCTGGTGTGCAGGGCTGCCCGGCCACCTCAGGCAGTGGCACGACACAGAGCACCCAGGCCAGGGGCAAGATGGAAGTGCCAAACCCAGGCTGGGGTAGGCTCTGGATACCTGCAAAGTGCTCGGCCCTCTGGGAGGCTGCCAGTGCCTGAAGTCATGCAGGGCTGCTCTCCTGCCGCCTTTGTCCTGGCAGCAAACCCCCTGCTTTGTGTGCTGGTGGGGCTGCTCAAGCAGTTTCGTCTTAGAAACCAGGGAATCAAAATTAATCCTGCTGCTTCATGGTTTGATATTGCTTGCCTGCATTTGCATATTTTCCTATGTGTACCTCCCTATAAGTAGACAGAGTGTGACTTTCTTTTAAAATTGGTTAGTTGAGGATAATAATTTTTAGTAGATGACACTGTGAATAGACTCATAGATACTCAGAACGGTGGGGGCTGGAAGGGGCTTCCAGAGCTGGTCCAATCCCACCGTTGGCTCAATCTGGGTCAACCGCAGCCAGTTGTTGACTGCCCACCCAGCTGGGCTTTGGGTATTTCCAGAGGTGAGGGTGCCACAACTTCTCTGGGTAACCTGTTCCCATGTTTGAACATCCTCACTAGATGTCTTGTGCTTAAAGGGAATTTCATGCATTCAAGTATTTCAAATAGTGTTCCTGAAACATGTAGCTTTCAACTGTCAGCAGAGTGTCACGTGGAAAGGGACACACACCCTCAAAAGCACAGCTGTGATTCACTCAGTGATGCTGAGTGAAATATAAAAGCTATACTACTGAGAGATTTCCAAATTGAATGTGGTACATTCATTCAGCAGTTCTTTGTGTACATAGGTCAACTGGATGATATTTTCTTTACTCAGTCTTCTATCCTTTATACAATTCCTGATGCTCCCAGCAGCTCAAAATGATCTTTAGGTTAGATACTCTTTCTGCTTGTTATCAGGCCATTACCTTGTCATTCTGTCACCGTGGCAGCTGAATAACTTCAACATGCCTGGTACAGGCCTGGTACATAAATATGAAGATATTTTAAAACATCCCACAAGTTCAACGCTTGCATGACATCCTGTTTCTTTTTGACACTGAAGATTTCATAAAAAATTGAGAAAAAACATACATTATTTCACTCACCCAAAGTGACAGAAGTTACCTGGTCTACCATAGAATACAAGTACAGCTATCAGCTAGTCCAAAGGCCCTTAATTTTCCTTTTAGATCCATCTTACACCATTTTATCTCTTTCCTGATCTACACCAACAACCCTGCAGATGGATTAGGCCCTTAATTCCACCAGAGAAGTTGTGCCACAGCTGTGTCCAGCCACAGCTGTCCTAACGCACAGAGTCAAGAGCATCTGATTTCTTTGTTTCACTGGGCAGGATAATAAAGCTTTCCTGAACAGCAGTGTTTACAGCAAGTGAACTATGCGAAATCTCTCCCTTCAACTGCTATTACACAGCTTGCAACCTTTCATTCAGGAGATTAAGTTTGCATCTCTTCGAATTATCTCTTTGTAATTGGAAAACTTTCGTTTTGACAGAGACAATGTGGCAGCCTCCCTGCGAGCCTCGCTACAAGCCAGTGCTGAGTGCCATCTGGAGAACTGATGCCGAAGTCAAGCAACAACATCCTGTCATATTTTATCTGGAACTTTGGAACAGAACAACTAATAACATCTTAAGCTTCATTTGTCTGGCTCTCTCATGCTCTTGGCAGAGGTCATAACCAATGGTGGCTTTGTTGATTTGCTGCATCAAAAGTAATTAGGTTACAGCGCTCACTGACAGAGCCTCTCATAATGGCATAAAAGCCTCAGGCTTTAACTTTGCCCATTATGTCAAGGTAAAGTTTCACACTCATAAAACTTGCACCTGTATCATCTTCTTAGCCATAATCTTTAACATCCATTAACGGTGCTTATTCAGCTTGACAGAGTTATCGGCTCCTATATTTCACTTTTCCCGTCCCTCTTTAAAAATGCTGCTGGTCAGAAGTGGGGCTCATGGCATGAAGGCGCGTGCCTGACGTTGCAGATGCAGAATTCCAAGCACAGCCTCTTTGATTTTTGCATTCTTTACAGTAGAAAGAATGCCCCAAACTGACTCGGTGGAGTTTGTATGTCAGTGCACTGAGGCTGACTCCTGCTTCCTCTGAAGAAAGCCTGGTAAGATGACCTTTTAACCGAGCTTATAGGAAATCTATTCTTTTACCAGACACTTTCAGTTTGTCTTATTGAATGAGTCAGTTTCAAAAATCTGAGTAAAATTAAGATAACTGTTACACAAGGTTAAAATTAGGGCAATGCTCAGGGTAAAAGTCGGGGCACATCTTAACGGCTCTTAATTCAAGTGAGAAACCAGCAGGAAAGAAGATTTCTGTCTGCACTGAGGGAAAAGAGAGAAGTAAGGTTTAACAGTTTCCTTCTTAAATGTTGTAAAACATGTCAGCAGGGGACTGTGGCAGTAAGAAGAATTGTGCTTTATCACAGCAGGAAAGTGGCACTTCACTAGACTGGCTACATTGATTATCAAGATGAGGCCGTCTTAAAGACCAAGCACAGCACTTAAATGTATTATAATGTGTGGAAGAATCATTAAAAAAGACAGCACTGTGTATTTGCTCTAAGACTTTCCACCTGCTACTGCTTGCAGGGGCTACGGTAGTGGTAAGAGCCCATGCAACTCTCTTTTTTGCTTGTCTGATGAAAATATCAGCAGAATACTAGGGGAAGATGTCAACTTTGCACAGCCTGAATTTTGTTGAACATTAGTGCCAGATCCTCTGTATTTGAGAAAGACATTAGAAGTGTGTAAGAATGAGGCTTAAATAAGGATTTATTTATGAATTTCTATGTTCAAAGTGATTGCCATACCGTTACTCAATGTTCTTTCACTTTCTATTTATGTATTTACTTTTTTATTTATTACTTATACTTTTTTTCTTTTCATATGGGAACACCACAAAATCCTTGAACTTCTGGTGCTCTTAATTTCCTTTTAATTGAAAAAAAGGCTCTGAATTACATTAAATTAATAATTCCAATTTAGAGCATTTAGATAGCACTGCACCTTTAGACCTGTCTGATTCCCCTTATTAGAGAATGCTCTGCTCTATGAAATCTTCATACTCTTTCTGTCCTATTTAAAGCAATTCATGCATTATAAAAAAAAAGTATGGAAAATTTTTGGGCAATGCACATGCATTCCAGTGTCGTAAAATGGAACATATGCTGTTCACCCCCAGGAGCATTTCCAGTTGGGAGCTGTGTCTTTCCGAACATGAATGTACATCAATGATTGTGACCAACAGTGTAAATGAGTCTTATATGATAATGGACAGATACAAAGAAATCAGTCCTGGAATATTGTGTACATATTAGGATACCTGATTAACTGAAGAGACTGGATATTTAAGAGAGAAAAAACAGTACATGATTAATGATGTGTATGGATTGCTTTCAGAAAGGAGACTACCTAGGCAAAACATGTAGGTTGACAATGTAGTGTTTAAGGAGATTGTAGCCATCTGAGTGAAGAGATATTTGAGAATATTTATATCCCCACACCCTATACACATATACACACTCATTGCTTTACCACTTTTATTTCACATGCCTTGTGATAACAAAGTTAACAAAGTTAATTGTATGCATAAATATGTGCAGGACTACAGCCTCATAATGGAGAAAAAAAGTAAGAAGTAGTTAGCATGACATACACAACTCCAATTAAGAAGTAGAAATTAAAGGAATGAAAATTAAGACTGAAAATCAAGACAGCCCTCATCATGGAAGATGTCAGGTTATGAACTCTTTTCCATGGTTGATGAGTAAAGTTTCATTGTTTGTGTTTTAAAACCAAAACAAAGCAACCAAATTCTTGATAAAAACAGAACAGCAACCAACACACCCTAAATGGGTTAGACATTCACCGACTGTAACCTCTACATCCACATATGTGTCTCCAGACTGATATTTTGCACAATCAGAACAAAAGCAATATCTTATTATAAGTGCTTGGTAGGATCTACAGGTACAGACGATTTGGTCCTTTTGGAATATACACTGTGTGAAGTGGCCACAGAGCAGTACACCAGCTAGCACTTCTGATTTGGGAACTCTGCATGAACTGGTAATCCTCACTGTGTCTAGTGCGAAGTATTTTTTTTAATATTATTTGATTTAGGAAACTTAAAATTCTGAGACTGCTCTCTTGGGACAGAAAAAATGAGCTGAGAGACTGCACCGTGGACTAATAAATATGGCCTTATTTGCATACATGCAGTAATATCAGTGAGGATTTGGAAGGAAAAAAACCCAACTGGTTGTTGTATATTTATTTTGTGGATTTTTTAAAACATATTTTTAAACCAGAATGATATAAAATGAACCAAAATATACACAACTCAGATTTCAAAAATATGCTTTCAGAAGAAAGGCGTACTTCATTTCCTATTTTTCTTAAACCGCACCGCTGAAATACGAGCTTTAATACTGCTTCAGGGAAAAGGGTGTTGTCTAAATTTCCTTATCACATTAGAGGGGTTTGTTGTGACCACACATAACAGAGGCTGGGTGAGACTACTGCCCATTACTCACGCCTGCTTCCAGTGCAGGAGTGCTGTGAGTACCGTGTGTTACAGCTGCTTTGTCCTATGAGGTAACTTAAAGAGGGACATAATCCAGCCATAAATTCACAACATTAATTCCCTGCTGTAGAGGAGCACTGCTGGATATAAATGTGCCACAGTCAATCTGTGCAGAGGCATAAAAGCATGTTGGAAAAGAGGGAGCAGGACTGAGGCGCAGTGAGATTGTGCTGCGCCTTGTCTCCGCTGCTCTGTGGGCACCAGGGCTCTTCCTCTGCCCGTGTGCATGGGACCACACCATAGCACATCCCTCCCAGAGCTGCCCTCTGCTCTCCAGTGGGGACAGAAATGACCATGTGAGAGAATGGCCCTCTGAAAGACTAAAGGTCTGGAAACTGGGAGGCTCCTACTCCAACTGCCTTTTCCCTTGAGTTCTCATGTTACCCAGGAACAACTCTTCCCATCATTAATGTAGTACATGCTAATGATGTGTGCCAAAACTTGCCTCTTTCAGTAATGTCTTTGTATCTCCCAGGTCCTGCAAATTTCTAGAAAAGCTGAGTTCTTCAGATCATTTTCCTTCATGGTGGCAGGATTCAGTTCTAACATACATCTTTAAATTAAAAACCCCCAAACATTAAGAAGCTGACAGTAGTTACAATTTAGACACCACGAATCAAATCCAAAGAGTAGTGTCTCTGTCAGTAGTCACTGACAGAATGGCACAGGGCAATAAAAATTGGACCGAGAAATGGAAATGTGGCTTAGACCTCAGCCTTTTGGGATGGAGATCATCAGGTTCTCTGCATGACATCTGCAGTCACCTTCTGTTTCTTATTTTGCTAAGTTGTTTTTCTGTGGTTGGAGATGGGTGCTGAAGAGACATTGCCAGTATCCAGCCTTTCTGCCAAAAGCGGAACTGTCACCAGCATTGTGCAAACTTGATTTGGCCTCTGAGCATGCTAAATCATGTTTGTTCTACATTGATAACATTCTGTGTATTTAACTGCCTTCAAAAGTCTGTGTAGATTGCATTTTGTTGAGGGATATCTCTGTGTGTGAGCGTGACAGGGAATTAGTCAACAATCCAGGGGCTGGCGAAAGAGAGGCCCCTGTAGTTCCTCCAGAATTCATGACATGCTCAGAGAGCCTAGATTAATACTGGAGTTTCATGCTTCTTATAGGACTTAGTTCTGACTGCAGTGAGTTTTCTAAACCCACTCAGCTGGCACCATTATAAACTGAAGAACATTATAACCTGAAGAACATACTAATAATCTCCTTAAATGAAATGCATTTTGTTTGCAAATATGTTACTTCTATAGTCTGTTAACATGGTTTAGCATCTTGTAGGCTGTGTTCAGAGTGTGGTATTTTCCCATGCTCAGCAAGAACGAGCTTTTTTTTCAAGCTAGTATGTTTCAGAGATATGTTCTGTTAAAATAAGGGACCATGCTCCCACACCCTGAGTAAGGAGACGCAGTTCAGATTGCTAACAGGGCCAGAAATAAAGAGATATATCCACTGCATATCTTCTGTATAATTCTAAAGAGATCTGAAATAAGCATCAGTTAAGCCAGCCCAATGCTATTGCTTGGAGGGAACGTGATGTCTCCATCTGGTTTTATGCTCCAAACACAGAGTGCTGCAGCCCTTAAGACTTACTTGAGTAAGTAAGATCCTGTGGCTTAAATACGAGAGGCAGTCGTTTGGTGAAGGGAGGTTTTATTTAGCTCCTGGCATTTCCAATAAAGACCCAGTTGTTTCAAAACCTCTATCTTTGGAGGAGATTTTTTCTTTACTTCTCTAGATCAGCTGCCAGCAAGCTCCTAGGCCTGTGAAGAGGCAGAGTTCAGTCAGTCTGTTCACAATATGGAAAGTCATTGGCAAGGCAGCGAGGATTCTGTTGAAAGAGCACAGCACCCTCTCTGCCCATAGAATCAACCGTCACTCTTATCAGGGGCAAGCATGAGTTCCTATGTTCTGCAGTGCAATGTGCATTTTCAAAGGCCTTCTTCTGAGAAACTGGAAGGTAAACGAAAGGGCTTTTTCTCTTTGTCTCTGCCTTCTGATTTAAAAAGTAACTTGCACCCTTTTTGAACCTTCAGTTGGTTTTAGCTCTGCTCTGCTCTCCATCTCTGTAAATAGTTCACAAAGTCTAGAAATAAAGGCCATTGTGAATGTTGTTGCTGTTCTTTCTGCCTGCATGAGAGGAAGCAGGAGAGAGAAGCAGATCTGAAGTCATCGTGGTTTCTCCTTTAATTTTTTTTTGCACTGAAGAAGGATATTCAGAAGTCTAAACAAATAAATCTGTCTTAGGGGAACACATAGGTAAATCCATGCTAGACCCACTTAAATGCCGTTTATGTTGAGAAATAAAGTTGCAGTCTGCTGCTTAAAGCTTTATCTACAATTGCCTTCATTCCCGTGTGTCCCTCTAACACAAGAGCTGACAAAAATATGGAAGAAAGCCACATATTTTGCCTTCAAAAGGCAAGTGTAAATGTTGTCATAGCAACACAGGAAAGCAGAATGCTACTTTTTAAAAGTGGTAGTGGGGAAATGAGGAAGATAGAAACGGAGGGAGAATTAGGGGTTTACAGAACACACAAAAAGAGACAGTTCTAGGATGACTAAATGAACAGAAATTTGCCACTTGCAGAAAAGTTTGTGTCTGAAACACAAGCAACTCCAGTGAACTAGGTAACATATCTAAAAACATAATCTTTTCATCTCCTGTGCCTTATATGACAGAAAATCTGATTAACCAGGAGTCAGACAGACCTTGGGCTTACCCAGGTCTATTACTGGAGAAAGAAAGTGCTAATTAACAGGACCTTTCATTTTTATAGGCAGCTTGTGACATCCCACAGCACTGTCAAGATTTGAAAGTTTCCACTGAAGCTGCTAGACATTAGATATTATAAATAAATCCAGGAGAGCAGATGCTAGCATATCTATCTCACACTAGACCCTTTGGTTGAGGAGCTTTTTCTTCTGCTTGTGTCTTCTCTGGGGATGTAAAAGATGTCCTATTATGGTGTTCCAAGGATAGGTTTTTAGGAGCTTCATCAGTGGAGTGAATAAAAATGGTTTCAGTAAGAAAAAGGAAAATTAAGAAGGAGCCTTTAAAGAAACATACTTGTAACTGTATTAAGAATACTCCACAAGGATTTTGTTCTCATCTCATAAGAAAAAGCTGTGTTTATTTCCAAAACACAGTTGAAGGTATTTTACTTTAAATGTTTTGTGTACATCTGTTTGTGTAGGTGGTGAATCAGGGCACTTCAGACTTGAGAAGCTGCTGTCAACAAACCCAAGGAGACAAGAAAGAGCCCAGGGCCCTTTGGTGATTGATGAATTCAGTCACTTAAATGCTGAGCTGAAAGCTGAAGCCTGAGCAGAGTCTGCTTCACAGAACTATGAGAACGCCATTGGAAACTTTTTTCATTTTAGCTTGTTGTTTAAAAATTTCAGCCATCTGAGGACAATTCGTTTCCAGGACTTTATATAATATGTAAAGTACTGTAAGGGGATATTTTTAATATATCTGCAGTTTGCTCTAGTATCATTTAGCAAGGCAAATGTCTTAGCTCGGTTTTTTCCATTCCTGTAACCTGTACTATAGATAATACCATTCAAGAGGGAACAGAAGGTTGCATTTTCATTTGGAGTTGACAAATGGCACATTATTTACAGATTTATGAAGGTGAAAAGTTGTATAGAAATAGAAACATTTCTGGCTGCCATATTTACAAAACTAAAATACTATTGCTAAATGCCTAAAAAACAAAGTGAAAGAAATAACTATGTAAAGAAATCTTCCAGGCAGCTTTTGCATCTGCCTGTATTTCTGTCTTTCTGATGGGTTTCTGCAGGTCATCTGAATGACCCACAAGAATCTCTCTAGACCTTCCTCTTCTTGTCCTCTACAAAGGCTAGTCTCCTCCTAAGTAGCAGATAACCATAAATGTAGGGAAAGGAAGTTGCTAGCAGCCACAGTACTGCAGGTATTTTGTCTAAACAGCTCAGCATTTCTTCCCTCACTCTGCAAGTATTGGCTTATGGTGATGATGGCTGAAAATCACAAAGATAAGATCAAAATAAAACTAACACAATGAAAGTCAAGCACAAAAAGTCGTAACACAGTCTTCTCAGTCCCTTTCATAAACATGGTGATGGTTATAGCACTACACATTGGGTGAGAAGTCAGGAGCTCTGTTAACCTACTAGGAAAGAACTGTTACCAGGATTTCTACAAAGTCAAGAATTTACTGTCTCATCTTATTTTCCCTATATAAACAAATCGATTTTTTAGCAGCAGTAAAATAGTTTGAGGGAATTAATTTTTACTTATTTTCTAGTGTGGCCAGATGCCAATTTGCAAACCTAGCCTGGATCCTAATCACAAAATAGACATTAGTATCACATCCACTTGCTGTGAGTCTAACCACAGAACCCTTCAGAGTGCCTTATTTGCCATGTTCAGTGGCACTGGATGCAAACAAGCTGTGGTTTCCTGGGGAACAGGCAGACTTAGTGACTGGAGAGGCGCTGCAGCTCTAAGCCAGTTTTTAGAGCAAAACACAGCCCTGGAAAGCCTTTTTCATGTAAGTCAGCCTATCCCAACAATGCTGCTGAGTTCTTAAGTCGATCATAAATGAATTCCTGCACACATAAATAAGCTGTGACCAGTGTTCCCTTTCTCCTCAGGACATTCCCCATCCTGAACTGTAGTTGTAGTTATTTCCAGTGAGAAACCTTGCTCGCACTTTAAACGTTTGCCAGCCCCTTTGGGTAAGGGCAGATCTGGAGCATCTAGGGCATGGTGCCTGCTCAGAAAGGTGAGTCATGACGGCTCACAGCCTCAGGGGGAGGCTTCCTGACTACTTTCACAGGCAGAAAACACAAAAAATAAACCAAGTGACAAATGAAAAAATCATCTGCTGCTTCCTCTACTCTAGCCTCAGATTGTCCCGCTTGACTTCCATTTAAATATTGGTCAAGGCTATGGATAAATTTTTTACTATGAACTATTTAGTTCCCCAGACTTTACAGTATTGAACTTGCAATCATAAATTTCAACCAGGGTTTGTATCACTTTATTCTTAATTCTGAGTCCAGTGCAGGGAAGTAGATTATTTTAAAATATCTTTACAACAAAGAAAAGGTTTCTTTTAAGAGTGGTGGAAATGGAATCACATGAACCTAAGGGTGTTTTTTAAGAATGTCACCTTGGTTTCACAACTACATATAGCTATGTACTGAGGGGTGTCTATGGCAAGTAGGTAAACACAGAAAACAAACTGTCCATGAACATAGGTGTATGCGTGTGTGTTTAAGGCTTTGGAAATACGACCATGTCAAGAGAATGTGGCTCTTCAAGAAGTTTAAAAATGTCTCTAAAATTACTAAGAAAACTGATCTTTGAATGAAAATTGTGAAGCTGAAGCAGAGAAAGGAAAGCAATATTGTATTATGCAGCCCCCTATGGAGGGGGATATTCCCAGGCAATGTAAAGCAATCACATTTTAATGCTGCTCATTACTTTGTGGCACATGAGTGTTCTGGCCACTCCAGCAGACTGCTGTCATGTACTCCCACACTCCTCATTGCCACTTGGTCCCACAGTCCATCTGGAGTACCAGTGCAGCACAGGGTGACAAAAAACCATTGGAAGCCTGGTTGGTACAAAGCAGAGAGACAGAGCACTGGAAGAACCACAGCAGTGTTTGCAGCTCGGCAGCTCCTGCAGCCCCCAGACAGCATCTGGGCAGAATGAGTGAGAGAAAATCCACTCCTGCCCCATTAGCTACATGAATCTTAATTGCTTTCTCTTGTAGAGATACCAAATATCTTTGTAAACAGCATGTTCAGATCGTTACATGCAAACGTACATGTGATACCTTTATGAAATATGCAAAATATGACGTGCTAGGCTATGATCTGATCTGAGTGTGTATTTGAAAGCCTTTCCCATGCTTTGGTTCATGTACGGAAAATTTCTGACAGTTTGTTTAAGGTAAACAGAGCCAATCTGTCAGCATGATTCATTACCAGCACATCTGATAAGTATGACTTAACTTGCAGCAGCCTTGTATGTTTTTAAAGCACTTGCCTGCTTTGCAGTTAGCAAATTACCACGAGGCAAAGCAAACACAAAAGGAGATAACAAAAGGAATGATGGATTCGATCACGTTACAGAGGAAGCGAGATGATGAAGAGATTGCTTTACCTAGCTCAGACACCTGGAAAGTAGAGTGTGTGTCTCAGCTGCTCAGAAGTAGTGTGATGCAGAAGCCTCATGCTGTGCACAGGCATCGCAACAAGAGGCTGTCATCACATGCTGTCCCACATTCCCTTTTATATGTATTTCCCTGATTAAGTTTCTGTTGTGACAGCTTTTGAACAGTAACACCTTTCTCTTTTTTGCCTCTGAATTTTCTCCCTCGAAAGGTGCAAATTATGGTTTTACTGTGACCTGCTAGAGGTGCAAATAAGCACAACATAGCCAAACTGAGAGAATCTTGAAGTAGTAAAATATCAGGGCTAAATCCTGGTGAAAGCTAATATGTATATATTGATGAGCTGGGATTAAATGGTGGGAAATATATGTGTGAACTTCTTCCAGTAGTGTGAAGTTCTGTATTTGCACAGCTTGGGATCTTGATGAAACTAATGGTGAGGGAGACACGAACAACCTAAGGATGGTTAAATTCTGGGAGCAAAGCAACTTTTGCTGGCAATTGCTACAAGAAAATTGTATTTGTGTCTTTCTTCAGTTGGCTAGGGCGAAGTAAATGCCTTGCAGAGTAAAAGGTGTAACTCTCATCACTTGCTTCTGAACTTGTTTTGACTTCTCATTCTTAGTATTACAGAAATTCTGTGCCTGACTTAAGCAGCCACTCAAGTACCACTTGTACCTGCTGTTATACTGAACAGAAACCACTTCCTTGACCACAACTTATCACTAGCTGTTTGTCAAAAGCACACATGAAGCTATCATTTTATTGCAACTTCTTGGTGCTAAGTGCAGCAAAAGAGAAACAGAACCACGTTTGCTTCTGTATTTTCTTTTCTTTCTATTCATGGAAATAGGCTAAAAGAAATTTATGAGTTTGTATGGCTTTGTTTCCATATCTTCACATTATCAAAACTAAATCAGTAATGGTTAGAATTCAGTAAGAATGCTATTTTCTGATCTGCACTATATGTCCTATTTTCACTTGCATGTTGACAGAAAAAAATCACCCTTCAGGGTGAAACTCTTGATGCTTAACTGCAAGGGAGAGGGAGCATTTGTTTTGGACTGAAAGAAACACCTCTTTCATTTCCACACCAAGAACAGCAAAAGTCTCTTCTGCTACAGAATTAAAAAGGCCTATTTCACCCACACCTTGAAAAAGTAGAGCCTTTTTCTAATGTGCCTGCTGGCAGAGCTGAAGAGAGCCTGGTTGAGAAGGAAGCTTAATCAACCAATTTTTAAATGTTTTTTAGATCACTGAAGTATGTATTTTACCTTGATTTTTTTTGAAAGTTTAACGTCTTATTAGAACACCTGAAAGAATTGTTAAAACTGTATGAAAAAAAGGCAAAATTGCAGGCATGTGAGCCCTTCTTTGGGTTCAGTTTAACTTCATGTTTGTATGCTTAAACACACATCCGTTCTCACTTTCTTTTTTTTGGTTGGTCTAACAAAAGATACCATCTCTGCCTGCAAAAAATCCCTGCTTCTCCTAAATTAGCAACTGTCCTGGCTGCTCCCATTACTACTTCAGGAGTTTTATTACAGAGCTATAAAGTTGTCTCTGTGGCACCAGGGTTTCCTTTATTCCTACACCGAGCGGGAAGCCCACAGGGCTTTGGCTGAGCTAATTGCAAGCAGGAGATTGCTAAGCTTCCCGTGTAACCACTCAGGAGAGCCTTTGCAAGCAAAAGCTGCTGCTTGAAGCTTA
Organism: Dicrurus megarhynchus; assembly: GCA_013399195.1. NCBI lineage: Eukaryota > Metazoa > Chordata > Aves > Passeriformes > Dicruridae > Dicrurus > Dicrurus megarhynchus. The sequence continues at coordinate 1,103,688 of VXAD01008436.1, forward strand.
GCGAAATAAAGATGTGAGTGAAGAAAGAAAAATCCACTGTGTTTTTTAAGAGTTCCTTCCCATTTTTAGTGTATACGTGATATACAAGTTATATTGGGCTTTCATTCAAAAGAAGGATATGTTTTTACCACTTAACACTCACAAATATAACTCAGCCATTATATATTACTCTTTACTTCCGTCATTTAATTCAGCCATTTGCAGCAGTTTTGCATATTCCTGTATCCAGTTATTTCAGTGAGATATGAGCTTTTGTGGTTAACTGGATCTTTTATATATTTCTAAGATTCACGCTTCTTTTTCTTTTACAAAATGCTGAATGGAAAACAAGTGTCAGGCTTTTTTGAATTCAAGTTTTAAAATCCAAACAATGTTAAGTAAATTAAATTAAAAGTTAGAGTTTTAACACTGTATATTTGATGGTATCAATTTAACATTATTGTAGCAGAAGTGAAGTATGAAAGAATAACTCCCTCTGCCGAAACATGCATTTACACACATGATTTATATGAGGCAGCCAAACATGCAGAAACATGCATTTATATGCGGCAGCCAAATGAACAATTTGCAGTTGAATATGACAAATATTCAAATATGCCAAATCTTTTGAATTAACAAAGGATTAGTTCTGATTGATTGTTTTTCTTTTCCCTTGCTTAAAAAAGTTCAGCTCATCCCTTCATAGAGATTAGATACAACTGAGGCAAAATAGTTGGTGGTTTTGCTCAGGATGCATTTCTGTGAGCAGAGAAGTCCCAGCTGGCATGATTTCGTAGACAAGAGTGCAAATTCTGCTGGGTCCCCTGCCTTGGAAACTGTTACTGAGTTTTTCTCTCTTGTTCATTTTAAGTCTGTCTTGAGTAGGCTACTTCTGCAGCCTGACACACACTTTCATTGCCACCAGGTTACAGAGCACCACGTGACATGATACATTCTGACACATCCAGATGTAATGTGATGCACATGTCACAAGAAATAAAGCAGAGACATATAATTCTTCTCCTCCTCACGGACTTATAATATCCACAGGTGGTTGAATTTTCCCTCATCTCTGCCCCAATTCTCGCTAAAGGACTAGAGCAGCCCTGAGCAATGGCAGGCTGCAGGAGAGCCTGGGTGACTGCCGTGCTTTCACACTGTCTCACATGTTTAACTGGGTGCCACCCAGCTGTCCGCATGGTGTTAGACTGAAGCTCCATCAGGGGAGTTTTCCTCCTTTGCGCTTGGCAGAGGAGTCAGACAGGCCCTGTCCTCACGGATTTTCAGCTCCCCTCTGTAGGCAGCAGCCATGGCCGCAGTAAGGCCAAGAGGGCGCTGCCCCAGCCAGCAGCTGACAGACAAGGTGCTGCCGGCCCTGCTGGATGCAGTAACACCTTTGGGCTTGCCTGTGGTTCTGCTGGAGGTGTCCTGAGGGGTGCTGGACTGCAGGAGGGGAGCCATGGGGCAGGCACAATTCAGTTCTCTCCAGTCTATGCTGCCTGAAGCAATAAAGATGTAGTCTTAGCATTGTGTGTCACTTCCTGACATGTGCCTAAAGTAGTACGAGTGTGTTCAGATAAAAAGACCTCTAAGCAGTTTTTTTTCTTTCAGGTACCAGGTATTACTTAAAGCTGAGAGCCAGAGGTGAGAACTGCCAGATAGATACACTGCAGTACTCCTCTCTAGTACAAAACATGAGGCAAAAAAACCCTTTGTCAGCATTTGAAAGTGGTTACTGACTTCACAGATGCTGGAAATGTAAAATAAATTATTCTGTAAATGGTGAATTTGCTATATTTGTTTTTTATTGAACACACCAACCTTTTGGGGGGGAAAAGGAACCTTTCCTTTATCTTTGCAGGTGGATAGTGCAACTAACAGCATGACCAGTAGCCAAACGGTTTACTGCCTTTTCCTTTCTCTATTTCGGTACTGAGATACAAAGTTGAATCTATCAGCAAGTGAGGCTGACAATTTTTGGTTTTATTCAGGCAGCTGCACTGAGGGGGAAGCAGTCCCTGCCACAATGCCTCCTCCCATCCTCTCCAGTAATCTCAGCAGTCCCTACATAACTAGATAGCTAGTTATTCTAACTGCTTGCCTCAAACAGGTTTTGACATTTTTATCAAAAATATAAATCACTTGATCTGGTTGGCCTTTGTGCATTTGTCGAAGAAAGGAGTTCACATATATACACATGTGAGGGTAAGCAAACGCTGCACCTGTGTGTTTGCTGCTCCTGAACAAAGGACATGATCCTGAAGTTAATGGAGTCTCAATCCTGCCCTCAGATTTTATCAGCTCCAGGTATTTGAGTTGCAGGGAAGAGATGTGATGCTCCTCTCTTGAGAGCTCAGATAACCAAGGCTCTGGCTCACCTGTCCTGCTGGTTTTTGGTGCCCAGCTTATTCACACATGTAAACTCATCTGTCTGGGCACAGTGAAACTATTGAACAGCCACTTCTGAATTTCTGCCTGTTGGCAGGTTTTCATACACACGTTTGTACGTACTTGTGAAATAAGCCCTAACATGGTTAGGATAAACTTAGTCTCTAGTCTGCTGTTGATTTGAGCTAGGTAAACTTTACATGATTAAATATTTTACTCTGGTTTTACTCTACATGATTAACCATTCCTAAGAGAATGCATGTGAAGGAAGAAAAAATTCATAGAATTATTAAGGCTGGAAAAGACCTGTAAGATCATCAAGTCCAGCCATTTTGTTATATGTTTTGAAGATAATTTTCATAGTAAATGCAAACCAGGCCAAATGATTCCACTGAAGAAAGAGAACAGAAATGTTATAAGCAGTATGGAAGCCAAATGAATAATCAGTAGACACTGGAAAACTTACCCAACCATATATAAAGCTTTGGAAACCAATTTTGGAAATACACGGGATAAGAAGAATTCCTGTAGAAAGGATTTTCTTTTCCCACAGGAAGTAACACCACCCTGTAAATCACTTCTCTGCTCTCAGAGATGTTTCCCATATGGATCTGAAGACATTTTAATTTCCATATGTCCTGAGATAATTTCTCAGCCTCTCATCATGTAGTAATCCAGGATATCAGATACAATACAGCCAAATGCTAGGTGGGATGTCTGTACATTTCTTTCTTGTGAAATTTGAGGGAACTTTTATCTAAACATTAAAATGTATTCCTTCACTCCCAAAGCAGTTGCATTTAATTTAGCATACCAACTTCTTTCAGGATTAAAATCTTTTCTACGTTATTCAAGGAACCATTTCAAACCTCACAAATGAAATTTTTTGAAATACGTACTTTCAAAAGTGTATGAACCTCTCGGATTTTGGCAGGAAATTTAGTATCTTGAATAATCTTAGAACATTCTTGTAGATAAATATGTTTTGAGTGATGAAAAATGAATACCAATGCTACAAACTTCAGTTATATGGAAGATCACCTTCATAAGGTTTTAAAAGAAATCAATGCCTGTCAAATTTCAAATTAGGTACCTAATTCACTGTGCTTGATCTATAGAGCTAACATAAATTGACAAATTATTTCAAACAAACCTGAAAAAATGCTAATGAAAGAAACATAAACTTGAAAAGAAGTGCAGTTCCTGTTCATAAAATGAAAAAGACATTCCTTTTTTGTCTGAAAGGATGCTGGGTGGACATCAGAATTTTTACCTGGTAACAGATTTGAGCTATTCCTGGGAGTCTGTTTTAGGAGAAGAGTTTTATATTTTGATGGACAGTGTCACACCTGCTGATATAAAAAATGAAAAATCTTACACATCCAGCTCTGGAAGTTTGTCCAATAGGAACCACAAAGATGGGATGGAGGTCAAACATTTTTAAGATATGGGCCATCCTCATAATCTGAGACCTCTTGACAGACATATAAGAGCACAAGTTAACAGGGCATAGTGGGGGAAAAGTGGCATTTAAAGAAATGGAGATGAATGATTGTTTTGATCTCGGTTTCCCACTAGGCAGCTGTAGAAATTAGTGGCCAGCATATGGTAGAAAAAGATGAATTTGAATTTCGAGCAACCAAAATTAAAGCAAACTCAAAGACAAGAATTAACACTATACATGTACAGAGCATAGGTGGTTTTCAGTGCTGAAATCTGGAGCAAACTCTTACTTTCACCAGAGCTCTTTTCAAAAATCTAAGAATCATCCTCATGTTGTAAGACATTCACAGCCATAAAGAAATCAACACAAAACCTAATAATTAAATGAAAATTTTTAAAAAAACATGATAAAATTCTCCACTAATCAAGGAGTGACTTTCTCACCTGTGCTCTTTTAGAAGGAATCAGAGCATGTCCAAATATTTCCTGGAACCTTTGCATGCTTTATATGTTGTTTTGTAGTTTGAGAGGAGTCTATCATGTCCAATGCCTTTTATTTAGCTAGTCATTGAGAAAATGAGCACAGCTACTCCAAAACCAATTTCATTTCTCATTCACTGATCCATTTACTCATTTTTTTTCTGCTCCTGAACTTGAGATGTCTTTTAATAATGTAAGTTTTATCAAAGAGGGATGTTGCCAGTGTACTGGCACCACTGCAGATTCCTCTCCAAGCACAGAGAAGTCTCAGGGGCATAAATGGCAAAGTTTTCTCCTGTATGTAGATGCATCTGGTTTCTCCACAGGTTCCTGAGGCAGTTCTGTTGGTGGCCCTGAAGCTGCCATTGTGCCTGGTGTCTGATTGAGCTAGAGATGGTTGTTGGGGCTCCTTTAGCTTCCCCGTTAAAATTGCTGTTATTGTATCCCAGATTCACTGAAATTTAAACACTTTGGAAAAGAAGATATGGTTCAATTTGCCTTCAAGAAATCTATCTTGTTCAAAGATTTTCATAAACTAAAGTCTGTAGTTGTATTCTTAGCAGGATTTCAGGAGCTGGCCCACTGAAGCCAAAGGTGGTACAGACACGTTTTGCACCCAAAAGGGATCACATCAACAGAGAAAGTTAAGCCAGGCTCATGTTCAAATTCTGTATGATTCCCTTTGGGTCAGATATGTGATATGTCAAATACCCTGTCCAAACTGTGCTGTGCAGAAGAGTTAGGGTGCTTGGGGCTCACCCATAGTATCTAGTGGTACCTCTGCAATTCCAGGGTCTTAATCTTCATCAAGAGTGTGGTAAAGGCTAAAGGAAAGAAGCAGTTCAACTTCAGAAAAGACAGCTGGACTTTTTCAAAACCTCAGGAAGTGTTTGCTTGAGTTTTTAATTAGGCTTTGAGTTGCAACACCAGAGCTGCTGTTCACAAAGAAGCTCAACACAATCACTATACTGCTGTACACTGTGCTGATAAATATGCAGAAAAATGCTATCTGTTTAATCTGTGTGGGCATTCAAATCTTCTGTAATACTTGCTAGAAATACTGGGCTGAATTATTATTTGCACTGCAGGAAAAGAAAGTAATTCTCACAGCAGCTGTTGCAATCTTCGTAGTAAAAGCAGGAGAGTTTGTGCAGTTGCTCCAGTCTTAGGAGCCATAGAGGCAGATGTGTCAGAGGAAATACCAATAAATGGTTTTGCATATTTTCTTCTCACTAATCACAGCTACAGAAGCATGAATTTTCTGTCCATCACCCTTTTGTTGCCCACTGTTTCCCATAGTGCATCAACACCACCCAGCTTCTGCCTTCCATTAGCTGAAAACACTTTATAGAAAAATAGCAGTATTTAAACACATTCACATCTTTCCAAAAAGTGAATTTTGCTAATAAATCTTTATTACCATAAATAGGAACCAGCAGTTCCCCTATCTTCTGTACTAGGTTCATATCACAGCTAAAGAAATAGGTTGCATGTACTTGTTTTTTGCCAGAGCAAGGAGGACAGAAGCAGCTTGCTCTTGCTGAAACAGAAAATAAAAAATCCTCCTCAAAAGTGCATAGATGGCATTTGTTTTACAGGTCTGGGAAGAGGTGCCAATATCAAGAACCTCTGAACGGTGATGCATGTTGGTTTGGAAATGTACATATGAATGATTATTAATTTCTTCAACGTAGGATGTTAATAGGTGTATTATTATCTTCCTGTAAGCAAACAGGAGGAAACAAAATAATCAGCAAAATATAATTCCCTATTGGAGCAAGACTCAATCAATTCTTCTTTTCTTATATACAGTAAATGATAACTCATTACCTGAAAATTACCTATTGTCAGACATATTCTGCCCTCTTATGCTCATACAGCTTCTCATGATTTCCCATTTGAAAGTATCTCACAAGAAGTGTATTTCAAGTGAAGATATTTGAGGATGGTGAGCTAAGTTAACTCCAGTCTCCAGGAGAGGGAGGAATTGTTAAACAAGATGCGTATGTTGGAATTCAAAACGAGAACAGTAGGAGAGTAGGAAGTGGGACAGGAAGAACAGAATGAGAAAGATCAGGAGGAGGGAGGACAGCTGATCCTTGCCAGTGGATAGAAATGATTGTCATGCTCTCCTCTTGGTCCAAGCTCCCATTGCACTCCTGTGATGATTTCTCACACACTGTGTCTTACTCGCACATATTGTAAATAGAAGCAGCATTTAACACACTTATGGGAAAATGTTACAGAAAAACATTTCGATGTGCATTTTCTCTTATGAGGTGAATTTGCAAAACAGATGACATAAGTTTTAACACAAATGCTTGCCACCACATTAAATAGAAAAGTCAGAGTAAGTAGTGTACTAAGTCACATAATATTTATCACATTCTGGTAATTTTTTTTTCATTCTGTCTGTAATGGAAAAAATTAATAATTGTGAGTTTTTAGTTTCTTTTTTTCCTATTAAATAGCACAAGTTAGTCCTACTGCATCTCTATGAGAAAAGACAGGTCACAGAGTAGGAATGTTTGCAGTGGCTGTGCTGTTTTGTGCAGATTTGTTCCTTAGTCTGAGATTATTCCAGCAAAGCTCCATCTTCTGCATAGGTGAACTTTTGCCCTATGGTAAGGGTTTCTGCTGCCAACCTTAAACGTCTTCCTAAGTTTGACAGAGAGGAAGAGAAGGTGGACATACAGGGAAGGACTTACTGGGAGGCAAGTGGTTAGGTGACCATACTGCTCAGCTCTTTATCAATGTTTTCTAAAGACTCAGTTTTATGGCCAGATGTGCAGCTCTTTTCCATGGAGCTAGAGAAGACACATCTCCAGGATGAAGCCACCATCTGCCAGGGTGGGACATGTTCCACTACCAGTCTGACACAGCAGAACAGCTTGCCTGAATGACCATTATTTGAATGACCAGTATTTAACCATTTAGTCATACAAGTGCACCATTAAAAGGACTGCACCATGTCTGCATAAATTTCCTTGAGTATTTCCTTCACAGTTCAGCATCACCTCTCTTTCTGAGCTTTCTTTTCAACAAGCCATTATTTTCTTCATTATCTGATGTTGTCCAAAGACTGAGACTGACTGTAAACACTGGTATATGGTATCTTTTTGTCAAATTGTGTTTACAGGAATATTGCCGGTGCTTGCTGTCATGGCACCTCATGAGCTGTCTAAGGGACTGCTTGAAGATGTTGATGTGGACTGGAGAGCTCACTGATCATTGAAGACTTTGTAAAAATACTCATGCTCTAAAGTTCAGGGTGGTGAAAGTATACTGAAAAAAGAAATACCTAGGTCACCTGCAATCACCTGAAATAGGTTTGCTTATTCACTAGATTGAGTTAAAGGATTATTGAAAGTGAAATGCACCATAGAATGTAGCCTTGGAAAACTATTAACTGTGAAGTATTCACAGACAAAATAACGTCATTGTCCTTAATCCCACTCCTCGCTCATAGTCTTTCCACTTGGGAGATCCCCAGATCTCCCAGACAGGGAAGCATTAATGCAGCAGAGGTTGATGTGTTGGAAAGCACTCTCTCCATGTGTGTCTCCACTGGATAAACTTGCCCAATACCACTATTTCCTCACAAGAATTCCTAAACTTCTTCTATTTCCTGTATTGAAATTAGCTCTCAGATGAAATTGCTCACAATAAGTAATTCTTGGATTTTTTTTTCCTTATATGTTATTGTACTGCTTAGCACTAAATCTACAGGAGAGGGCACAGGCCACACATGAAGTGCTACACCATTACATGAAATGACTTCCAGAAATCAGTGCTTCCTGTAAAAAGATTAAGAAGTGTGCCAGTTTTCCAACTGCTTGGATCCATAGGTTTTGTCTGTGGTGTGTTGGCTAGTCAATGATTGAAGAGTAAAAAAATTAGTTGCCTTTAGAAGATAGCCCATTAAAAATGCATTTTAGCTAATAAAAAAAGATTGCGCTTTTTCTTGTATTCTTTTAAAGTATTTTCTTAAATAAGAATCCTGCAATTAGGTAAGTTAATGGAATAAAATGCAGTGGAATAAAATGCCTTAAAGGCTCATAGCCAATATCTAAAGTCGTAGAATATATCTATTTTTATTTCAGAAATGACTAACAGATCAGTTCATGTCTTTACCAGCTGTAGTTGTGCAGCTGAATGGGGAAAAAAAACAGATGTTCACAATATGAAAACTTCCTCTCATAGTTCATGAACTCACAAATGTGTATGGTAGGAAAGTCGTCTGTTTCTATCACAAATGGGAAACACAACCATCAAATACAGCTTGAGATACAGGCCAGAATTTTTTTTACAGCAGAACAGTTCTAGGGGCACTTCCCAGGACACAGGCAAATCCCAAGATACAGGATAATATATTTTCATTGATATTGGAGCTGGTATGATTTTCATTTACAAAAATGTATGTGTAAATGCCAGTTTCTCATAAACACATCATTAAAATATCTGTGAAAGGGTTTTTTAAAACTCAGTTGGATTATACAATTATCATCTTTGTTATTATGGTTCAGGAGCAAAAAAGGAAATTGGAATTAAAATAACTGCTCTTCCAAATGTTTCCATACACTGCCTTTTGGATAGTGTGGTCACTTGTGTGTAATAGTCAGTGACCTGAGAATTCACAAAAGTGGCTGCGAACTATGTCTAATAAAATCAGCTGAGATGCAAATATGTGATTCGTAAGCAATGGGTGATTACTCTTCCTATGCATGTTGCTTACTCTTCTAATTTGAAAGTAAAAAAACCCCAGAATTACAGAGATTGCCTCTGTTCTCATGTACTTGCACAGAAACGTTTCCAACAGTAACATTTTGGTGATTCCACCACAGCTGTATCAGGGACTTGCCTGGGCAGGAGCTGTGGCTCTCCTGCCCCGGCTGCCCTTGGCCAGACACCTCATTCTCTGTTGCTTCCAGCACCATCAAAATGAGGCCCCCCTGGCTCTGTCGTCATGGGAATGCCACAGGTGCAGAGTCGCTTCTGATGGGGTGGAGATGTTCCCCAGGACCCTGCACCTGCTTCACAGCATGCTAATCTCTATTCTCCTGCCAGACTCTCCAGACAAGCCTGTGCTAGGTTTTTCATGCCACAGATACCGGACCCTAAAATAGAATACCCTACACTGGAGTTACCCCTTTCCACCTTAGGTGGCTATGGGCCTGCTTTTCTGTTTCCTTTAGCACATTTACCTCAGTTCCAATTCTGGGTCACTCCTTTCTTCAGTTCCCCTGGTTCCTCTGTTATTACAGACCAATTGAATATTTTCCCCAAAATAATACTTCTAATGTTTTACTTAAATGTTTCCCCACACTATGAGGGTCTGATTTTTATTTTCCTGCCCTGAAGACTTTACTGCAGGCAACAATCACATGATAGCAATGATTGCATGTCCAACAAATCCTTGACTGAAGGCAGAAGAATATAGACAGAGCTAAGCTCCCACTGGACCTGACAGGTGATTCAAGTTCTTTCTGTACTTCTGTGAGTTTAGTTTTTCATTAAAGTTCTCACACTGCATCTATACTTCTATAGGCTGGATACATTTCCATCCCTCCAAATGAGTTGGATTAAAAGTGGGCTTCACAATGGTATTACCTGGTATGACAGATTTACATTAGTCGAAAACTAGAATAAACATAAAAATAAATGCACAAAACAAAAATACAATTTTAAACCCAAACTAACATCTGCTAGGGTTTTATCTTATTAAAGGAAAATGAGAAAGCCAGGTTTTAAACATGTTTTACACATGCACAAAGCACTGCCTTTGGATAAATTTTGGTTTGGAACTATGTGAGTTCTGGTCCATTATTGCCTATCTGACCTGACTTGTTTTCTATTGTATACTTAATATTTGTCTCCAAAATATTTCTAATCAGGTAATTGCTAGTTTATCGTGTGGAAAATGTAGCCTTAAAAGGACTGTAATTGCAGCATTATCATCCATGGTGGGCTGTAAAAGAGCTTTACAAAACGAACAGGCAGTGTTTCAACTGAAGTATCTATGCAAGCTCCTTTATTTGCAGAGAAAAATACCCAGAAGTTTTAATGTTTATTTGCTCTCTGGCAGCCTAAAGAAAAGTTAAGTGGGTGTCAGTTTAAAAGAACCCCAGGAGACAGGCCATTGGTTTCCCTACACAGATGTCCCTTAATCCCTGCAGTTTTTCTGTGGGAACTGGAGAAACAGGGTCTTGTTCTCCACCCACATTATATTAGTAATTTTCAGTATAAGAAATTTTGCAAAATAAAGAAACAAATGCCTAAACCAAAACAAAACTTCAGCAAAAGCCTAGTGAAGTTCACAATGAAGCCTTTCCAAGTTAGGAGGCATGGACTTGTGTTCATTTACAAAATCATTCTCTATCTAATCTCAAAAAGAATGCTCCTTCATCTCCTTCTTATATTGAACATCAAAGACTGAAACTTTAATACAGAGGAGGAAATTTCTGGTTAGAGAGAGTAATACTTGACTTGAGTTCAGAAACAGCTCTCTGGGTTTACCTTATTTGTACATTGCACACAGAGTAAAAACCCTATAGTGACTGATTTAGTTATTATGCATTGTAAAGCACGTGGTACTGCTTGATTTCTGTTAAACAAATACTCTCTTTAAAGGTTTTGTTATTTAACCAGCTTAGGAATTTATTACATTGTTATTCAAATGTGAACGTTTATGAGGTTTGCCTGTTTACTTTAAAAGATATTATTAACATCAGTCTTTTACTATTTGTGGCTAGAACTGAAAATTTCAGAATACGTGAGTAAATGATCATATTGAGAATTGAGGTACACTCATGTCTACATGCACGTGAGTATTTACTATTTTGCATCTGAGAAAAACAAGAAAAAGGAGAAATATTTATTCAAAGAAAAAGAAAATAGAGCATTTACTTTATTGTGTGAATTTAAAATTTAAAATATCTTTAAAACAAGGTAATTTAAAAATAATATTTATGGAGTATGAAAACATGATATAAAAAGCAATAAAGCTAGCCAGCTGGAAAATGTTAAAAGGGGCAGAAACAAGAATAATCTTTCTTGCAAGATTAGTCAAAGTAGTCAGGAAAACTTAGTAACAATTATTCAGGAAAGGCAGAGCTTGACAAATCATTCTGTTCTGTACTAGGAAGCAGGTAGATACAACCCTTCTATAGCTAAGGGCAATCTTAGACACAAACGTTTTGAAATGTCAAGCTAGTCCAAATAACCTCTGGGAAAGTCATTTTTCCAAGCAGGTGCTTAGCTCCCTGCATCTCTGAGGTGGCTGCTCATCCTGGCTCAGGAGGACTCAGAAATGCAGCCTGAAAGCGTGGGGTACCTCTGAGACCCAGTAGCCACTAAGGGAGGTCCTTCTCTGCATCTCCTTCTCTGCCTCTGCTCCTGTCTCTCAGCTCTGCACAGCCCTCAACACTCACAACATCCTTCTACAATCCCCTGCCAACAGCACAGCAGAAAACTGTCTGGTTTGTGTTTGGGCAAGTTTAGTTCTTTTGCTCAATTAGTGAGCTTCATCATCTCATGGAAGTTCAGAAGAATACCATAGCTGGCACCACGTAATTAATGAATATAAGCACATGGGATTTTGCAGGTAAAGGTTTTGGAAGGGGGAGGCTGAGACTACCATCTTTCAGTAGGGGTGGCCAGTGGGAATCCTAAGACCCTCCCTCTCCTCACTCTCCTGCAGCTTCATCGTTGCTGAGAAACAGCCCAAGCATATGCTGGGCTACACAAGAAGCACTGCTGCAGAGCTCAGACAGCAATGTGTGGATTGTGTGTATCTCACATGGCTTGCAGACACCGATTTTCAAAAATTGCTCAGCCAGCAACCCTAGAGGAATAAACTGAACATGGGATCAAGATGAAGCTCCACAGAAAATCATCCCAGACACAGTATTCATGTAGGTCTGCAGCTGGACATAGACTGTGCCCTTCGGACCTTGCTTTCACTGGAAGGGCGTCACTGTAGCTAGGAAGAGAGGGGATTTCGTGAATGAAAGAGTTTTCAGACATCTCTTGAGCTTCGTGGTCTTTTTCTTTTTTTGCTCATATTTAACTAAGGCTTACTGTTTGAATGCACTCAAACAAACATTTACAGATGCTGACTAAACTCAGCAGGTGTAGCAAATACATAAGTCAGTCATGCTATCTCCTATCGAACAGGCTCAATCCTTCCTTTTCTCTCCTGCCTTCTCTGAGCGAATCACAAGCCTTTGCAGATGGCCTCTTCTCAGCATTTAAACAGGGAATCTTTCCAGTTACAGGGACCAGCTAATTTCACAGCAGTTTTAGGAGAGAAGTGTTGGAATCACATAGTCCAGAGCAGGAATGAGCATTACAATATCCATGAGCAGAGACTCAAAGAAAAAAGGAGTCCTCCTCAGCCTTCTGGAAATTTTCCATATAATCCCATTATGTCATCAGCCTGATTTCAGTGCCCAAAAAACTTTAAAATGTGGTTGGTAAAAGTAACTACATGGATGTAATAAGATTTGCTCAGGTATTTGACATACTGTTCTTATTGACAGCTGTTTGTTTAGACTTGTCTAATAAAGCCATCTAATATGTGATTTATTGATACAGTGCAGCATTAACTTTTCATTTGGGACTAAAGCAGGAGGTTTTATGCAGTGTTTGCGGTGAGTTGCAGCCATTATTCCCAGTATCGAATACTCACATCAATGAACTGGAAAAATCATGGTGAATAAAACTTGCAGACAATGATGGGCAGAGGGGTGAATCTCAAGAAAGACAGTCTGGGAAAGTTGAAGCAAAGTGTATTCAGATACAGTTAAATGCAAAATATGTCTAGAGACAATGATTGTAAACCCCATGCCCAGCATAATATACTGAATCTTGGAAAGCAGCGACGCTCAAGAAGTAGCATCAAAACGGACAACTGAACAAATCCTTGTGCTCTGACTTAACAAACCCTTAAGCTCTTACTAATAACATACATGTAGGGCCAAAATAAGAGACAATAAAATTTAACTCCGAGTCTCTCAGTGATATGGATGATACGGAAACAATTCATTCCAGTCCAGTAGCCCCATTTTAAATGAGCATGGAATGTAAAAAAAAAAGCCACAGGAATGTATATTTTAAAAACATTTTGAATTAGAGAGGCAATAAATTCCATTTGTTCACTGAAAAGAGGTGACTGGAATACTGTGCACAAATATCTGCCACATAACAGGAAGAAATGCATATTGCAGATTCTTTAACCTTGTGGAAAATTCATAAGAACAAGTGCCTGGAAGCAGAAGCCAGGGAAATTTAAATGAGGCATGCTAGAGCAGCCTTACATGAACATTAGATGTTATTAGATGAACAACTAGAATGAGTTGCTTTTGAAGGTCGTGTACTTATAGCCACACTTTTCCTTCAAATAAAGAATTGATGATCTTCAGCAGGATAGGCTGTAATTAAATTCAAGTCAGACATTAGTAATTGTCAGAACACTGGGTTAACAGGTGTTTAACAGGTCATGAGACAGCAGTATCTGATGGTCCCTTCTGCTTTAAACTCCATCAATATGTGTACAAAGTTGAACACAGTGGCTTGCTTTTTTAAGTCTACCTTCCAGTAATTTTTAGCTGCTTTATCTTAAAGTATTTTCCACAGAGTGTCTGGCATGGCCAAATGTCTTTGAAAGTGATACAGCAGTATTCAGACACCTGAACATATAATTAACCTGTAGGCGCCAAAAAAATTCTTGCATGTTTCAAGATCCAGACATCATTAAAAGAACTTTAGAAAAGGTATGATACAGGAAATGTGACTTGTAATCATTAATTCTGAATTTCTCTGTCTTGTTACACATATAAAAACACCTCTGGAAGGTAAGGAACTCTCATGGATCCATTCTAGACTCTTCCCCATGTTGCAGCCCTTATCTGCATTTATATATTACTTTTGCAAGGAAAAAAATGGATTTGTGAATTAGAATAAAATTTTCACTGCATTCAACATTTCAGGTGCTGCAATACATGTTCTTAAAAAATGGCATGGCTTATGTGTGCACTTCCTTATGGGTGGTAGAAATGGGACAAGGGAGATGCTGCAGCCTCTCCCCAGCACCCAAATAATATTTGCTTCCTTCCCTACCAGAACTCCCAGTGGCAACTTCACCTGTTCTCACTTTGTCTGAAATATCCACGAGGATTCACAGGCTTCCCTTTTACATGAGTTTTGAATTCCTGATCATAAGGTCAGTGTTCTTTGCTAATCTATTCTGTCTGCATTTCGATACAGGTTGACTCACACTTTCCTATTGGAAATCAGTGTTCTGCCATGACCATCTGCTTCATTATTTTCTTCTGCTTCATAAATATGAAAGAGACAAAATAACTCCAAAAATAATGCTAAATGCGAAAGGAGAGATTGCCCTAAGATTATTACATAAGACTCATCATGACATATTAAAGTAGAAATTTAGGGCCACTCTGATTTATTATATCCAACCACCCATTTTCAGGACAGTGCCTTAACTGTCAATAGAATATGAGCTGACTTATATTAGCTGATAGCAATTGATTCAAGTATATTTTAAAATGCAGCTTACTGCCTTGATATACTATCCTGTCTATGCCTATGCTTTGTCTGTAGTGAGGCTTTGTCTCCACTGAGGCTTTCTGTTCCTCAGCTGCACATCAGTGCTAACACGTTTAGCAGCATCCTTGTGTTATAAGCAAGTCTCAGGGGGGTGTGCCTGTCTGGGGTCATTGATTTCCTCATGGCCAGGATCTCGCTCTGTTAACGAGAGCTTCACATGTGGCATTACTGTTGAACATGGTTGCTGATGTGGAGGTTTCCCTGTCCTCTCATTTCATGACAGACTGGAGCAGGCTCTGGTGCCAGCAGCCAGGATTTTCACAGAAGTTCTCAGTACTAAACACTGCTTGAGTGAAGAACAAATCTGGCTATGGAGTTGTGATGTACGTGCAATTTGTGAACCAAAATTTGAATTTCATGGGTTGCCTTTCCTTGTCATTTCAAAATGAGAAGAGCAAGGTAATAAATAAAACAGCTAGTTCATAATTAAAATAGGTCATAGTGTCATTCATAAGCCACATATATATGTAAGTCACAATTTACCTGCAAGATTTTCAGGGAACTTGAATTCAGTTCTATTACTCCCAAACTTATTTGCAGCACTAAGCTATTGATGACAGAAGGAAATATAAGAGTTTTTGCTTCATTTTAATTTATTCCTTATATCTGATGCTGTTCTTCACTATCGTGCACACTGGTTTTAGCACAATTAGACAAATTCTGTATTTATTGAGAATTTTCCTTTCATTTCAGTGGCTCATAATTCTACTTCATACTGCACAAAGAAATAGAGGTGTAACGGATTATTTTAGAAGAGAGCCTCAGTATATGCAGAACGGCATAACAAATTCACTTTTACTGAATTGCTAAATTTAGCAAATGCAAAACGATAAAAAACATCCGTTTATATATGCTGACATGAAAAAAATTATGGAGAATAAGATAGTTCTGGTCCCAATGAAGAAAAAATCTCTCTTAGTAGAATCTGTCCCCATTCCTCTCCTTTGAAGAAAAGGTTTTTGACTGTTCTTCGCCAGAAAGAATGACAGACTTCTTGGGTTAGGCTCCTGTGTGTGCAGCTCTGATGGATGGATGGGTTATCTCTCAGCTCATGGTTTCATAAATTGATATATGCATGTATATGTACATATGTGCGTACACATAGACATACATATGTATATATAATTATATGCGTATATAAGTATAATAATTGTATTGGTATACAAAGCGTACACTTACTGTTATGAAAATAAGGGGCGGTCAGCCTCACAATTGTACCAAAAATTCCTGCTAAAAAATCTCAGGCTCAATCATTGGCTTTTTTTCTGCTCTCTTTTGGAGAAGTTGTTGAGAGGTTGTCTGTGTTTGTTGGGCTTTTCTGTTGTTTTCTGTAACTGTGTAAACTTAACACTGCATGCAGAATAGAACAGTCAGGGTTCTGAGCTCAGGAGTTGAGATCTATTGGTTTCACACAGCATTCACGTGCAGTCCTCTTCCTACAAATGACATTCATTATATTCATCCCTTCATGAGCACTGGGAAATTCCTAATCATGTAGGAGAATCAGATATCCAAATTATAAAAAAAGAAAGCATTTGAGGGTGGTCATATAGCTGATTTCCAGGAGGCCCTACAAGTATTTCTGTTCAGGATGGGAAAAGATCAAAATGCCATTTACATGACTGATGTTAAACCTTCTATCTTGTAGTCTTGTAAATGAATTGCTGCCTCACAGGCACTTCATGTCATGAAAACATTTTACATTCAACTGGAATAATTGCACATTTAACTTCAAAGTTACAACCTGCCTCGGGTATTAATTTGTCAGGTCCACACTAGAACTGTAGAAATGTCAAAAGAGTTGGCTCAGGATAGAGCTTTCATGCTCCACAAACTATTCCATCTTGTCTCTAGTCTCTACTGCAGATATTGAATCAAAATTTCTCATAGTTCAGGTAAACCCAGATACCTGACAATCACTGACGAATGTTTAGCTTGCTTGAGCAAGACTTCTGTGTAGTATTACAAAATGAGGAGCTATTATGTTGTACTACTGCCAGCTTGCTCTATTGCTTTTAAATTGGTTTTGTATGCACAAATAACTATAGAGCTAGGGCATGTTCCTCAAACAGATAGCTATTTAATCTCTTTTAAATTAAAAAGAAGGCTGTGAAGTTGGTTTTATTTTTGAATCACTGTGGTAATGAATGCTTGCAAGGAGATAAAGGCTCTGGTAATATAAGCATAAGTAATGCCCAAGTGATTTAATTCACTGACTTTACAACGTTCCTGCTGGTTACAGAACCATTTGGCATTAAGATCGTCATTGCTTTTAGGGTCTGCCGAGAAATGTGATAAAACACCTTACATTTTATGTCAGTTTCAGATGTTTGTAATTCAAAATCAGTGAACAGGATTTCCCCATTTTCTGCCTCTTTTTTTTGATTACCAACGATCAGATGATGAGTGGGGCAGGTTAAACAAAGCAAAGTGAGGTAAGCCTGATGGATACATGGCATCTAGGGGCAATCTGCTGGTAATTGCTGAAGGATTCACCCTCCATGAGCTTAAGGTAGCATTTTCTTTATTTGGCAAGGACTATTTCACAAAGACAAAGCCTTTACAAACAAAACTGTTTGACTCAAGTAATGTACTAGTGATCTTTTGATCACAACAGACACTTGATTTTGCCTACCATATTTTGCTACTGAAATAATGTGCCTGATTAAAATACATGCAGAGAACTGATATGAAAATCAATTGTGAAGTAGTGGTTTATTCTCAATATTTACTGAAAAGCTTTCTTCTTGGAATTTGGTGACTTACTGCTTCAAGTATGTCTTTACCTTAAAAATTATGATGGCATGGGAGCTGCAGCCAATTTTAAATCATATGTAATTTCTTAAAGCTGTGATTCAGTTTATTATGTTTGTTTATAGCATGATTGCTTGAAAATTATTTAATTTGATCAAGCTTTGCATTTTCCAATTTATGTTTTACATTTAATAAGATGAACCCCTTTTTTTTAAAACTTTCCCAATCTAAATTTAAAAGGCAAAATGATGTATTTGTAATTCAAATCTAGAATTTCTGATTATCACTATACTGTTTTTCCATAACAACTTGATATACGCATAATATCATGTGTGAGATAATTCTGAAATATTTGTGGGCTAAATATCTCTGAAAACATACATTAAATAGGAACCTGGTGTTACCACCATTATTGCAGTAAAATCTTCTTGTTAAATGTTTCCAATAAATCAGTCAATGAGGCGGTTATTTAATTTCTATGTTCTAATGTCTTCTGCTACTTTTAATTAAAAATGTACCTAATCATGTAAACATTATTATGAGCAAAACATTTTCTACTTATGAGTTTTTAAGTGTCAGCAAACACATCTGGAACTTTGCTTAACAGATGATAGAAGTGTCCAAATTTGCCAAGAACCAAAATATAGACAGCAAATTTCAGGAGAAGGGTGGGGTCTTGTGTTTACTGGAAGCAGTCTGTAGAGGTGATAGATAACATATTGAAGCCTTCATTTAACCACCAGCAGTAGACCATTAATTTAGCAAGGTAAGTGCTTTCAGAGAAGGCTAGATATTCTGGAATTCCAAGTGACCTGATTTCTATATCTTTGGCATTTTTTGTACAAAGAGTTCCTTCCAAAACCTGCAATACAAGGTAGCATTTAAAGACTCTGTCTGCAGAGAATTGAGCAGCTGTTACTCAGTCCTGAGAGACTTTTACTGGTGACACCAAGTCAGAAGACAACGCTGACTTCCCACAAGGTTGACTAACCACTGCAGCTTTTGTTCAGGGACATAGATGTACTGAAATGTGTTAAACCGGAAGTGTGCTCCAGTGGCACATTAAAAACCCAAACTAAGGGAAAGAACTGGATTTTGCCACAGCTGTTGTGCATCAGAGCCCCAGCTCCCTGCTGTCTCCCGGAGCCATGGCAGCAGCGAGGTAATTGTTGGGGCTGGTTCAAGGTGAGCGTCTGAAGCAAGATGTTGAATCTACACCAAGCAATTCATTGTGATACAGAGATACCTCAACTAGCAGAAAACCTGGGCTATAGAGGTAGATGAAATGGTGACTTGGAGAAGCCAACATGGAATTGTATTTCTTTTTCTATGTTTTAGTCTTTGAGGTATTAAAAAAGTTGTATTTGCTGCTAAAAGGAAAACTGGATCTTTGTTGAATGCTGCCCTCAACCTGGCTGCTGGTCCCACTGTGGTCAGTGTGGACCGTGCCAAGGTTTCTTTTTCTTTGCTATAAGGATGAGCTCTGTGAAGTTGAGAAGGGAAGCAGAGGCTGCCTGTTGTCAAGGATCAGCAGCACAGTTAGATCAAAAGAATTATCTGGCTGGGCTTTACCTGCAAGGACCAACCCACCATAAAAGGAGGCACAGATCAATCACACTCAGCATCTGGATTTTACAGTAAGTGCTTGAACTAAGATTTGCATTTTTCTAAGGCTTCTGTACAACTAATAGATGAGAGACACATGTCCAGAGTGTGATTTAGCTATTTCAGTAAATTAGCTAACCCAGATCCAAGCAATTCTCATGTTCAGTCAAATGGCATCCATGTAGGTTTTGAAGAAGTCAGGATTAAAAAAAGATATGTAAAATAAGGTTCCTAAATATCTTTTCAACATTTTTTGCTGCTCTTTTTACAAATTCTCATTTAAGTAATTGTTTACATGTGATGCCTTTTATCAGCTAAGGGTAACAGCAATTTACACCACTGAAAATTTGTCTGAAGAAGACTCAGTTAGGGTCTATTAATAGTTTGAGAAATATTTTGAATGGACTATTCAAGAGATGATTATTCCATTATTATATTCATTGTCAGTCTTTCTTTCGCTCTCCTGAACAGAAGACCTTACGTTGTTAGTTAATGTTCATTTTGTAAAGATGTTGAATTCTTGGCCCTCAGATTGGAGGGGAGTAGTAAGAATAACAATTGGTTACACCTAGCAGAAATAATAGAATTTTCATTTACATGTTGTTTAGATTGCGTTGTGACTGACTGCACATTCTGTGCAAATATTTAACTAGAAAATGTTAAGAAATTTCAAATTTGGCTTGTAAAACTCAGTGTTTTGGGAGCAACTTCTAAAACACCATTTGATAACCTACAATTTTATTCCTGGATTAATAATGCATCAGCACTGTTTCCAAGTGAAAAAATAGAGCTTTGTTCAATCTGCTGATAGGCAGCACGGTATGGGGAGTGCTGTCAGACTTAAAGCACGCAGCTTTATCAAGCAGAGAGTAAACCCATGTTGTTACTGCTCCGTGCAGGAATGTCACAATGGGAACCTCTGTTTAGAGAAAGGCATCTTAAGGGCACCAGAAAAGCTTTATACACCAGCTTCAAAGTGAAGCTGCATTTAAATCAAAGGCCTGTTTGGTTTTCTAGAACAGCTCTTAATCTGTTTCTATGGGATACTCTCCTGATACACTGCAGAGTGTTTTCTGCCTACACTTAGTTATATTTGTGTTCACTGTAAGGATTGCAGGGAAAAGATTAGAAAGTATTGGGTTCTGCAGGCAAACAGTGAAATGAATTCTTGAGTTCATATACATAGTCAGAGAATGATATCCCTTTTTCAAGGTAAAATTTCAGCTTCTCTGCAGTTCCTGAGGAGTGCTCTTTTGACTGGGTTATGACAGTTCTGCTCCTCGTGACTGTCTGTAAAAGGAGCCAGCAAGGTGTTCTGGCTGAATAATCCCTATTGTGCCATGGAGGGAATCAACAGCTCAGTTCCCACATGGCACTGATTTGTGATTTAAATTTGTGCTTGTGGGTCCATGTTTGAGCTGTGGACCTCCCTGCTGGCATCTTCTTTGGCTTTCAGGTCTCTCTAGCTCAAATGCACTGGCTTCAAAATTAGCATCATTTGCCCTAGACACTCCAGTGTATCCCTGTGAATTGCATGAACCATATGCAAACATTTTTAATATTTTTATAGGATTGTTGGTTTTTTTTCCTGGGGCACAATGCTTACTGTCATAAACCAGAATGCAGCCCTGTATCTAGCGTGATAAGCATTC
The DNA here is from genome assembly GCA_013399195.1 of Dicrurus megarhynchus. Taxonomy (NCBI): domain Eukaryota; kingdom Metazoa; phylum Chordata; class Aves; order Passeriformes; family Dicruridae; genus Dicrurus; species Dicrurus megarhynchus. The sequence goes on from VXAD01008436.1 coordinate 1,124,615, forward strand.
AGTGAAAGCGTTAAGAAATCTTGGACATACTATTTGCTGAAATTAAGTTTCATTTCAGCAGGGAGTTAAGGAGTGTGTACTACACATATCAAAATTATCCTAAAGGGTGACAGTTTTATACATAACAAAATTCTTATACTAGAGAAACCTAAACTTTACTCAAAATCTACAGACCAAGTATCACATTTTCATTGTGGATAGGGGTAACTGAGAGAACAGGGCACCTGAGGAAACAAAACTTTCATTAAGTTACTTCTTTTGTTGACTTATTGCAAAATGAAATGGTGATGTTAATCTAAACTGCTTCAACAACAAGACATCAGAAATAGAGACAGCACTGCATTCCTTACGACTTTAATTACAAGTACTACAATATTTATAAGTTTATGCTTGTGTAAATATATGCTCAACTGCTGACTACTAATTATATATGCAACTATATTTAGCTATCGGCTGCATGGAAATTCCTGTATGAACAGGAGAAACTTAATATCGTGGGAGGGTTTGTGTCATTCTACAGGTGCTGTCCTGGAAGTTAGCTTATGAGCATCTGACCATATGTATTCTTAATCAGTAATTTTGTTTTCAGTGCTTTCAGCTGATAATATATGGATTTTCTAGGAACTTTACTTGAGTAAATTGCCATATTTAGCAGTCTTATCCTCTCAAATTCTTTTTCAAGCTATGGGAATTATTTCTTGCTGTGCTAAGGCAGCAGGGCTTTCTCTCTTAATTCTTATCATTCCATTAAGTAAACCTGCTGAGCAAAAAGCTGTTATTATAATAGTGTAGATTTTCTGCTGCTCTATTGGAGTGAAAATAAGGTTGATAATTGACCAATATGTTATAGCATTTATCCAGCATCTTAAGGTAATCCAATCCCTACTCCGGTGTTTTGGATTTTGCCTATTAAAAAAAAAAAAAGAAAAAAAAGTGAGCATATCAGCAAGAAATTCTGGTTAAACAGGAGTGAGCCACACAGACTGTGACTTAACTAGTCAGCACAACTGTCCCCCAAAGGAGTTTCATTCTTACTCTCAGAGTTTCATTTGTTGGATACTTCTCTACTTTGTTTAATTTCTTTTATATATTCTTATGTTGCTGATCACTCCGTGAATTTTAGGCAAGGTTTTCAAAGGAATCAGATAAATGTATGTACTAAAATTAACCTGATTTTGCACTATATGAGTGAGGTTTTTCCTCACTGGAATTTTTATGCTTTGCCTTAAGTCATCAAGAAATGCTGACTTCGTGGTGTAAGAGCTAGCCAGAATGAACCTGGTTTTTTTCACCTCAATATCCAGACACTCCAGAAGAAAAAGGAGGAAATACAACTTAGGCTGAATGCAGTCGTCCACTGCAGTCACTCAAGTGCAGAATGAAATTCCCTGCCAGCATTCCTCACTGAAGACTAAGCTCTGTAAGAGATCCTGCTACCACAGGGGCTGTTTCCCTATATAAATTCAGCTGCTAAGAAGGATTAACTCTTTTAATGACAGCATTTGCACCAGCTTTTCAATACAAGGCCATGGATATCAATCCCTTTTCTGTCTTCATTCAGATCGTGTCCTATAAAAAGGAGAAGGCTGCTGTACTTTGACTCAGAACTTCCTTTGTGATGGGCCCTTTAGGAATTCAAAGATAATCAGTATGGTGCACTTTAGAGGACAAGCAAAAGTTAAAACAAAAAGCAAGGCCTTGGGATTATTTAAACCCTCATGAACTTTATTAGAGGCTTTGGGTTTAGGTGTCTGATATATAAAGCTTTGGGTTCATATCTTAAGGGACAATAGAGGAACAGAAAAAAGAAGAACTGTAGGAATTTACCATTAAGAAATGGTCAACATTTCAAAACAAGGTTTTGAAAAAATGCTGATTTCGGAACAAAACACAGACAAATGCCAGAAATGCAAGACTTATTGCTTTCACATTGCATAGACAGAGGATAAGGAATTTTTTTTCAGAGTCAAAGTTAATGGCCACTTCCTTAAAGTATCCAACATTTCATTTTTCACATCACAGAGAGAACCAATTGAGCTTACCTAGCTGCTGTTTTTAAGACAGAAGTAGAGGCTGAAAATACGGTTTATGTTTTCACCTCCCATGAGTTATTTGGGCTTGTTTCATTCTTGCTGTGGTTGTGTTTTGATTTTTTGTTCAGTCTAGCATAAAGGACCCTTGAACACTCTATGAGCTGAAAACCTCAGATTCTTGAAGTAAAACTTATATTAGTTTTTCATAGATCAATATTAAAGTAATGAATTTATGTTCAGGGAATAAGTAAAAATAACTTTGAGAAAAAGGAGTATGTGTTATGACAATCATGAGAGAAATTTAGCTGTTTCTTTTATACATCTTGGCTCTGATTTTTGCTCAATGATCACGCTAGCTCCCTTAGATAGGACTGGGTGTGTTGGGATGTAAAATCCCTTTTCATTTTTTGATCATGTGCTATTCTTGCATACCCTTTCTTTCCTTGTTTTCTCTTTAAGTGCTTCAGTTTACTCTCTATTTATAGTTACTACATTCAGATATGGGAAGAAACTGAAGCCATATCCTTTTGTTACCCTGCAAGAACTTTAAGGCCTTTCTCAAAACAGAGTGTAGCTCATATTTTTTCAGTTAATATTTTCCTTGTTTAACATGAGACTTCCTGTTATGAAAGAGTGACTTGTATAAGGAAACACCAAAGTAAATGTTCAGTTTATTAGGAGTGCAGTTTGTAGAGCTAGGTTGATTTTGCTGAAGTTTACCATCCCTTGGGAGATTATTGACTAATCCATAAGAAATGAAAAATAACAATAGTTATATCTGCAGAAGATAAACAAAGAGTTGCATATGGAAATAAAGAGAACAACTTTTACTTTCCTCTCCACTCATCAGCTTTACCACGTTATCCTAACACAATAAATAGCTAGGATTTGGGTTGTGTTTTCAGCCTCTCTGCCTCTATCCCTCAGCAGTGCACATAGCTGGACACACCACTGTAATCATGGACGTGTGTTACCAGTGGGTACTGTAAATTGTGTACTGCACTGTAAATAGCATGAATACAGATAACATGTAAACCTAGTTTCTCAAGAAAAAAATGAACAGAAATCTGGCCCACTGATGCCTCTGGCCTTTCAGAGTGTTTTTGAATTTTTGTTGGATGTTGGGTTGGTTGCTGGGTTGGTTGCTACCCTCTCTCCCTATCAAAAAGTGTGGTGGAATATTTTTGAACACCATATATGGGAATTGTGTATTTTCCTTCTTAGGACTGAATGCAATCAAAAATTTGCCTACGCAAAGCAAAACCTCAGTGCTTATGTTTGGTGGATGCAGTCTTATTTGCCTTTCAGTATTACAGGAAAATTGTTGTGAATGACACTGGAGACTGCATGGGCTGGAAAGGCTGCCAGCAGCAGCAGGGGCTTGGCCAAACTGCCCAGTCATGCAGCCCCATATGCCTGAGCCCTTGCACTGCCCCCAAGTACAAATCAAAAATCTACAAGTGCTTTCACCTGGTTCATATGTACATTAGTTGTGGCTGGAAAATCAAGCTCCAAACTTCTGGCACAATCCTTGTGCACAGTGTAAAACTCAGGAAGACCAAATCAATACGCTTGATAAGATCAGAAGTTCTCATGATGTGGATTGTAGAAGAAAAGGTTTCATAGAGGGTCACACAACCAGAGTGATTTAGCAGCAGATCAGTTTTCCCAAGGTAGAAGAGTGAAAGCAGGACCTAAGTAGTGGTTTCTAGTGACTCCAGTACCCACAGACAAGCCAATGCCACAACCACTTTAGACTGAGCAGTTCCTGCTGATAACTACGAGGTTGCAGGGAATTAAGAGAAAACACTCAAAATCAGGCACAGGTTTTCTTCCCGACTTCCAGAAGAAGTCAGCTGATCCAGAGATACCATATTTGGGTTCCAAAGGTGACCCAAAAGTGGGTCATCATCAATTTCTAAAATTTGAAAAATCTTGATATACTGCAATTTTGCCAGGTTGTCCTAGAAACCTTATCCACTGCTTTTCTTTCTGCAACCTAATTGACATTTCCATTCAGGAATATTTGCATTAGGCAAGGAATCTGAGGTCAACCAATGTTTTTTATCATGTCAAACTCAGAGACAGGCTGCAGAGATTTGTGAACTCTTCGTTAGCTATGAAACCCAAAACCAGGGGGAAAAAAATCTTGTAAATGTTCTGTTGAAAAGCTAATATTTAAACCTTTTTAAAATTCATTTGTTTTCAGTAAAAAAGATTTACACAGCTTGTAGGAAATCCATTTTTGGGACAAAAGAACTCTTCCTATAGTTCTTTTATCTTATTTCTTCCTCTTCCCAAGCAACCAATAAAACACAAAAATGCCTATAAGAATAGCTGTTAAAATCAGTAGAATAATTTATTTACATATATAAGATGTTTCATGCAAGGATTTCTTTTTTCTGTAACATGCTGTGTGGCATGCAGTATCATGTCTTATTCCTCTCAATGGCAGGAAGATGTCTGATCTAATTCAGAGAGATCATCAGTTAACTATTTTTAAGAGTGGCATTGTTTTCACATAGACAGCATTGAAACCATATGGTCTTTCCTTTTTCTTGTCTTGTGCTTTCATCTATCAGATATATTTATGTTTGAAAGTACTGGAAAGCATTTAGCTCTTGAATCTATCCCTACCTTCTGGCACTCTGCTTAATTTCCAATTTTTTCATCAATGAAATCAGTGTTTCAGCATGAAAGTATTTTTCTCTTTCTCATATCTACCTTCCAAGGTAAGTGTTCATTGTTAATGATGAAACAGACCAAGCTGAGGACTTGCTGAAAAGAAGCAGATTTGTCTCAACGTTTTTAAGCCTTTTTAGGTGAACCAGTACATTGAAAAAAAATTTCAAGAGCATACATGATTTTTTAGGAATTACGTAGTAAAAGGTAGCTAAACACGTATGCTGGATGGTAAAATACCTTAAAAATATTTTTTCCTGGAATCATTCCAAACTTGAAATAATTGAAGATATCTTTTACGAATAAGCAAATGCTGGAGTCTGTCTCAGAGAGCAGGGTACTTCAGTATGTGCCCACACCTAAGTACTCATCTGAAGAAAGAGAGTTACATTGGTCTTGTTTGCTTGCAAATCTGATGTGTAATCAGTGTTTTCTGTGGCTGGAATGTGACCGACGGCACAGTCTGTTTTCTCTGAGCCAGCAGCTCCTTGTGTGATGTGTCCCAGGGGATGTGATGATTTGCACTTCATGTCATATACGGATGAAGTAGATCCCTGTGCCCTAAAGAGAAGTTAATCTCAGCTCCACCCGCTGTTTGCCAGCCTGCAGGTTAAAAGAAGTTCAAGTTGTGGGCAGTGAACAAGCATATTTAGGAAAGTCTGAGTTGAACCATGATCTCCTTTGTGCAGAGGAATGCTTGTCTGTACGTTTTTGCATCTGCCTCTGATAATCATGGTCATGCATCCTCAGGGACCTATGAAGAGGCAATCATGCAAGAGTGAGTTTGTCTGTGTCTTCTTACAAAGTTCATTACATTTGCCTTGTCAAAATGTACACAATAATCCTCATTGGTGCCCTGCAGGATCAAGTTCCTTCCCTACCATTTATTTCCTTGTCTTCAAAAGCTTTAATTTCCCTAAATTTCTGCACATGGGTTACAGATATTCTCGTGAGTGTTGGTTGCTAAATTTTGGCCTTAAATCCAGAGAATTCAATATGCAATGGTGCATCCCAGATCTAAAGAGGCGGTGGGCCACCCAGCAGCAAGGGTGAGAGTTTGCAGAGGAAGTGAGACACATCAGACAAACAAACAAACAAAACCTGGCAAGGCAATTATTCAGTGACTGAGCTGATTGCTTCATGCCATGAGTGACTCTGGCTAAATAAAAAGTCACACAGAGGGAAGAGCATGTGTGGAGACAGTTATTTATTATTATTTCCAGTTTTAAAGGGGTTCAAAAAGTTACATTTTTGCACCTTCTGTCTGCACAGCTCTAGCATGACCTTTTAAGATGTTTACCCATCACAAGTTACATACTTTGTTTTTATTTACATTTTAAATTGTAGATGCTTTTCCTGACACCAGGCAAAGCTATTTTTTCCTATGACAGCAACATTCATCCAGAGGAAGCTCAGTTCAGACACAGTGTTCTTGTTACTGCCACCACCATGCCATGTACCTGGCATTCATGGTTGAACTCAAAGATCTTAAGGGTCTTTTCCAACCTAAATGATTCTGTGATTCCATGATAGGCCCTGCCAATGGATTTTGAGAAGCTCCCTGGGACTGGTGTTGTGAAACAGGATTGTTTCACTGGAGCTGCCACTTCTTTGGGAAGACACTCCGGAGCTAGCCTATCTGATGTTGAAACTGGTCATTTTTTTGCAAATGCAAAATGAGAGTATTTAAATAAAGTGAAGAGGTTAAAAATTAATTCATATATTTGGAAGCATTATATGTTGATCCCCAGAGAAAGAGATGAACATCAAAGAAAAAAGCTCTAGAGAAACTTTTTTTTTCAAAGGCCTGGCTTCAAAGGAATTAAACATATTGATGCTAGAATAAAAAAAATAATTAGAATAGCACACCACTAACCCATAAGATATGCATAAATATAGATAATGCAAAGAAAAAAGAGAAGCTGGAAGTAGATCTTAGCTGAACCAAAGAAGCTAACCACGAAGACCCGGAGTGTCTTTATATCTGTAAGCAGAAATCCCAGCGTTGGCCTGAGGTGAACCACCTCATTATCCACCTGTCTTTACAGAGATTAGATCTGAAATGTGACAGCCTTATGTGTTAATTCTGAGATTACCTGAATCATTGAGGCCATGTTCCCCTTGGTCAATTTTAACTCCATGGGTAAAAATTAGCTGTGCATGTGATCATTCCTTTGATTTTTTTTTTTCTTCAAAATTTGTTTTTTGAGCAACTGAGGATAAAACCTCTCACATTTTCATGTGAAGATCAAGAAACTGCTACTAGCTCCCCTTGGATTTTCTTTATATATGGTGCCTTGCTGCTAGGTTTAGAAGCAGTGTTCTGTTTGCACAGCAGCTTGCACACAGGAATATTGGATAGCCTCTTGTTTTGTCACAAGAAGTGACAGTGACTGTTCCTTCTCCCCCACTCTGCTCCAAGGGGGGGCTGTGCATGCTTGTCACATTGTGCATCCTGCGTGGTTGTCAAAGTGAAGCAACTCATAATGGGAAACTCTCCCACCCAACTGCTCCTCCCCTCTACAGCTCTCGCCGTTGCTCAGGGCCAATGCTCTGTCAGATGCCACAGGAAAAAATCTAAAAGAGTGGAAAACAAGCCTACATTGCACCCAGAGCAGGAATGGGCTCTGGTTCACCAAGAGCATGCACAAGGACTGGGTTTCAATTACAGAGTATGGGTATAGATTGCATAAATATTGTCCTGCTATATATTTCTTTCATGTCTGACTCCTGTCAGGGGATTTGAAGTGTCTATATCTTGATTCTACTGAGAAAATAACAGAGAGTCCGTGAGGGTAAGAATGTGAAGGCTTGTGTGTTCAAGGGGTCCCTTTCTGGAGCTTGCTCAGAGGGCTGCTAGAGCTTCCCTGTAGAACCAAATGGCCTGAAACTGGCTGAGCGATGCCAGTTAAAGATGCTACCTTGCAATACAGAGCCAAAACATTTCCACAGTAAGGAGAAAAATAAATAAATTGCTAACAGTTTGGGAGGCTTTTTGAAACTCTTTCTGTATAAAGCTGTTCTGCAATCTGTCATCAATCTGCAGTAACCCAGTGAAGAAAAACAGAGCTATGGAATCGGTTTGGATGTCAGGTCCAGTTGCAAAAAGCTGCTAAAAACATGCAAAGCCAAATTTGGAAGATCTCAGTTTCATATTCCTGGAAAAGGATACATTGGCAGAGACATGAGCAGAATTTTTAATTTATACAAAGAGATTTGTCTAAAATATATTTATACTCCTTATTTGACCAGTCTTTGGAGCTTGAATTATCATCTTTTTGCCTGAGCAGGAAGATTTGCTTTCACCTTATGAGAAATTTTAGTCTGTCACTGGAATGGTTGAATTCCAGAGTATTTCTGACCAATCTTCCCCTACAACTATAAAGAATTTCACAAAGTAAATACTGGGAAACTCTCATGACTAGTGATTAAAAACCTCCAAAGCATCTAAAAGCCCGTCTTGGAGCCTATTGTATGGACACTTTCCAAAGATTACCTTAAAAGCTTTAATAGACACTTCCTGCAGTCATTTCATGGAGCTGTTGCCAGTCTAGTTTTGTCTTCTCAAATTGATCTGATTTCTCTTTTTTTTATGAACACATTTCTTTCTGCTTCCAGGATCCGCAGATAGACTCCTCTTTTTCTTCCTACAGGATATTCCTCTCTCCTCGCTTTTTTGTGGGGAGGGAAGGGAAGGGAGATGGCTCTTGGGAGTTTTTGGGTCTTGTTTTTTCCTTTTTTCCGTGGAATTCATAAAAACAGGACCCCAAAGGAAAAAGGCCTTTTTGTCACATGGAATACATTACAAGAAATAAAATTAGTTTTCTAGCCAGCTCAAATCATTTCAGTGGCAGAAGAGAATCTTCTGGTAGATTCCTCTACTTTTACTCTGATGCTACCTTTTTCCCAGAAATTCCTTGATTTTCTGGTTAGCGCCTTTGAACCACTGCTAGATAACAACCCAGCACAGTCACAAATGCACAGATGAGCACAGATCAGCGGGGGAGTACAGCAGAACACCTCCACACTCTTAGATGGGATCCTGTTGAACTCTTGGCTATTGTCTGAAATCCATCTCATGGGAATTATTTTGATCTGTGCTGGAAGCTACCTATCATCTTCTCAGCTAGGGATCTTATGCTAGGCTTCTGTAAGCATGAGTATAAATTCATGGACTCTGCTTATGTTGTAAAAGACACGGCATCAAAACTTGGGCTTGTATAAACCACTGTGTTTACTTGCTCGGAATATATGCAGGAAATACTTTTAAGACTATGTTCCCTTATTTGCAAAGCATCTTATGGTGTTTCCAGATAAGTTAAAAGTTGAACAATGATCTAATATATTCCTACTTATGTTATCTTCCAAAATACTGGCACAATAGCAGCTTTAACAAAGAGATGGCTAAGTTTTGGCTAAATGCTACAGACCTGTATCTATTATTCAGACTTCTTTTCTGAATTTTTAAAGGATTCTAGGGAAATCCTAGAATAAAACTAGTGAGACCTTCAGACTAAGATGACTAGACTAAGACTGTCCTTTATAATAGTCATCTGTTATTAGAGAAACATACAAATCCTGGATGTTTTGATGATGTGTTTTAATTTATTTAACGTAAACAAACAAACTAAAATAGGAGAGCACTGTGGAATTCTGAGATCTGGCGAGTTTCAGAAGAGGGACTGTCAGTAGTTATGCTCAGATATTACACCTCCAATGCTACACTACTGATATTTCACTGCCCTTAGAGTACAGGCCCGATGGATTCTATTTCACCATCAGATCTTGGAAACATTATTCTTCATAGGATCTGTAGTTACATAAGCTCTAACACCAGTCATTCATTCTGCATAAAGATATTTGACACTAGGGATTCCTTCATTTTTCAGAGGTTTGTCTCAACAAAGCTTCAGAATAAGAAGTAAAAATGCTCATGAAAGTGTGAAGACTCGAAACATTTGCTGTTTGTACAAGAACTAAGTATGTTACTAAGAAAATAAAGGAAGATTATTTTTATTCTAAATTCAGATTAAAATGAGCCATGTCATAGGGAACTTCCATAGAGTCAGATTCAGTGGTAACAGATCATGTGGAAGATGTGGTGTTCCCATTAACACATTGAGCTTCACACACAGGTATTGCTGGTAGATATTTAAGCTTAAACATTAACATCTGGAGAACCACAAGGACAACCAAAAGAGCAATACAACTAGGGTTTAGATGTTTTGCTCAGACAGACAATAGTGTATTTTCTTTCATTTTTTATCACAATGACAGAAGAAAGAACATTCTTTCCATAAAAAATGAGACAAATCAGATTTCTGATTACTCTTAGTTCTTTGAAACTGGACAAGAGATTCTCTTGTCAGACATTTATGCATGTTGCATTTCAGATTCAAAATGGATAACTCTATCTTCTGCTCAATTTATAATTAAAGGATTAAGTTAATATTTTTTCATCACAGAAGTTTCAAAATGCTTTTCACATGTTTGAACAATTTTTTGGTCAGATAGCTTTGAATTTTCTCTGGGAGACTACAAACCATTTAATGTTTTAGGCATGTTCTCACAAGGCAGCATTGGTCAATGGTTCTCGTTTACGTATGGTATCATAAAGACGAGGAGTTGGACAAGTTTTGGGTCGAACTATTTCTATGGATATCTAAAATTGTAACAAAGAATTATAATAGTCAAAAATTTGGCAGGAATATAAATGCTCAGGCTTGAGAAAATTGTACTGCAGAACAACCGTAATGGGGAAAATGTTTTTGGCCAGCAGCAAGTTTGGGCTGTAAGTTGTCCTGTACATTTTCCTAAAGCAAGTGCTATTGCAATATTGAAGTTAACATTATTTTCTTTAATTATTCATATTCATTATTATTGTAATATTTTGTAAGAACCAGGAATAACAATTATAAGGAGACAGAAGATAATTTCACCAGAGCTCAAGACTCTTTAATCTTCAGAGTGGCAATTCCAGCTCTGGCTCTTTGTAAATGGAAACCAGCGGAAGTGAAGAAGCATAATTCATATGTATTGGACTTCTTCCCAGTTCCTAATTTTCCATTTCTGTTGAATGTGGGAACTGCTCTCAATCCAATTCCCATGGCATTTAAAGAACTGACTTAAATACAGATATAGTTGTTACTACATGTTAAGAAGAACATGCATACATAGAAAAAGATGACCCACAGGAGATCAAAAACCCTGTGCCTTCTTGAGATCAGAATATAAATCTTGGATGGTTGAAGTTTGTTCTTCTGCAAGTGGTCTCCACATACTGAATCCCTGGGAGTATAACACTGGACACTACTGTAGCTTTATATGAACACTGAGAAACCCTGTACCCAGACTTGAAGAAGTGAAACTAATGAGATGAGGCTATCTGTCTGTAAGACAGCCAGAGGACAGAGAAAAGGCAACAGTGCACATTTTGCCCTTCCAAATAGGTTCTTGCTATGGTTTAAGCCTGTAGTATATTTCTGTCACCCAGTGATGATTTTCTGGCTACAGAAGCAGGAAGAATGCTTTGTAATGATCACACTGCACCTTCAGTGCTGCTCTCCAAGTTACGCTTACATCCCTCCTTGGCTTTATTTGGATGGAACCACAGTGGCAACAGTGCTTTCAACATCAGAAAGCTTCAAATGGCTGATATGTATTAGGGCACAAGTCTTCCTGCCGTCACAGAGAGCTGTGAATTGCCATGCTAGAATTAGCAAAATACACGCAAAGCTAATATAGAGTTCTACTCAAATACCATATAAGAAAGTATTCAAGTACTCTAAAACTGAAAATGTAAAACTTGTTAAATTTCTCCCTGAGAAGAAATCAGAAAATTTAATTTGATGTTTCTAAAAAACTTCGAGAATTTCCTATATATTCAATTGGCCAAAGAGCCAGGAAAATGAGCACCCTACAGCCAGTGAAGCAGTTCAGATTTAAGTGAGTACTGCAGCCTTATGACCTTTGCTGCATTTGTCACAGCACGTATAAAACAATGTGAGGGATATGGCCTAGATCCAAGAAATAGTAGGGTCCCTTACCAGCTTAAACTGATTTTTTTTTTTTTTAATTTTTATTTTTATTTTTATTTTTATTTTTATTTTTATTTTTATTATATTTTTTTTCCCAAGTAAGCAACAGCAAACAGAATATGAGATGAAGATCCCAAAAACACAATTTCAATCTGGAACTAAGAATGATGGAGTTAAAAGTAGTTTCTTCAGTGTACCCAAAATGGGGAGGAAGATTCTCTGAGCGGTGCTCTTCTTTACCAGAGGTATTTATCATGAGAATCAGAGAGCGAAGTGAACATATGATAACTAATGAGCTGCAAAATACAGCATGCCAAGTAGAAGAAAGTAGAAAGAAGCTGTGTGAAGATCAGACTGTTTTTCTGGAACACTTCCTGCTGTCTCAGTTATCTCTTATTTTTACACTGGTATATTAGTTCTGACTGCATGAGTCAAAGTGTCTGGCAGCTCTCATGCCGAGAGAATTACAAGTGGCTGTATGGAAAAGAAAGAGATACTAATTCTGTTATTTTCCTGTTTGTACCTTTTATGTTTAATAGTAAAAGCAGCAGCAGAAGTACTATGAAGTATTTCCTTCATATAAGAAATTTTGAAAGTAGCAGTGAAGTACAGAGAGGCCTGAACATAAAGTCCTTATAGGGGCAAGGTCTCCTGTTCCAATCCATGAGCTTTCCCCTGCTCTGAGGAGATGGCTGAACATGCCAGGAAAGCTCCTTAGAACGTAACTGTGGCCTTGAGCAATGAGCTCATTCATTTGAAAAGCAACTGGTTTCTACAAAGCAGCCCTGGGCAGAGTGAGAGACCTTGCTCTTGGGTTGACAGTATTATACCTGATTCATACACACCCTGTGCTATAATGATATCTGTCAGTGGCAGTGGAGGAATACCTGGTTTTCCAGCAATTTTTTGTAATAGAAATAACCTGTTTCTTGTGGCTACTCACCGCCCTTCCATCTGCTAAACATTTGGAAAAGGCACTTTCCATCCAAATTGGATCAGGTACTAACTACACTGGCACAAAAGAAAAAAAAGCCAGCTATTCCTGCTCGGCAAAATTTGTCTCAGACAAAGCTTAAAATCTTCTTCCACTGATGACATTTGACATGCTTTGTTTGTTCCAGCAAAATAGGTTCCGTGTAATAAAACAGGATTTTACAAAGGCTAATTTTCTACTATTTAAACCCCACAGCTCTGATTTCTTGAAGCTAAGCAACTTGTGAAGCTGTGAGCTCTTTCAGTGACATAATAATGAAAACATTAATAATAATAGCTGGAAGTATTTACAGGATTGCAAAAAAGGCATTTTAGCCCTTGACAAATTCTACCATGCTTTCTACTGTCTCAGTGTACTTTAGCCTCTGAGACTCACTTGCTGCAGTCCAGGCTTTACAGTAACTCACTAATTTTAAATGCAGGTTTTGCAGAATGCAGATTGTGCCAACCCCCTTCTCTACACACTCTACTTAATCTGTTTTTCTTTTAAATGCCAGCTTACATAAGTAAACATCACTTCATGAACTTGTGGGTCTCCTTCTATTTTACTTCAAAGCTTCTTAAGCTTTCCGGATGATGCAAAGAATGGCATATAGACCCCACAGTGTCCTGGTTTGATGAAACAGCAGAGCTGCTTTTTTTTTTAACTTCTGCACCAAATAATGAGATCTATATATAGGCTGCACACTCTGATATTCCTCAGGGTAAGAATCCCAGCTTTTAAAACACTTGAGGACTTTTAGTTACTTTTATGAAGACACAGCAATAATTCTTCTGATTATGTACTACAATGAGTGAGGATTAAAGCCCCTCCTTTTCATAAGAAGGATGTAAATTTGCCTCTTCTTTCTTCTTCCCTGTGACTCTTGTATTTTCTAGCTAAATATCTTCCTTTTTATTACAACTTCATTGAAAATGTGATCCTGTTATGTACCACTTATGTGCATTTTAGTACTTCTTCAAGTATGGATCCAGATAAACTTTCATGGTTAAGTTGATGCTGGGACTTGAAAAAACAACTGTGTCTTATTCTGGTATACACCTGGTATATTTTTGCTCTTCATTGAGTTTTAATGCTAAACATAATATTGGAACATTTATATCTGATGCTCTTTATATCCCAGTGGGGATATATCTCACTGAAAGTATCTATTGTCTAGTAATGACTAACATGTATAAATATTTATATAATTTCTCATAACTCGGCACCACTAGCTATCGAAATGTGCTGGTTTTTTTGTTTGTTTGTTTTGTTTTTTGTTGTTGTTGGTTTTTTTTCTATACAGCTTCTTAGTGTTAAAGTAAAATGATGAGGTTTGGAATCAACTTGGGAGGTTTTCTTGTTTTTATCAATATTTGGCACTGCAGGCTTTCTGTGGCAAGCAGTTTTCTTTTCACTCCACTTTTATTTCCTTCCTTGCTGTCTTAGACCATATGTCTTTACCAATGCCTTGTTCCAGAAAACTTCCTTAATACATCTGAAGGCACTGACCAGGGTGAATGTGCTTTGCTACTAAACATTCACAAATGCAAAAAATTGAAGTCTCATATTTTCACTTTTTCAGACCTGCAGGATTCACATTGATTTTGTGTAAAATTTTAAAATTCACTAACTTTTTTCTTTTTGCTTACTATTTTGTTGAACACAGAACTATAGTTCTTTGGCAAAAGAAGGTTTTCAGGATTCTTAAAATTAATTTAGACATTTACTCATTTCATTTAACAGTATCTAATTGTTTAATAGTACTATTTCAGAATTGTTTTAGCTGTGGTTTTTTTCCTGAGATAATTTATATTTGTACTTTTATTTATTCATGACAGTCTTAAATTTTACAAGGTGAATAAATTCTGGTTTATCTTCTTTAATTATATTTTAAAAGATCCCATAGACCCCCATATTATGTGCAAAGATTCATGTTTGTTAGTCTCAAGGGATTGCAAGAAGGTGGAGATATAAAAGTAACATTTCAACAGCACAGAGATAAGAGCCAGAACTCTTGGTAGTTTACGTCACCCTGTAAGAGCAGGGTAATAAGTATTTGTCCAGCAACATCAGGTCTGTGTTAAGAGTTCTGTGATAAGAAATGGAACTAAGAATGGCTCTTTGGTTCTGTTCAAGATCCCTTCTAATAACTCACAGCTGTTTGAAGAGTACTGGGGGTGGGAGATGCTGGGAGCTGTGCTGAGGGATCTCAGATGCCATTTGAACCGCCTCCTGTGCTTTCTTTGGAGAGCTGCTCTGGTGCATTGTTAGCCATGGTGGTTTATTCCTGGTTTCTTCTCAGTTCTTGACTGTGTATTTTTTCTGTCAGTCGCATAAAAGAAACTCTTCATGTGGAAAGACAGAAGAGAGGTAGGTACATTATTTCAGAATGACACAGATATACTGTGATAAAGACAAGCATTGAGAAATCCATTAGCTACTGATCTCCCTATTTGCGTTGCTTCTTAGGCAGATCAGCTGTTTGACAGACTGCTACACTTCTTATTTATATAGAGCACAAAATGAGTGGAATGAGGTCATGGGTATTATTCTTAAATCAAATTAAGGATTTAGCTGAAGCATATATGCCTGAAAAGGGAGCATATTCAGGCAAAGGTGAGCAGAATAAGGTTAAAGATACTAAGAGTATTTTCATCTTAATGGAGGCGTAAAAACTTAAACTTGATCATTGCATTATAAAAAATGCATTAGGAGGTATGCTGTAATTCTTCCATGTAATTTTTATGTAAGAATAAGACCATAGAAAATATGACTTACTGTAGAAGAAAAATATTAAAGACATGTGGCTAAACATCACAGTGGAAAAGTTATTTCATATTTCTGTACAGATTTAAATGTAAGAAGGAAAAGGCCTAGCTTCTAAGGTAGTCTCATATTCCATTGCGTAGTGTTACATGCTTAACATGATAGTTAATTTCTTTGATCTGTTTGCACACTGGCATAAAATTCATTGCTTTAAAGGGCCTAGAACTTCTTCTCAACCTTCGTATGACACTCTTATGACATAACATGACCATATTGTTGCAAGGGAATAACTTAGTTGGAAAAGTATTCTTGTGTGTGTGGTCTATTTTTTGTCAGTTAACCATTGTTTTAAATGGATTTAGCAAACCGTAGCAAAAAAGGCTGTTCCTTTTTTTTTTTCTGAATAAGCTGTTGAACAGTTCATGCAGCAACTTTTTGAGCACTTTAAAATCCAGCCTGTATAGCAATAGGTGCAATTTCCGCCAGACTACAATTTCACATTTATACAAGTTCATGCACTTCACTTCATACAAGCTAAAAGGCTGCCAGGCAACGCACTCCAATATGTTTCAGGGTTGCCTCAGAAGAAAGCATTGGAAGAACCCATACAAAGTGTGGTTCCACATTGCCAAAGGACAAAATGTGGCCTAAAGCAAATTTTTTGCATTTACTCTAAATTATCATCACAAAGAAACTTGTTTCAAACAGGAGATGAAATGTTTTTACCCCAAATTACCAATTGGAGTTGAACATAGCATTTTCTAATTTCATTTTGATTGTTTTCAATAAAGGAAGGCAGAACTCCAAAACCATCCAATCTTGAAACAACTTGCTGCAAAATTTAACAGCAAAGTATATCTACAATCAAAACAGCTTTTATTGCAGGAATTTAATTTCTAGGTATAAATAGATATCTCCTGTTAGCTTTTTGAAATGTATCAATATGAAATGAAGTATTCCATTTAGACACAAAGGAAGTATTTTTCTGTATATGAAATTGAATTTACAGGAATTCCAGCCTGTCTTAATATTAATCTTTTTTCAATTCAGACAGTCAAGAACATATTCAATTATTCATAGGGCTGTGAGTCTAACTGTTTGCAATTGTTTCTCATGTTATTTGGAAGAAAGATGTAAAAATCAAACCACAGAGGAATACAATACAATAGAAAAACAGCTATTAAAAGGAAAAGAAGTTTGGTGTGATGGAGGAAGCAGAATGCTCCATCAGCTGATACACCAGCCAGTGTTACTGGACAGCCTGAGAGAAATCACCTGTCTTGTTGAAGAGCCCATTATCTAATTTACAGACAAAACATGGAGAGATATGTCATCTGTAGAAGAGGAAAGATCAAACCAAATCCCTCACTTTTTCCTCCTGTGCTCTGCTCACAATATGTAACCTCTCCGTGCACAGATCTCTGTCCTGCAGTTCCAACACTGGGAGACTCTGTTGGCTATGATACAAGTTAGACTAGTGACCAACATGAATTTGCTTTCAAGCTGATGGAATTTACAGATGAAACAGCTGTATGCAAGCAATGAAAGTGTCCCCATGCACCAGTTTTGAATGGCAAGCAGTTTGACTGGTGCAGGGCCAGGAGGAAGGGCATGTGGCATCTTTTGGGAAGCTTTTATGAAGAGCAACAGCACCTCCGGTCCCTGGGTGAGCAGTAGTTAGGAAAGATATCATCAAGAGGTGAGGAGTAGCATGTCTTCTTTTTTCATTCTTCCAGTCCTGGTGGGTTTCCACAAACACATGTATCCCAGGTAGTGAAATAATAAAACATAGCAAAGACGTCAGCCTGGCAGGTTGTTGCCACTATCCCCCATCAGAGCAGGGTTTGCAGTCTCCATAGGGCTTCCTGCCCATTTGAGATTGCTCTGACTCCAGCTACAGTCTGCTGTGATTTTCATCCTGAAATGCTCTTCCCCAGGTGAAAACAGAGGCTGGGGCTATCCTACATGAGATCACTCTTTAAAAAAGGAGTAGTGGAGCAGGGCCGGGACCTAGCTGCTTATGTAATACTGACTAAGGTAGTGTCTGCATTTATACTTTCTTTCAATTATGACGTAAAGAAAATCCCTTTCATAGCTTATCCAGCCGGAAAAATTAAGAAGAAACAATAGCATGACATTTTCTAATCACATATTTTTCCCACTTTTTCAAAAGACAGTGTCCATCTGTTTTAGCATCTGCTCAGTGTAGTTCAAAATTCTCCTAAAACCAACAAACAAGAGAAATGGCTTCACTGCCTTCAAAACGTCAAGATCTAAGAATATCTTGGGGGAAAAAAGTTGCACGTGTTGTCATTACAGCTGCAAAAAGTGTCTCTGACCCCTGTTCTCTGCCCATTTAAGCAGAGTATACAATCTCCATTTATTTCAGCTGCTTTGAGAAAGGTACTTGACTGAAAATTTTGATGATTGCAAACACAAATTATTTTTTAAAAGTACAAAAATTTTACCTGATGTTAAAGGCACTGATCTGTTGTTGTCCTTTCTTCTGAGCCCTTACAGCAATAATGAGGGATCAGACTATGTCTGAAGTATCACTTGTTACTTGAAACATTTGTTAGAGGGGTTTTTTGAGTAATAAAACAATGTACACAGGTTTTGTTCCTACACATCTCACTATCCAACCAGAGAACATGGGAAAAAACCTGAAAAAACCTGCTAAAACCATCAAAATGTTAAATTTTCCATTAATTTCTATTAAAACTTCATGGAGGATATGATTTGGATCACATTTTTACCCACACATTTGCTCCTTTTGCAGCTTCAGTGATCCAGGACACTTCACAAAAGCAATCTGGTATCAGAACTCATAAAATAATTCAAGCTGGAAGGGACCATTGGAGGTAATTCAACAGTTTTGCCTCAATTATCAACTCACAGGATATGTTCATAAAAGAATTTTATCTTGGTGATCATAAGCTGAGAGTGTACTGGATATATGTCTGCCTGGCATGTGGACTCTTCTTCTGAGAGTTAAATTTATAAATTTACCTTTTTCTTCACACACAGTTTAGTCTGTTTTGTCAGATTGAATTTATACTTAAGTCTTGATACGACAAAAAATAAAGCCACAATTTTCAGTTCGGTCAAAGGAGATGTGGAAAAGAATGCACTGAAAAAAATTTACTCTAGTTTTGGAAGTCTTTTTTCATTTTTTCAGATTGTTCAGCTAGGTGCTGACTTCTAGGAAGTTTTATAATAAGTTTTTATGTGGTCAGTCTGATATTACCTCCTTAAATGAGGAAGAGTGATGCAGGTATAGCTTTTCTGAGAACATCACCCAGTCTGACAGACACTACTAACGTGAGGTAACCTAACTGCAAACTACCAAAAGAACTGGAGGATCTTTTCCCTATGGAAGCCAGATGAGATTCCCCATAAACAGGACTATAATATGTTTACAAAAGACTACTTAGACTCAAAACATGTAGTAATCATATTTCTAATCAGAATGATCCCCACAGCCATGTTGCCCATTAGAGGAATGAGGCACTATTCCACTGGCCTTGTTAACCCTGCCCATTTTACTGAAGGCCAGTTGCTCATTTTGAACATATAGCAGCAGCAAAGGCTTCAGTTTTGCTTCTGTTTTTACCACGGGTAAAAACAAGGTCTGCAGGTAAGGAAAAGATCTCTACTGACATCTGCATTAGTAAGCAATGAAATCTGATTTATCCCACGTGTTTCTGTTCCTTCATTCCTTTATCCCACAGTCAGAGTTGTTGCTGGCTCCAATTAGCACTCGTACATTTCCATGGAAATGGGTAGATTTTTGAAGAAAGGGGGTTGGAAATAACAGGAGATGACAGTGACCAGTGACTGATACATGAGTTGTGTTAACAACGCAGCTATCCTACTGACAAATGTCAGGGTGGAGAGTAAAGCAGGGTGAGAAGCATCACGATGCCTTAAGAGGAGATGAAATACAGTGAAATGAAATACAGATGACACACATATCAAAACAAATATGTCTAAATGCCTGACCTTATTTAGACAAGAAATGACATTTACATGGCAAAAGCAATGAAATTTAAATTATTACTTTTAAATGGCAGTAATTAAAGAGTGTGAGGATACAGCAGTTTTCTGCAGAAAAAAATAGATGTACAATATCACGAGTTAGATGGAAAAGCCTCCATTCAGCACATAATTCTCGGCAGATTTTCTTTATTTGAAAGCAGTGTTACAGCGTTATCATCAGAGTGACTAAAATTAAATGAATTAAAATGTCATCTGGAATTAAGTCAATCCTTTTATTATTATTCAGTCTATCAATGGAATCCTTATATGACAAGGGGAAAAACCCCACAGTTTACCTGATAAAATCAGCATGATCAGTGGTTTCAACCTGGAATGTTTATTGTTGTCAGTAAATTGCTTAAAATGAGTTGTATTAAATCTTCCTACTTATTTATTTTTAGCTCTATGGACAGTTTATTGAATCAATAGGATTATACTTGCTTTAAAAAGTGTAGAAGAGCTCGTCAATAAGCAGATTTTGGTGAGAAATACCGGTAAAAACACTAGAAATTTTAGTGCAGCTATAGTTACAATTATGTGAAATACTTATTTACTGTGATATAATAAGTGTTTTTCTTTCTCTTTTTGTCTGAGAAATTCTGTGGAGATTGGACTCCTAATCCAGATTTTTTTGGAACCAACTTTGTTAATATATTTCCTATGCAGGTGTCAAAAAGGATGAATCAATATATCAGATACATACACCGTACATACAGCATTTTACAAAAGATCCCATTTCTGAATATTGGTGAACATAGAAATGTGTCCTTGCCTTTTAAAATGTTTGTGACACTACAAATATGAATAAACACTCTTTGATGGGTCAAATTCTACATTCACGGGAGCAGTTATATTTATTTCCTTGTACCACCTCATTAGTTTTACCTAGGCACACTTTCAAAGCCATTGCTGTGAGTTTCTGAAGCTGGCAAAAGATTTGCATGTGGAGGGAACTCAAGGCACTGATGTCCTGGGGCTGGTTGCTCCCACATGACACTGCTGTTGTCCATGCAGGACACAGAGCTCTGCAAGAGCAGTGACAGTGAATTGCTCAGGTGCTTGAACTGATGAAGCAGCTCAAAGCTTTCCTTGTTAGGAAAAGCTTCAAGACTGCTTTTAAATTAAACCACTTGTCTCCAACATGTTTAGCTAATCTTGTAACAGGAAGGAAGGAAAAAAACAGGGAAAAATGTTTGAAAATTTCCTTAACACTCCTGCTACTAATAAGAATAAATCAGGGAAACCCCCATCAGGATGCCAGTTTTGTTTATCCTGTAGCACTGTGTTCTGTTCTTTGTAGGATCTGAGAAATGATGCTTCTGTATCCCAAGTATGCAATCCTGTATATTCCATATGAGTTGTTTAAAGAGACCTTATATACAGAAGTATTTGTTAGTGGTTTTAAGCCTAAACGTAGATGAAGTATAATGAACAATCTGTTAAATGTTAATGTAATTTATCCTTTCTTAATTTACAAACATGACATATTGCATGTATTTAGTGTTAATCTCTTTTAGACACTCATTTGTTTTGACCTATGTCCATAATATATTATGTACCTTGAGAAATTTATCTTGTCACTTTGAAACAAGATTACAATTAATATGACACACATGAGTTTAAATTACTACTCCAACTAGAGATGTGTGAGTAATGAATTAGCCACAGTCTTGAACTGTTGGCAGACAATTTAAATTGCCTGACTCTGATGCACAATCTGGAATCTTTAAATATGTAAACGGTCTTAAGTCAAAATGTTTTTTAGATCAGTGACTGAGCAGTACTCTTTAAACACTTTTTTTCTAAGGGAAAATAGCTAAATGAAAGTTAGCTTGGGATGATATAGTCAGATGTCTGACTGCAAACAATTCTTCCACAGATTTGTTTTGTCACACCACATTTGGTTTGCGATTGTAAGGTCAAGCCTAAAAAGTTAAGTGGTTGCCTATAGGAAGCAGGACTGTAATTGTGATATCATTAGAAATACTGAATTGTGGATAATACTTTATATTTGTACTTGTCACTTGTCTGGTTTTTGACAAGAGGAGGCAGTTTTGATGGGCTTCCCGTGGTCCTTGTGTTTTTTATCCTGTTATCCAATTTTCTGCTGCACTGCTTTCCTTCTGTCACACTGACTGCTAGCCAGCCTTGCGTCCTTTACTGGAAGGGCATACAAAGCTTTTCGCTATAGTGGACAGAAATAAAAGGAGACACAATAGTAGGGATGAATTTTGATAAGTACCTTATGTCCCCTGTCCAGGCTAAGTCATACATGATCTATGTATCACCTGAAGGGCTTTCAAATCTTCTAGAAAAAGTAACAATTAGGGAATATGTGTATGTATATATAATTTTTAAAATAAAATAAATCCTGAAAAGAGAGAAAATAATCTATAATTTTTAAGGGCTCTTTGTGTGTGACAGGAAAACATTTAAGTTTAGTGACCCTGTATTCTTTGAAAAAAACGAGCAGCCCAAACACCAACTAGTCCATAAACCACAATCAAAGTCCTAGTATATAGGTAAGTTAATACTACCCCAAAAACTCTACCTTTTACACAGCTTATAATATCCAATAATCTTTGGGTATGAATTTCCACTAACTTTCCTTTTTTTTTGGAATTAGAGTTTGTCATGAACAAGACTGAGTGTATACAAGGTTTATACTCCGTATGCTTTTACATGCTGATTTAATCTGCTCAAGGTATATCTTATGCAAAACTGATTTAGTCTCTGCTAATAGTCACATTTGTTCCTATTCTTTGAAAGCGAGTGTAATCATTGTGTGGAGCTTGAATTACTGGATGAATCCATGGCTTTTTGTTACACTTGATGTTAGATTTATCTGTCTGAGTGTTTTAAAACCCCATGTCCATAAATTTCAGGACACAAGCATAACGATGCAGGCAAGGATCTATATAGCATATAGCAATAGCATAACATCAAGGCTATGTCCAAATTGGAAAATCTAGGAGAGCTTTGGGTTTCTACACTCAGGTTCATGCTGCATTTGGACTCCATCATCCAAAAGTTAGAAGATGTTTGTGATAGCTAACCTGCCTCCCACCATGTCCCAAGTTCTTTGCCAAGGATCTGCAAAACAGAAGAGAGGGAAATGGCAGTCCCAGCCTGGACCATCAGGAGCCTAGGACCAATGGCCCCAAGCTCAGGAGAGCTATATCACACAGCATACGTGCCTAGTAGCCTACTCTAGGTCTTCAAACAACTCTCAGCTACTTTGTTTCCCTTCTTTTTTGCATAGCTGAGGTAGAAATGCTCTTGTTAACAGCTGTTACTGCCTCATTTGCCATAGACTGCCAATAACATGGCTCCTGGCATTGTTGAGAAAGAAGACATTAAATGGGAAGAAAATGTGTTCTGTAAGCTGTCAGAGACATAACTGCATTACTGAAAGAAAGTACATCGTCAAGGCCTGGCTGAATGGGGGCTTTGAGCAACCTGATCTAATGGAAGGTGTCCCTGCCCATAGCAGGAGGGTTTGGGACTAGATCATCTTTTAAAGTCTCTTCCAACCCAAACCATTCCAGTATTCTATGGTTCCATGATCTAATATGGTCCCACGATCATTGACAGCTTTAGAAAACATCATTCTCCTTGTTATATTTCCAGCACATGGAATTTTTGCGTTATGTAGAACATTTTTTGTAGATCTTATCTATTGTGCTTGCTAGACTCAATACCAGTGTCTACTATAAAGGAAGAAACAATTGCCTTCAATATCTCTGAAAATTTGCTAACACAATTTTTTGGGAATGAGGCAGTATCCCAAAGAAGCATCTGAATGCTTGTTAGTCACTTTTAAAACTATTTAAAATAAGTTATAAGTCATAGGATTCTAGATAATCCCCCTACTTTAGTCATGCACTGGACTATGATTTAGTAGATCTCTTTTTATAACTTTTTTGAAAGGGTTTTTTATATGCCATATGGGGTGTAGGATGTAGCTGGAACAGATTGGTGTTCATTAATCAGTAATTTGTACTTCATAAAGAGCAGAATTAGTATTAAAAGTAACAAATTCTCTGACATTCTTGGTCAGGGACAGCAAGCAATTGAAAGCATACTGATTTCTATCCCTACAGGGTTTCTTCCACAGCCGCCTCCTTCGTTCCCACAGAATAGTGAGGGCTTGCAGTTTTATGTTTGGAAATGAGTGGTTGCAATGTTCGCACTGGGTTATTAAGAAGCAAAGGTGATACAGCCACAAACTGACTCACACACTGAGCAAATCTAGGATGAGACCACAGGAGTTATGTGATAGCATGAGAAACCTGACCACAAAAAAGAAAGTTAAAGGTATCAAGTCATGAAAAAGGAAATCAGATCAGTGTAATGCTCGAATGTTTGGTAGGTCAGAGAGGAAGAAACATTTCTGTAAAGAAATCAGTAGGATTTTTTTTTATGTACTGTAACCAGCTCTAAGATGCACTAGCCAATGCATTAGCAGGGTGTATATATATATAGAGATAGATAGGTAGATAGGTAGGTAGGTAGGTAGATAGATAGATAGATATACATACATACATACATACATACATACTTGTCTGGTTTTATTTTATGCTACCAACAATCTTAAGATTTCATTAAGAACACATTAGGATTAATAAATGGATGACAAATCTTAGCTATTATGCGTAGGACCACGATCAGCAGAGCAGGCACTAAGCAGCCCTCTATAAGGCATGAAAGATGCCCAGGAAGTGCCTTCAGGTAAAAAGAAGTCTCTGAATTCTTAATTACTTATGTGATTATGTCTTTTGGATTAGATTTATTTTTACATTTAGTACAACAGGGTTTTATTGACATAAACAGGTAGATAGTGGTAGTAGTGGTATGTATTTCTGCTACTTTTATTCTGTTCTCTCTGACACACTTATATGTGGTTTTTTCATGTGGGAAACTAGTACTTTTTAGAAAATTTATTTATTTATTTATTAGCCCAGGTGTACTTGTGTAAGTGTGTGTGTGTGTGTGTTGCGTTTGTACTGCTGTGTTTTCTTGTGCTTCTGTGGAACAACACAAATCAAATCACTGGAAAACCTGAAGTTTAACTTATTTTTCTTGTTCTTAGTCTGCTGCAGAAAATATGGCCATGTCCAGCAAAGGGCTCTTAAATTTTCCCATTCAAGTACAGACTCGATGGATATAAATCAAAACATAGGCAACTCAAAGAGCTATTCCATTCAAAAGTTTACCTATATTTAGATTGTGTTTTTCTGTTTTAGTGTTTCTTGTTTTCAGGTAGTTTTTATAAGCTCCCATGGTTTAGTGCTGATGAGTCAAACCTGACTGTGATGCGAATCTTAACTTCATGGATTCTCACTGATACTGAAACTCCAGAGGTCTTGTGGTTTTGGTGTCACAGTAGAATGATGAGAAGTACTGAACGTTGTCACCTATGATGTAAAGTAAAATGTAATGTGTCTGGATTTGAACAACCTGCAACAGAAAGAATGTGGTTGGGGTTTTTTGGTTTGGTTTGGTTGGTTTTTTTGACCCAGTGACTCTAGCCTTGTAATTTCAGTAACTTTGTAACTCTGAGCTCTCTGGACCAACCACAGAAATAAAGTCTCGAGTTTCCTTAGGAATAAATGATTGCCAGAGACAATTCCTCTTCTAAGCAACAATTAGGGCATTAGCTGAACAAAGAGCTTCATCTGGCAATTAGTATTCCTGTGGTGAACAGGGAGAGAATTAGTCAGAGATACAAGAGGCTCAGGCTGCAAGAGCTGAAGCAAAAGGCTCCGTGTGCAAGCTTTCTGATGCACCAATGCCTTTTCGCCTCCCAGTTTGAGAATCTCTTCCATTTATTTTTCACAATAATTTAATACTCTTGTGTTGAAAGAATACATTATGGTTCAAACATTCATCTCTGCTTCAAAAGATAGGCAACAGCTACTGGAAACAGCAGGGCTCTCTGCTGTGTTTTTAGTCCTGAGGCTGATCAATAAACTCCAGTGACACAAGGGAGGAAGGGGTAACACGCTCACACACTGCTCAGCCCCAGGAATGCAGAAAGGATGAATAGAAAGCTAAATGTTTCTTTAAGGAATGAGACCCAAGCACAGATGGCACTCTGTATTCATGGAAGGCTCCCACATGGTGCAAAGAATTAGAGCCTGCAGGGCCTCATAAAAATAGCAGAATCACCTATACTCAAAATCTTCAGCCTGATTCACTCTCAGCTACATCGCTGTAAGATAGTAGGAGCAAAGGTATTAAAGTCATTGGATTAATGCAGTGTAACGCTGTCCTTAGAGCTGAACCTCACACCCACTGTGTGAAATGCTTATCCAAAGGGCTTGTAGTGTCATGAATAAACCAGCCAAAAACCCTACAACTCCATCTTTAACCATGATGAACCAGATCACAGATTCTATATGAGGCCATGATACCCCCGTTGAGGTGGAAATAATACAGAAATCCAGTTTACTGGAACATTTGGGGTTCTCACAGGGATTGGAGTTTGGTCTCGTATTAGCTAGTTCTAAACCACCATCTCTATAATTCTTTTCTTTAGCTCAGAAGTAGCATGAAGTCAGGAGAAAGAAAAAAAAAAGGAAAGCCTCTTTTTTCTGTCTAGTAATATCCAGATGCCTAAAGCACCCATAAGAGGAAGATAAGCTGATATCATGCTCAGCCTTCTATGCTGAAAATCAGTAGAATAAAGTTCCAGATATTCCAGAAGTTCGTAATACCTGGAACAGATTAAAATATTGTTGCTGAATTGACTTGGCTAATTCAGGAATCTGCACCTTAAATGGAAACAAGCAGAATTTATCTGCTGGACATTTGTAATGGATATAAATAATGCATGCCACATATAGAAAAACATTTGCATTAATTTTGGCCAATTATATAGAAACTCTTTCCACAGTTTCTATATTGCTGAATTCACTTGTGCTACATACATGAGTGCTAAAACAGATCTAAGAAAATAAAATAATCTCTTCATTTTGATTCAGTACAAAGGAACAGTTTGTGTCTTTGATGTTCTCTAGTAGATCACTTGGCAAATGTCATTTCTTCAGAATTTGTGTGCTGCGGCTGTGCTAGTTCTGAATTCTCCCTAGTAATGGGATAGACTAGTTATGTTTGCTGATGCTTTAAAATGAACTTTTAGCTGAATTTCTGATCCCATGGAAATTCTGTTAAAAGGACACAATGGTAAACTTAAAGCAATTTGGGGAGACAAAACCTCTTCATTTAACTGCTGCACACCCACATGTGCCAGACTGCACTGGAGGCAGCCGACTGGGGAGAAGTGAGGTGTGACTGTGTCTCTAACCCACAGAGGCCCTAGGATTAGTATATGTTCCTGTCTGAAGAGTCTCTCTTTCTTGAGTTTTACTGAGGAAAAGCAAATTGAAGGGAACTCTCTTTGTCTTGTGCCCTTCATGTCTTCCCAGTGTCAATCTTCTCAACCATGAGTGAATTGTGTTGTGGCTTTCTGCTAACAGCGGCTCTCCACTATGGGATGCCCCTTGAGCTGTGCTCCGCCAGGCTGTGGGCCAGGGAGGGCTTTCAGAAGTCACAACTTGATGTAAATCTGCCAAGACCAAATTCCTGGTAGAAAGGGTTGATTATGAGGTCCTAACTGAGAAATGTTTGGGTTTGAAACAGAACTGACTTCAGAGGGAAAGAAACATCATCATGAGAGTCAGGACCCACCATAAATCTTATCAGATATGCAATGGTTGGAATTGGGATAAAATTAGAGATGGAAGAAGAAGACTGGATTGTTATCTGAATAGCAATGGGATTGTTGTTCTTTATGAATAACAGCATGTGTTTCAAATACCATGTGAAACAGAGGTGGTGTTCTCTCTGTAGAGCTCCAGAGCATTTTATGCACAAGGTTTCTTCTTGCGTGGCCATGTATCAGCCCTGAGAAAACGGCCCTCACAGAGCCAGGAGACCCCTGGCAGCCTAGCGAGGCAGCCTGCAGAGCCCCAGTGCCACTACTGACTGCAGGTGTTGCTGCTTGGAAGGACATGTAAGCATATTTTACTTATTTTTAATAAGTAAATACATTACTTACCAGACTGATTTTCCACAGGTGCTACAGTTTCCTAGGTGGATGCTAGGTTGTTCATTTGACAGAAACACCTCCAAGAGCAACATAAAGTGGAAGAGGTCAGACTGGTCTGGTCCTAGATGTATAGCTTAAATACATGATCTAAGAGTTCAGTGAGGATAGATTAAGCATTGATGAATTTGGAGATCATAGAAGCGATGATCTTACAAACATACATGCTTATTAGGCACTATAGAGCCAGCACATAAACTAAGTTGGAGTAATTAAATAAGAGGAAGGCCAAGGGGTGAAAGAAAACACCATCTGCTAACTCTCGATCAGTCACTTATAAGCAAACTGGAATATAATGAAGTCCATTGCATTCTGATCATGAATAGATATGTCTGCTTGGCTTGTGTTTTCTTCCTCAAAAATAGTGCATATGTTTTGTAACAGTTTGGTAAACACATGAAAGAGAGAGTAAAAAGAAAGCTAAAAAGTCCCTGCTAAACTGTATGAAATGAAGCAACTTGGATGCTTCCTGGCATTTTTAAAATATTTATTTTACAGACACTCTTAACATTTACAATATCAATAGTTTGGTTTGAAGGTAAGAGCTTGATTATGCA
Organism: Dicrurus megarhynchus; assembly: GCA_013399195.1. Classification (NCBI taxonomy): domain Eukaryota; kingdom Metazoa; phylum Chordata; class Aves; order Passeriformes; family Dicruridae; genus Dicrurus; species Dicrurus megarhynchus. Next base: position 1,152,814 of record VXAD01008436.1, read on the forward strand.
GTCAGCAGTTTCAGATTACCATAAGATCATTGTATTTGACAGAGAAAATCCAAATCAACACTAATTCATGAGCTGACATTCTCAGTTATTCATAGCCATCAACTGATACACTAATTCTATTAGCTGACTGCTAAATGTAGGATACTCATGGAATCTCCTCTAGGGTTGAAATAGCAATTGTTTCTAAGTCTGTGAATTTTTCAACGTGAATGATGACTTTCTAGGCTATTAATATAGAAGAGTGACTTAAAATGTCATAACCACCTGTTGTGCCAACTACCAGCAGCCAATAATATATGTTAACACAAGGCAAACATTCTTTAACTTGTATATATACATATATATACTTTTTTATTTATATGTGTGTATGTGTGTATATATACATATAATGAAAGAATAATTTGATTAGATGCAAATAATTCAATTATTACAAAAAGTAAAATTCACTGCAGCATTGTCATGGACATTTAAATCCTGCTCATAAAGCACTTAAGCAGGTGAATGACTTTACATGAGAAGGAACATGCCACAATACACAGGACAATAATATGTAAAATGCTTTTGTACTTAAGTCTTTTTTTGAAAGTCATTATATTGAGACATGCAATTCCTGATACAATCTTTTAAGGACACTTTCCACCACACAAGCGGTAAAGATTCAGTCCTAGTGACATTAGTTCAGTTTAATTATGAAAGCAAGAAAGAATTTGGGGAATCTCTGCAGAAGCTGTGAGGTTGGTCACTGTTAATAATATTTAAAATTCAGTATCCCCATTTGAATGGAATTTTTCAAAAAGACAGCTCATCACTAGTTCATTTTAAATGGGAATACTTTTAGAAGTTGATTTTACTGTCCACTTAAGCTGGTACTGTGCCTTATCTTGTCAGGATATGATATCATGAACAGCAGTGTGGGATCTGTGTCAGATTACTTATCGTTTCTCTGGCTTTGAAGTCACCAGCAATCAAGTCTGTGCTTAGGAAGACTATGGAAGCACTCCTTTGCAAGGAAGGCAAACTGCTTCACCTGTGGAAGGCACAACTACACCTGCCAACACAATGGAGATGTACAGTATGCAGGTGACAAACTGCACCTAAAATGCTTCTGGGGAAATGCCCAGTCTGTCCCACCCCAAATAGGCATAGTTTCCAGAATTTTTGGGGAAAGGCAGCATGTTCCTTAAAAGCAGCTTTGTGCAAAATAGAATTAAGAGGACATCCATTTTATTTTAAAATCATGTTGCTGATGCCATTAATTTTACTTTTGTTGGTTACAGCAATGAAGCACCACATTTTGGCTGAGAGAAGGAAACAGTGCACTTACACTAGGCATTAATTGGGACTTCAACGTACTTGAAAGTAATTTTAAGAAGTATTTATATATGTACTATGTTTTTCTGCTTGCAAACGCTCTCTGGCCTAATTTCAGTTAATGATCTTTAATTGTGAAAAGTAAACTGAGGATACACCGACACAATTGTGCTTGATATATGCTAGTACTATTCTCTAGAGAGCCAGCATGTTTGCATCTTTTCCAGCTCTTAGCATGTTTTTAAAGGTATGCTCTCAGGAATCATAAAGTTGTTTCAGTGCAATAGAAATTGGTTTTAAGACAGTTCAGGCTGGAGGACAAGAACACAATGCTTTGATTGACAGTATTTCAGCCCAGCAGACCAGGATAGCTCAAGCTCACGTGTGAAGCAGAAACATACACACCTCTCGGGGTACTCATGTAAGATTTGGAGACTTTGGGACAGAGAATAGAAAAAGTCCCTCCAGATTGCTTAAAGGAATGTTTTTTTAGGAGCTAATTCTTGTTACTGAGGGAAAGTGAATATCTCCCTCCACACTCACAGTAACCCAGCTATGACCAGGTAACATTTTTTGACTGATGGGGCTCCTCGAGGACTTTTCCCATAGTACCATGCTGATTTGCCTTGCAACCTCCACAAAAACAAACAGAAACCACAATGTGGCTGTTTAAATGCGAGTCTTGAGGAACTGCTTTCTAATCTCCACAGTACAAAAAGGGAATGTCAGTGCTACAGGATGATAAATGTCCAGGGGCTGAGTTTCCCTCATTTTAGCATAAAACCTGTTTTTTCCCTTGTACTTAACTTGTATCACATAACTGTCAGGGACAAATGGACGCTGTGGGAGCCACTTCCACAGCTAAACTCTTGAATATCTTACGACTTAATACAGAAAATGCATCTTTGCTGTGATTTTACTGTCTCAATGGAGTTATTTAGGCTTAGCTGAACAGTACATTGAATTATTTCTTGCAAAATAACCCCCCTGCTTGTCTATCTGACATCCAGAAACTTGAAGAGTTTACTTGCTGTCTGATGTCATTGTCAATTACTTTTTAAAAGACAATTTTACCAGTTGGCATCCGGCTAACTGACCATAGCTGCCCTCTCCTCGGAGGCAGCCTCCCCAGGTCAGCTCTGAAGTTCAGGGTTAGGGAGCATATACACCTTATCTGCTAGAAGTAAATAGATGACATCTCCACATAAGAAATAATCTGATTTACCTGGTGATTTACATAAAGGCTGCGATAGGAAGTTTGTATCTGCCCTTATTTAATCACTAAACTTTTGTCAAGATCCCATTCCTACTAAAATTTGAAAAGCCAGGAGGGAGAAGGATATTTTAGCATCACAAAACACATTATTCCTTGTATGTCATTTCAAAGTAGAGCAAACATGGGCCCTGTCACACATTTATTACAGGGAGAAAAAGAGAGGATAGAGAGGAATTTCAGGATAGTAAGCTGGGATACTATGGTGAGAGTAAAAACCTCCCTCTCTCTGTACATTTAAAAGTTCAAGAATGTCACAGAGGCTGAAAAGGAATGAATTGGCTGGGTGTGGTTCAACTGAACAGGAAGATGAGGTAGCAGATGTGAGGCTTCCAGATAAAAAAACATAGTTCTTTCAGAGTAATGTAGGTGCCACTGTTTCTGGTTTAAACAGGAATGTACAAGGGACTTCACACCCTTGTATTTATTCTGTCATTGACAATACTGGCATAAATACACACTACATACTGAGTTTATTCTTCATTTATTGAAATTTTCTGTTTTACTGCAAGGAAATTTTGTGCTGGAAGCCCTTGTGGGCTCCTGAGAAAAATGTATTAATAATCTGCCACCAAATTAAAGCAAGGCCTGGGGTAATGTTTTGATGTTTTGTTTCTTTGAGTCCCTATCCTCCCCTAATTTTGTCCTTTTGTATTAAATTCTATTTGGTTTCTTTTGCACAAGGATCTAGACACATTTACACAAGAACAATTTTCTTCTAAAAAAAAATATTGTTTGAAGAGCAACTATTGCTACTTGTAGAAAAATGCAAAAAAAACATAGTTCTTATTTTCTTTCCTAACTTCTAGGAAAATGGTATGGACTGTTAATACTGTGTAATATTTTGGAGAAACATTAACATTAATTAATATTTCTCCAGTATATAATTGATACCAGCAATAGGCACTCACGTGTGCTGGGAGAAAATAAACACCTATTCTCCTTTATATTCTAATAGGGAGGCTAGGATTAACTATCCTGAAGTAATCAAATACTCTGAACATAGACTACTCTGAAGATGAACCAAGGTGGTTCTGAGATTGCAAAATAGAGGGGTAGGATGTATTTCCTGCCTCTTAAGAGCATTTATTGTGTGTACTCTACCTGACTGTCAGCAGCAATATATCTTAATTAAAAAATAACCCTTTCTCATTTAAAAAAAAAAAGAGCTAGGCTGCTGACACAGGAAGACTCCTGTGCCATCACAAACAGCTAGTTTGTTTTGCTTTGATTGTGTTCCTTTCCAACTTACCATTTAAGAATTTAAATAAATCTAGAGAGTGAATCCCTGCTATGCAGCAGACACATAAAAAAGATTTTAAAAATAATGAACAGAATAGGAGAAGCATTTTTAACAAAAGATTGTATGCAGAGAGGTGAAAAGCAAGCAAACTGTGGTATGTTGAAGGGAAGTTATTGTGGTAATGACAAGATGTATCAACGGGAAGGTGAAAGTTGTATAAACTTAAGTTTCCATGACCTGTCTTTGATTTGTGTCAGAAATAGTACTTGTGCTGTGACCTTCACAGCTGCCCAGGGAGGCGTTTTTTACACTCCATTGTCCTTGCCATTAGGGACTTCTCATGAGCAAAGATGTTCAGTATGGCCAGAAATTATATGGAACAGTTATATCACTGAGGAACTGTGTGGTTCCATACATTGTTCTTGAAAAACCCAAACATCTCTTTCCGGAATAAAAGACTGCAAATCACCCCATGTAAGCAGGAACCACGAAAGTGTCAGTTCTGGTATGGGTTTTTGTTTGTTTGCTCATGTTTTTCCTATCTTTGGGATCCTATGAGCCAGATCTATAACTTCTAGAAGGCTCCCTTGAGAGGCATCTCAGAACTGTTGTGGACAGCCCTAGTTTTAGGTATGAATGTCGTTGGTTAACTTCAGTGGCAACTGATGATAGTGTACAATAAATGGGATGAAATTAAATTTGGGAGTGAAACCTGTCATAAAAAACAGTGGAAATCACATGAATCCTTGCTAGGCTATTCGAGAAATATGCAGAATTTCAAACCATTCCCACCTCTCCAAACATGGTAATTTTGAGGCCTGTGCCAAGCTATTTCAGACCCTACACAGTCCAAGACCAAATGTTTACACAGGAACATTTGGAAAGATAAAATCCAAGTAACATGAATATGTAAACCACATGAATCCCTTTCTACTCTGTTTAAAATCACTTATTCTGAATGAAAGTATTCACGCTTTGGGATTTAAGGTAATACAACTGACTTCAAATTCCACCTTCAGATGAATCTGTGTGAAAACAAGCCATGAATTATAACTGATACATGAAAGGCTGCCTTTTGACTCACTTAGCTGTTTGCCTGAACTCCTGAAAGCAGATGAAAAGGTGTTAAAATTAATGAGTTAAAAAGTATCCTGCTTATTTTTAGAAATAGGTAAGATTTACTCCTCCTGGTATTACAGATTCAACTTTCCTTTCACTGTATTGATGGTTTGCAAAGTCATTTTAATGCTTTGTGTCACAGACTATTTTTTAAATAGAATTTGCTTTTAAACATTATTTTGGCTATCTGCCTAAAAGTAATGTACTTAAATATCAGAAGAGGATATTTCCAGAAAGCATGCACTGCTATTTAATTATTTCATATCTCTAACATGTAATCATTTTACAAGCCAACTTCATCTCCAATCAGCTTAAAGAGAAATAGGAGAATTCACTGAAAATAGCAACACTGTTCATTGTTGCATGAGAGACTGTGGTTGAATGGGGTGACCTGCTGTGATCTCTAAACTCAGGGGAACTGAACTCCTCACAGGATACATAACCAAAGCCTGACCTGTTCATGAGGTCTGGAAACTTTTGAAATACATTGTGATTTAATTAATACTTTGTATCATAAGAATGTGCATTTTAATGGAAAAGAATTGCAATAAAGTGTTCAGTTTAAAAAAAAGAACTAGCTGAATAGAATTTACATTGCTTTACTCCTAGCTTGCACATACTACCAGTAGCCATATCGGGTACTTTATGCCTTAAGAAACCAGGCAACTTATTTTAAGAATTCCTCTTCATATCATTCATATCTTTAATATGCCACAACACACTGTAGAGTTCTTCTTTTATAGGACTCCCACATAGTCACATGGGAAAAAGATTCAGACATAAATAGCATGAAAATCAGTCTGCACTGATCAGTGGCATAGAGAATTACACTGCGCCTTAATAGAACTGCATCCCAGGCGATATTTCTGAGGGAGCTTTGTGATATCATTAAAACAATAGTGATATTATAGAATTATTTCAAATTTCAGAGTGTATTCTTCCCTCTAGTAAATCATTAAATCAAGTATAAAGTATTTCTACATGAAAAAGTTGTGATCTCACTGTTGATGTCAAGAGACAGTTCCCTGGTGATGTTCTCGACATCTTGGCCTTACACTAACAAAAGAGCAAAAGGTAAAAACTTGGATTTACTATTATTATTTTTGTAGGAAATTGTGACTAAAAGGCAAGATTCTATTGAAAAATGTATTTAAAAGTAAATATCAACTGCCATGATTAGGGACACAATTTTAGAAGATAAAAAAATATCTATAAATTTATTCAAATCAGGTATTAAATGCTCCAGTTCTTTGTAGGTTTATTGTTCCAATTTGAAGTGCTATTGTAGGTGACAACAATGCACAAAAATGGACTGATTTTTTTTATTAAAAGTGGACAGAGAGATTGTCATCTGTAACATGTTATTTGGTGTGACCTAAGCTCCAAGAGCAGGCTCTCTATTCTCACCCAAGTCAAGAACTACAGACCCTGAGCTGGGCTCTTTTAAATAGTTTCCTTAAACTTTTAATGAGAACCTTGGATCAGAATATTATTACTACTATTATTATTATTACTCTTATTATTATTACTATTATTATTGTTGCTATTATTATTATTATTATTATTATTATTATTATTGTCACCACCTGCCTTATCGAAAGAAGAAATGGATTATATGAAGCGAGTTTGGATGGTCTCCATTTTTCAGTGGATCTCTGCAGTTTCTGAAAGCTTGAGTCCAAACTGCAAATTCTAAGGTCCCTCCCAGGGTTCAGGTGGGTAAGATTTATTTGTAATAAAGTAACTTCAAGGGATACCAACTAAACCAATGATTTTTCTGTTTATTTTCGGTTTGTCTTTCACTTTCCCAAGCATAAGTTTATATCACAATAATTACAGAGAAATATTTTCCCTGCATTATCCACTTGACAGTACTTGGTCTTTACTTGTTTCAGCTTTTCCCTTTTTCATAATGAGATGCTTTCTATGATTTTTTTTTCAACTTTTTTTTCCACATCAACAAAAGCAGCAAAAGTATTTAAAAACAGAGCAAGATCTGACTGCCACAAAACCCCAGAAGGTTTATAAATTGTTAACAGTATTGCAAATGCCTGGAAAAAAAACCTCTCCTGAAGCCCTTAGTCCTAGGGCCTTCTTGTAAGTGCAAATAGAAGTGGTAACTTTGGTGGAAGTTGATCAAACACACTGGATGCCACAAAGTTTACCTCAGTAAAGGGATAGGCAGACATATTTAAAAAGGATTTTACAGGGTGAATATAAGGAAGTAAATTCCATGAAAATATAAAGAAAAATACTTCAAGAAATATGTTACTAAAAATCTCATGTGTGACTGAGGATGTCAAAATTTCAGACTTTGCATATGAATTATAAACTCATACAATGTAATTTGCATCATTTTATGAGCAATGATGAGGATGCCACACAACTCCTGGCTGGAATATTTACTTCTCCCAAGGCATCTGCAGGTGCAGTTTCCAGATATCTCCCTCTAGGGCACTCTGTGCACTTGTGCTGAACTTTGTGCTCTCTCCTTCTTTGGCCTGGGAAGAGACTGTTCTGTTCATTGGAAATTTTTCTGAATAAAAGATGCCTCATTTACATTTAATGGGCTCATGTCACCAAAATCAGACTGTATCTCTTTTTCGTCATGAGTTTTAGGTTCACACTACTTAAAAAATACTGTAATGTTAATGGCAGACACAAATAATGGCTATTGTTCTTAAAATTTCTTGCTGTGCATGAAATTTCAGTAAAACTGTCTTTACAGTAGGCTTTTGCTGAAAAAATAATAACTTGCATATAAAAATACACAATGCATAATTTCAACTGTAGGCACTGCCAAAGCACAGAGAAGAGAAGCAGATTTTGGCCTGGGTAAAAGCCACAGAGTGGCTGTTTCTGTTAAACACAACTGTAAGAAATCATTGAAGTCGGTAGCTATATGAACAGTTTAAATTTATCCATAACATAAATCCATAGTATGCTCTTGACAAGAATAAAATAATATGTTTAACATCAATATATAACCATGTTTAGGTTCACGTGAATGACTTTTAGTTTCACGTGAACAGACTTTCTTCGTTTCCATCAGCAGAAACAGAAACAGACCAGATACTTTAAATTTCTTCAATCAGAATATATAAACAAGAAATGTTAACATTAGTCTAGGAGTTGAATCTAGCAAAGAAAAAATTAATCAAGAAAATTTTAAATTAAGTTTCTGCCTAAAATAGATCTCTGTGAGAAAAGAGTCAGCTAAACATCTTTTTTTTTCAAATGACCCCCGGAGGGACTTCCATCAAAATCCTTGTTGGACATAACTTACTATGTGGGAACTTGCACAGGAGTTATTTCTGTGAAGACTATAAGTAAAACTTGTGAAGGTTTCTGGACCCATGCTACTTCAAGTCAATAATAAAATTATTATTTTTTGAGCTGTTGTTCGTTATCATCTGTGAGTTCCTTTCTGAATACAGCTCAGAGAGAAAGAGCTGACTGAAGGAATGTTCTTTGATCAAACTGGTATTTTCTTTTTTCTGTATTTCAATTTAATCTTCTGTCTGTATGAGAAAACTTCTCTGTGGTATATAGCTGACTTTCATCTTAAAATACAGAATATAATAGTCATTGATGAGTCACATGGTTTTAGAACAGAAGCAGGTGTGAAAGGTAAAAAATGACAGAAAGTCATCCGAAGAAAACATGGGATAAATTTTATTTCATTGAATCTGTCTGTTTCTTCAGGAAATGATTTTACTTTGGATACCAGGGAAGGTTGGACAGGGCAGTATCTTTTGGAACAGTGTTTCCTGTTAATATAAGTGCTGGAATAAACATATAAACTTATAACTATAATTAATAGTTATTATAGTTATTAGTTATAACTATAATTAATAATTATTATAGGACTACAGAGTGTTTTTATTTTTTCCAGTTATTATCACAACCTCTGAGGGTTTTTTTCAAGCGTATGTAAATGCATATGAAAGATGTAAACTCATGGCCTATATTTCTTTGTACCTTCATTTGTCCTGTTTTGTAGTACTTATCTACAGTACGTGGGATAAAGCCAGTCAGACACTGGAGAAAAATACACATTTGATGAGGTCAGTCTGTAGTATTAAATCAGGAGATGGGAAATTGCATCTTGTACCCTTTTATTCATTTAATCCCTGTAAAATTCAGTTCCATACTTAGTGGAGTATTTTCTTTGTTTTCTGTAGGACCCTGTGAGAGAACTAATGCATCATCCAAACCCACATATGACACAACCTGAATAAACACAAGTTGGATTCACCAGGAGATTTGCCAGCAATGCAATAAAATATACTGACACTTCTTCACATACAGTTGCCATGTCCTATGTGCTTTGCCTTTATAATTTACCTTCAGGGAAAAGTAATATGTGATAAACCTGTTGCAGGTAGCAATAAATTAGTAAATGCAGAACAGATTCAGAGTGCCTGTGTCCGCCCACCTCTAGCACAGATGTTCTGCTGAAGATTTAGAGACTCTTTTGCAGGCTCCCAGTCTCTGAGGTGAATTAGTTGCATGCTTATACGAAACTGGAACCAGTCCTTTTCTGCATGTGCCCCTCTGAGTTTTTGTTTTTCCATTCCTCCACACTCCTCCCACACAGAGCCTTTCCCCTGCACAGCATGTTCATGTGCATAGATTGAAAGTGGTTTTTAATCTGCAGCACAATATTGCTTCTGGTGCTTTATAGCTTTCCTTTAAAGCATTTTGTAGTATCTTTACTGGGACCTCTAATTATTTCAGTAATTGCATTCACTAAGCCATTAGAAAGTACTTATTATTTTATTGAAGAACTGTTGCTAGATTAGAGAGGCATAGCTTTTGTGGTCTGAAGGGCTAGTTTGGTCTATCACACTATACTTATCCTGTCATCAATAATTAATCTTTTCCAGATCAGCAGTAATTCAACACTGAGTACAGTGAAGCTCAAGCTTTGAGATTCATATGACTCCTCAGCACTTCAGAATAATATATGAATTAGGTTACGGAGCACTGAAGACAAATTATTCAGTCCTTGCAGTCATCATATCTTTAAGCTGAAAATATAGTTGTGACAACTAATGCTTATAACTTGAGGACAAACTTCCCTAACAATGCCATTGGCATGTCTATTAATGGCAGACAGCAATCTTTCTGATCAGGTGAAAAAATGCTACATTTATAACCCAATATGCAGCAAGGGTGACCTAGCAGTGACAATGGCCACTGAGAACTTGGAGACCCTTTGAGCAGCTTTTTTGTATCTGTTCTGAGAGGGCACTGAACTGTAGGGCAGTAACAGACTAAAGGAAACTCCTAAGGAGGCTAATCCTATTTTACTGTGCAATGCACTTATAAATTAAGGGCCAGATCTGTGGAGATACAGAGGTGCTTTAAGTGCCTGCTACCTGCATTTCAGCACTTGGGCCTTCACTGAGATAGATGGGAAGCAACTTCATGGCTGTGTATTAACTTCCCTAAGTGCAGCACCAACATTGCCAACATATTCATTACACATTATTTTAAAACATCTCAATTGGTTAATGTGATCTAGTTATGTATCTTTCATGACAGAAGCGTCAGAAACAAATAAGCAACACAAAACTAACTGAAAGTAATTACATTACTTCCTGGTCTATTAATGTAAAAGCCCCACAGGCCACAACAGATTTACAGAGGTCAACAAAACCTGTAAATCAAAACTTTTCTCTTGTAAGAATTCCCACTGTAAGGGCACACAGCACCCTTGCTGGATGAGTTTTACCTGTTAACACTCCACAGTCTCAGAAAAAAAGCTCTGGAACATCCCAAAATCTTTACTGTGACATTTGGGAGTCACCCACAGAAAAGAAAATTTGCTTTGGGGACTGCTCTGGGTCTACACGTTCTGTGCTTCCCAGAGCACCAATACAGCTCTAGATGGATGCAATATGTCATACCTGTAGGTGCAGAACAGTTCCTTGGCTTATTTTGTTTTTTGTAGGTCACAGTGCTATTCCCTTACACAACAGAGCTAGGTAACCCATGCCAAACTGGGAGGAGAACAACTTCTGTTCATAGCTGAGCCAATTCACAAACTGCCACAGAAATGATTTCTTTTACCTCAGATTTTAGTAACATGATATGCTGTGATAGTCCATGAGGACTGTTTTTTATTGAGCTGTGTCCTGCTCCTGTTACCTCTGCTTGATAGACATCACAAGTAAAGAATGAACCCAATACATTACACTTCACTGTGTGCACTCCTGGGTGCTTTGATGGTGACAGAAGCCTGACTCCGCATTTCATATCAGCTGTAGGAATCCATGCCTGGGATTCTCTTTTTCATTTGAATGAACACACAGAATATCTAAACTGCCTTTTAAAATGCCAAGAGATAAGAGTATATCACAGTCCTTGGGTAACTGCCATTGCCAAGAGCAACACAGGTTCTATTCCAGCCCGAGCTGTTCTAGCTTTACTGTTGGCTATCTGAATCTGTTACCTCCTGCCTGATACTTGTCTGCAGCACACTGACAGCACGTACAGATGTAAACTGGTACTTGTAAGCAAAAAGCTCCTACATGTTTCTTCTTCTTTAATAGTTTGCTATTCTGCTGTATCTGAAAAATGTTGTCATATACCCAATGACACTTTTTAAGCAATTATATTCTCAATTAGATGTAAGGTGCTAATACCTCTTTCTATGCTGGAATGGTCTGTAAAGTCAAAGAGAGCTCAATTCTAAGCAAACCTCTGTTTTTATGGTCACTATGTTGGTGACTACCCACAGTGCATCCTTACATTGAGAAGGCTGAAGGGAGAAGCTTCCAGTACAAGGACATTTCTGAGGTACAGCTGGCAAAGATAAGCGTGTAAGAGGTAGCTGGCTGTAGCTTGTAGCTTCTGCTGCATCGTGAAGGCAGCGGGAGCTGAGACACTTCATCTTGCAAAGATAACTTTTCGGTGTGCTCTTGGAGTGGGAACCAAACAGCTCTCATGCCCTGAACACCAAAATGTCTTGCCCTATGTGATATAGTATACTGATGCTAAAGTTGCACATAATTTAATGCAGCAGACAGCTACAGATTCACAGCTGAACAGACCTGCAAAGAATCATATTTTTGTGCACAAAGGAAACTGTATGATATGAATATGATCTGACACAACTGACAAAACCTGACAGTATGTATCAAGTTAATCATGCAGAGAGCAAGTATGGGCAGTTTTCAGAAAACAGGCTTTGGTCGTTCAGTTATTTTCCAAAATACTAAATAAAAGACTATTTTTGACCTTTTGCCCAGTCCTCTGAAAGTGATGGAAAAATCTTCTCTGATTTCATGGGTTGTTGGATCAGGCCCAGAGACTGCAGTATAGTAGCAATTTAGTCTGAAGGGCACTGTCAGAGCCATGCGGAGGCAGTGGGTTAGGATAGATGGAGAGATTCAGAATGGAGCTGAGATTCATAGGGAGAATTATTAACGTGAATCTTGCAAAGGCCCTTCTTCACTGTGCATACCTCTGTTTAGCAAGATCAATCATTCACCTCCACATCAATCAAATTTGTCCAAGACTAGGAAGATAGTAATAATAAATAATTAGCATTTACATCACACCTTTCGTCTTCAAAGCATGTTACAAACATTCACTAATTAATCCTCACAACAGTCTTGTGAGTTAGGGATTTTCAGCATTCATTAAGGACTCAAAAAAAATCTACAAAGTAAAAAAAAAAGGCAGCAAACTCCCCCTCCCCTGACTATATGAGTGTTTACTCAAAATGTGGCATGCCTTGGGAACACTTCGGTACCAGTAGTTCTTACATTCTCTAAAAAGTAAATACATATAGTAACCTCATGAATGAAACATAAGGTAAAATAAACCCTATTAGGTCTTTGTCATCATAAAAATATTAACTACATGAATTTTTAAACAATTATGCAACTACTTAATCTTTGTTTTTCAAAACCACAAACTTCAGAATCACGTAAGCACACGGGGTGTCTACCTTTAAGTGCTTTATGTTTGTGCAGTGCCAATCAAAACCATGAAGTTATGAGGTGTGTTCTTGGGTTTTTTCCCTAGAAATGGGGAACTATCAGTTCAGGTTATGGGATGTGATTGGGGCTGAGAATTCACAGAATCCACTGTTTTCACTTTCCTTTGGGCTTGAGTGGACAGGATTTATAAGTGGGTAAAAGAGGCTGTTTGTTCTGTATAAAGGAGGCTTCTCCAGCTACCTAACATAGCTGTGCTGAGTGTAGACTCCTGATTAAGACCAGCAGGGCTGAGGAGGGACTCCCTGCTTTTGGGATTACCTCGTTTCCACAGCAGCCCTGGCAAACTGGCTTCACCTTCCCTCATGAAGTATTGCCTCATTGTTCTGAGGCCTAAGTAGATAAATTACTTTGTATTTTCTTTCCCATTTAAATATTGTTTCTAATGAGACTATTTCAAGACCACATATTTGAAGTGAAAGGTGCCAGTGGGTGCTTGTCTTCAATGTCTCAGTTTCCTTTTCTGAGGGCTAATGGCAGAGACAGTTCACATATCCCATAACTGGTACGGTTCTGCCTTTCGAGACTCGTGTGGTTACAGACAAATCAGTATTTACTCCCAGAAGGATACAATATTTAGCTGTCCTGGAAATGTTTCCTTGGTGCAATCCTCTGGGATGTCCTGTCCTGCAGCTCCAGGTGTGCTCTGGGAGCAGAATAAGGCCAGGGGTTGTTCAGCAGAAATTTTAGACTTAGTTGTAAGGACATGTGATGAGCCCCCAACATTTTGCAACTCAAGATTGTAAAGCTCATTTCCAAAAGTTCTCCTGTAGAACAGATCACTATAATTGTACCTATGAGCACAATTCTCAAAGCTGATAAGCTTCATGGTTTCGTTTCTAAGTCCTTCCCACACCAGAACTACATGAAAACATGATTTATTTATTCTTAATTAGAAACAGTAAAATACTCCAGTTTCACAGGAGAAGAGCTGCATTCATCGTCAAACACTAGGTAGAAATTAACACCTTTTTGGTAAACTCAGTCTATGAAGTTTCAAAATCTGGAAAATGCATGTGGTTTGGCAACTAATTCTAATAATTTTACAAGTTCAGTGAATTTTTCCCCCAGCCCATGGATTTCTCTCCAAAAAAATCATAGCTTCCATTTTGTCAAAGATGTGGATTATTTTTCATTTTGTAAATTTTTCAAGTAAAGCAAATTGGACAGTTTGTATTCAGCAGCAGAACTCATTTTGAACAATACATAGGTAATGGAGCAAAAGATGTATAAGGTAAAAACATGTGCTGAACATATGTACTCCTCTGATGCATGCCAAACTTAATTAAAAATCAGACCCTAATTTGCTGTGGGATCTAGACAGCATACCAGTTTGTCCAGATGTTTATAAATGAGAAAAATATATTCTCTATTGTGAGTCCACATTTGCAGACTCTGGGAAACTATTGTCCAAGTGGTTTGCACTCTCAGTTCCTTAAATACAAACATTCACATTGTTGAAGGTATAGTTTATAAATCCTAAATACAATTGAGGCCCTCTGAGGATTGCTCAACTTACGTTAAAGAGACTCAATGTAAAGCCATGTAGAGAAGTCTTAAACCCTCTGAGAACAGAGGTCCTTAGGCTATTCAGCAGGAGTTTGTCAGCCTTTCTCCTGAAGCACAAGGCAAGCCATAAATTCAGATTGTCCAATACTACTTTTGTATATAGCATGAAAAATAGAGAAAAAACACTTTCTTCTAATATTTAAATTTTTGTACAGTTTATTGATATATGGCATCTGTTGCAGGCAATTATTTCAGCTCAAAGTTTAGTGACAGGCCTTTATTTTAGCACTGTAACACAGGCAGCAGCTAGAGGACTTTGAAATCCAGTACATAGATACATGTACTCATTAAATGTAATTCTGATTCTGAAATTTAATTAATAGCCTTCGTGCCATAGAAGAATTGTATTACAGTTACAAAAAAGTTGAAACACCACAAAAAGCCACCAAGCCCCAAAACATACTTAAAATACCATTTTGCACCATTTACAGTCATCTACTCAAGAAAAGAAATTAACTGCAAAAATTACTTTGGGAATTATTTATGTAGCAATTCGATCAAGTCGTATTTTGTTTTAAGAGAACTACTTAGAGAATAGGAAAAAAGATAATCTTTCATATGACTCAAGTTGTTTTCCTTAACATAACTTTTTTTTTAACACTGTTAGCTTTTGATAAAATAGTAACAAAGGTGGGGCTTATAACTAGTAATTCTCACTGAGTACAGTGGAAAATGGAAAATTCCTGACTGCTGTGTGAAACACTGACAAAATCTGATGCAGTGTTTTGCATCTTTTGGGCACCTCCACTGTCAAACAGAGGAGTAAGTATCCTGGTATCAGCTTTAACTGGCAAACAAAGTTTTGTACTTGCTAATGCAATGAATTTGATACTTAACAAATCAAATTATTTTATTTATTATGCATCACATTTTAAATAGAGTCTTTGCTACAAAACTAGTTTCTATTTAAGAATGTTTAAAGTAGCCAATTCTTCCCCCTCCTTTTGCTCAATATTTATCTCTTTATATTGTGAACAATATAAAAGTACTGAAGTTAAAAAAAGGCCTAAGTGATGGCTCGAAATTAGAGTCATGTATCCCATTAACAGCAGGGAGTTCCTAATTTAAAACCAAGGTCTTGGAATGATAAGAGACGGCTAATGCTGAGACCTCTGCTCCCCACATGGTTCAACAAGTTCCACTCTTCCCTTGGACTTTCCACAACTCCATATCCAGCCCTCTGCTTTGCCTTTTATTCAGGTTGTGAGCTCCTTAAAAATGTCTCTATTGCTATGCTTTTGTTAGAGCTGTGCAGAAAGGCATACCCTTTCTTGGCTGTCTTCTGGGCAATGAAATAAAACATGTAATTGGTCCTGTATTTCTAGGGAAAGAACTCTTGATAGAAAGGAATTTTTCTGTGTCCCCTTTTGACTGTGAGAAACATCACAGAAACACTCTGCACCATGTCACAGATTTTTTTATCATTGGATAAATATCACAAAAACACAACAGATTTTAGATTGCTAAGAATACTGTAAGCCAGAAGCAGCACTGACTCAAGCAACATTGACAATAATAAAATGTGCTGGAAGTTCTCAGAGTATTAAATAACTCTATAATTTCTCAATATGTCTAAATACTTTTTTCTACATACATTGTTATGGAATCTCGCATGTAAAAGGATTAATTCACTGATTGTTTTTCTTCACACAGTTACTATTAACAAACATGCTTTTAATATTTTTCCTGTTATTTTAACCATTATTTAACTCTTTACAATGGTGGAATTCTATGGTCTATTGTGCCTTTTCCTGGTAGACCAAAAATGCCACCACCATTTCTTATCTTGTCTTCAGGACTAACTGACAATTGCTCCTACTGGTCTATGTGTGTAGTAGAGCTGGGCAGAGACTCAGCTCAAAAGAGCATGACAGAAGAAACAGCAACTCCTGTCTTAAAGCTTTTCCTAACAGTTGTCTGTGCAGTAACAAGGAAAATAGGAAAATAAAATATTTTTTAAAAGCAGGAAAGATTCTCCCTAGGCCACCTGATCCTCTAACCTGACATTTAATAACTTGCACCAAAGGGACATCACTGCTTCTATTTCATCTTCCGTTAATCAGTTACTTTTCTTTCATTTATAAATGAGTCAAGGAAAGTCAAACCTTGTTTTGCACATTTGCAACTGTTGAAGAAGTCCCATTTTGATGCACAATGCTCACACTGTAACACCTTGGTATCAACAGGACTCTCCACTGTCAATGGGTAGCACCTTGGGATTTCTCCTTAGGTTTAATGAGAGCAGAACCCTGCTTTCTCTGTCTCACTCTTTTCATGTGATGCTAAGAGGTGATTGTTAGCAATTTAGGAATTGTTTCCTGAGACTTCACAAAATATTAAATAGAAACAGAAAAATAAATAACACATTCAGGAAAAATAAGATTATAAAAATAGGTTTGAAACAGTTATGATCTGGGTCATTATGAATATTTCTTCTATGTTTTCATGCTATACATCTTATTAGCTCTATAGCATGAAATTTTTCATGCTCAAAGTTTTCATGCTTATTATACATTGCTCAAAGTATTAGGTGTAATCATAAACTTAATGAGAAGCAATATTTTTCCTTACATTGTAATTATCCTGACAATAACTCTGAAGACCAGTTAAGAGAAGCACGGACAAGGAGAATGTCCTGTCCTCTAGGGCTGGGAAGTAGGTTCCCAACACATGAGGAGCTCAGGCCACACAGTCAGCCAGTGTTGATGACTGTGGATTAATAACTACTTCTGATTCCAATGATTAATTAATGTAATTAAAGACTATTTGAAGTGGTCTCAATGGCAAGTCAAAACTGCAGTGTACAGATCTAATTATCCGTAAAATCTGCAAACAACACCTATATTTAATCAGTTGATCAGTCAAAGAACATATGCTAAAACCAAGACATATCTTAGAGTGTAAATAGTTAATGAATGTATTTGTACATTGGTGACAACCTGAGGATCTTAAATACTGAAATGTCAACAAAAAGTGTTAAATGTTGAGACAGAAACACTTAATAGCTAGCTTGCTTTCACCTAGAATCATTGCTATTAGTGGCAAACCATGTCATTTGTTAAAGAATTATTTTTTTTCTGCCCTTTTGATTCCCCTAGAGGGAAGATGATAATTCAATGGTATTCCCTGGTATTGACTGATTTTTGATATTTGCAGTCAAAAGAAAAATTTGTGCAAGAGAGCAAGACTTATCTCTTCCAAATGTTCAGTATTCTGTCAAAAGGTGTAATTGCTGTCAAATCATGATGTCACCAGTCTGTCTCACCAAATTAACCGGTAAATAATAAATCTGCAAACATCAGTACTGTAACAATCTTGACTCGTGTTCAGGTAATTGCACACATACTAATTTTCACCACATGTTCCTCGTTGTAAATACACGGCACAGATATATAATCTGCAGGACCAAGGAAAAGGCAATGTGCCTAGGCAGAAACCATTCAGACATTTCAAATTGCAGCTAATATTTTTGTCTGGCTATTGGAAAAGCTGCCAGAACATACTTTCCTGTGACTGCAAAACCCAGGAAGTGAGGCTCTCTTACACCATTTGAAGGGGCAGCACAGGAGAACCCAAGGATGGGAATTCACAGCCAAGAGGGCGTATTTTGGACAAAGTGACTGTTGTGCCTTCTACCATTACCATAGTGAGAAAACAGCTTGGTGGAAATCTTTAGCTGAAGCAGCAGAAGGACAGATAACTCCCCTGGGGAAACAGAGTAGAATATAATCCCAGAAACACTGGAGAGGCAAAATTTAGCTAGCTCTCATTTAACCCTTTTATAATCCGTCATTTAAGAATGAGATTTTAGATCACGATGCATTAGGGATCTGACCTTTATCTCTCAAATTAAACTCTTCTTTTGTTGCAAGAGCTAAATAGGTTAAATTGTCTCACTGTCTGTATTATTTGAAAGTGTTAGAGTCTTCAACACTACTTCTACAGCTGACTCATGAGAAAGTCAAACACAAAACATATACAAATAAAATCTTAAATTTTTATGCAGGTCCTTACCTAGAAGCTTTTGTAAAGGAATGTTAATGAAGTTATGAGCTATACTTATCATTGTAAGACAACTTCCTCCTGACTTTTAGGGCTGCAAAGAGCCACCTGTCTGCCCATGGCAGTACGCCAGAAACCAACTGCATGATTTACGCCCACCAGCTTCCTATGAGCTGTGGGAGTGTAACCTTAACCACCATCTTCTTGCACAAAAGATCCTGAGAACCAGTTTTTTTTTTTCTTCCCCCAGAAGAGCACGCTGAATGAAATATTAAACATACTTCCTGCCTCCACATTCTCAGAGCCTGACAGGGATAGGGTCTTTTTAGGAAAGCAACTACGGTTTTTCATGCAACTTGAGAATTGATAGCTGAGTCAAAAATTTCTGTGCTACACTAAGAGTCTGACTATATATAGTCAGCTCTGTAAAAGTAGTTAGACACTTAAATCTCTATAGTATTAGAACAATTAGGCATCTGAAGATTCAAAATTTGGCTGTTTTGCTATAGCTAGTCTTAATGGTCAGTTCCAGAGCTGAAATATAAACTGCTACCCTGGTCGTTTTAAGGATCTATCTCTACTAGAGGGTTTGTTTGTGAAATGTTGTTTGCCTTATGCAATTATTCATTTTATACACAGTTATAGACCCACATGGAAGAATTTATGAAGCATTATAGTATTTAGTAAGTAAAAAAAAAAACACCTGTAAATAGTTTCTTTCTGAGAAATTTTTTTAAAAAACATATAAATAGTACAGTAAACCATCGTCACTACTAGAATATCACCCACTAATTAATAGATGCTTCTCAAAATCCCAAATGTTTAAAAAATATAGGTCAGAGCAATGCATAGGCTAGCTTGGATGCTAGGGATAGACTTTCCTTTCAAATTTTGGGCTGTGTCTGAGTATCCACATAGCATCACTCACAGCTAATGCCAAAGAACCCTTTCTTTATTCCCTGCTGAGATTCTAGGGGGAAATCTCTTCCCATGGGTACAGAAGGGATCAATATTTTGTCTCTTGGTTCGCAAGATAAAAGCTCACTCACAAGTCTCTAAAATCATTTCCTCTAGAAAGACTCCAGATGGCAGATTAACCTATTTATGTGGTGTTCTGTATAACTCTCTGAAGACCTACAACTAATTCTTTTGCATTCTTCTTCTCCATGCAGTTCACTCTTTCAAGGACATGCACAAGCTGGATGCAAAGAAATGTATGGGTCACAGGAGCATGGCTTTGCGATGCTCTTCCTGGCTGTCTGCAGCCCTAATGCTCTTCCATGGTTACAATAACACTTAGCAAATACAAGCAGTTGTCTTAAAATTATAAAGAGTGAAGGAACTGCCTGTAAAAAATGATTCTGTTTTTTAACTATATCTAGTAAAAGGTGCTGCTTTTTAACACTGGGAGATCCTGGAAATGTGCTAGATTTTGCTTCCCAGATCAAATTTTGCAAAGTTACATTCTCATACTACTCATTGATGCAACAAACTGAGGACACTTGCTCACTTGAAAAGTCACTGTATGCCTTCTCATTTGTGGCCTAAAAACTATTGCAAAAAAATAAAATGCACAGAAGTTGTTCTTAGCAGATACTACGTTACACAGACCCCATTCATTGCAAGCAGATTCAGCACGCAGGATAGTTTAAAACATCTGCAGTTGTCCTACACATTTTTCAACAGTTTACAGTATGGCATTTTATGTGCTTTTATCTCCTCTGATTTTCCACTCAGAATATTCCCTTAGCTCATTTTAGTCCCAGTCCCATGTGTTTTCAGTACTCGGTCAGAGTCAGATTGTGTTTCATTCAGTGCCTATGCCCGAAACCAGCATTACTGCTAAGCACAAGCTCCCATCTTGATACATCAACTGGTTCCAGCTGGCTCTCGCTGGGGACCCTTGCAGGAGCGCGCTGCCTACAGGAGCTGCGGGCCGATTGTGCCGCAGCCCTCCCTGATACACTGCAGCTGTTGGTTTGCAGAGCATGGCTCAGCGAGGCTGCTCCTCAGCCTCAGGAGGGAAAAATACCCCCAGCACTTCCTGCAGGCAGCACAGCGCCGCTCTTACCTGGAACGTGATAATGCAGAAACTCCCAGCTCTTCCTAGTGTCTAATAAGCTAGCTGTTATTACAGGAAGGGAGTGCTGCATCACTTAGGTTATTGAGATGAGTTTCATTAGCTAATGAGATAAACTAGGCTGTGATATTTCAATTCAGTAAGGCTTTAAACACCTATATATACTTAACCTATTATACCTTCTTTTCTCTCCCACCTCTCATTTCTGTGCAGGTCAATGTTTAAAAATATATTAGTGGCCATATTTGGTATTTATCTTTTTCCTGTTCTCATTACTGTCAGTAGCAATAGAGAGTTGTTTCATCCAGCCAAGACGGCTTTGTTGGTTTTGTTTTCTGAGTGTACATTAGTTTTCTTCCTATAGTTCTTTTCCTACCAGGTAAAAGGATCTCACAGGAGAAGATCAGATGTGAAGAAGCTCATGGTTATTTCTTTGCTGACAGTGGGATTTGGTAGGGGGAAAGAGGGGAGGACATGAGGAGAACGATAGCTATTGGGTATATCTTATCACAACTGGGCTTTGCCAGTAAGACACATAATCATTACGCCAAAAGTAACGTGAGGGTGGAAGATGGGGATGTCTGACACATCCCACAACCTGATTTCTTCTTTAATGTGTTTTTGGCCAGCTGTCGCAGTTGCACCTCACATGGCAATTCTGGTGTGCATTATCTCACTCTCCCTCTCATTCACTTCTATTCACAAACTGCACCTTCAGGTGACAGAAAGGCTGTTTCTTTGTTTCCATCATCGACAAATGGTTTTGTCATGTAGTTGTTCCCTATGTTTTCTCCACAGGGCAGTTCTCCCTAGATTCTGATCACTGTCCAAGATGTTCAACTCAACTATGCAAACCAAGGAGTGCATTTTAGGATGTTAGTTTTCCTCACTGATGGTTTCCTACCTCTGTTTTAGCAGGTGTCTTTTTTTTTCCAAGGAAAAAGACCAGATTTTGTACACTGCAATACAAATTAAGAGCTTATTAAAGGGTACTGCCAGGTTATAATAGTGCTTTATTGTTGAGAAAATTTAAGTAAGTTCACACTGATGATACCCGTGCCGTGGGCAAGGGAAAGACAAGCATGTAACAAGAGTTCAGAGATTGTATAAGAAAACTGTTCTTTTTTTCAATTATTAAAATCATGGGGGCAGAGGGGAGAGAGAAAGAGAGAATAATATGGTAAAAAGTACCAAAAGTGCTATTGGTCAGACCTTGTGCTTCCTTTTCTCATTTGTATTTTGTGATCATAACATTAGGTCTTCTTTAAGTTACACGGATTTGTTATGAAGGTCAGGTCATATACTATCACTGTAAACAGCTGTGCTTGAACAACTGCTAGTATTTATAACTAATGGATAGGTTATTATAGTAAGATATGTACTTAAAATACAACTGCAATATTTTTTCTCTAAAAGCATATATCCAGTTCTAAGGATCTAATTCTGTACCTTTAGTTCAAGTAAATCTTTGCTATTTCAAAGATCAAGCACTTAATACTCACAAACTGCCTTTCAAAATATTAGTGTGAGGAGTCGAGTGAATGGTTTTCTGTGATTCACAGACTCTAATACAAATCTGAGTTTTCCCAAAGCTCCATTATCTGATACTAACAATCAAGTAATCAGCTTTTTTGCTTATCTGCTTTTGTTAAAATTCTCTGCAGTAAGTTCTTTCTTACATTCTCTGGCTGCAGTAGGGAGAGAACCACCTGTAACAAGCCATCTAATCAGCAATGAACGACTCCTACAACAGTTTTAATGTGCAGGGTCTTTGTAATATTTTATGTCTTGCAAGTGTAAGGACTCTGTTTCCACAAGGCTGCATGTTTAAAAAACATTTTCTGTAGTCCGTAAATCACAGGTAGAAGTCTCAGCTTCCGTTACAAAGCTGCATTTAATGATACCCAGATGATGTCTTTGAGATAATGCTTGATAAGCATGTTAAGTGTAGCTGAAAATGGGAGAGATCACTTTATAAAGCACTGTGCAAGATCCATCCATCTGCAGATAATAATTGGAATACACCACTAAAACACACAGTATTTAAAAGAGCATGCTGATTTGAAAACAGAAATTATTTGATCAGTTTAAGGTATCCCAAAGTGGTCCTTGACTTCTGCATTGAGCTGCTACAGTGTAGTACAGTGAACAGCCCTGCTTTGTAAAATGCATTCAGCTTGCAATCAATAAGGTAGAAAGTACAACCTGAAAGTACAGTGAAGTAAATTTACTTGTAAATGTCTTAGTGAAACTTGAATTCGTGTCTCAGTTATAATACTCCATTTTGCACTGAAATAATCAGCGAGTCCCACATCAAAACATTAGGCCTTGTCCAAGCTAAAGAAAAGCTAGGGAAATTATTCACAAATGTTTGCATGAATTCTCAATTGCTTTTCTATTCAAAAGTGTTCACACCCCTTTTGGTGATTAATCCATGAACATTTGTGCTAATGGACATCTGCCCACACAAATGTTTGGCTTTTCACTAAGTGACAACTTATTTTATTTGCAAATAAGGTATTGGTGCCCCAGTAGGGCACCCACCATCATCCAGTCAAAGAGTAGGAACAGTGCCATGTGATTTAGGTTACTAATCTTATATAACGAGTTGCGAATAGGCAAAGATATAGCAGAATTAACAGTTGAGGAATACCACATGAGTAGAAATGTGCTCTGGATAAGTGTTTGGCACTCCAAACTAAAAAAAAAAAAAAAAAAAAAAAAAAAAAAAACCACCAAAAAAAAAAAAAAAAAAAAAAAAAAAACGACAAAACACCACCAACAAAGAAAACCAACAGCAACAACAAAAACTCCACCCACAACCAAAAGAACCCCCAAAACAAATCCAAAAACCCAACTCAAAACCTAGGCTGCTGTGAAAACAGGAAATGGGCTGCTTTCAAAGTGACAGAATTGGCCAATGTGCCAGTCCAGGGGCACAGGAAATGAGCTGACATCCCACTCACATATTTTATAGCCTTTGCAAGAAAGATTTTAAGGAAAAATTCAAAAAGGGATATTGGTTGACAGATACCTGAAAAAGTTTTCAATTTTGAATGCTAAATAATGCTATATGTAGCAAGTAACTAGTGATTGCATACGTATCTGTGGGAAAATACCAAGTTGAAATCCTTTTCTGATTCAGTTTGAGACTTGAGTTTGGATTGTTCTGGACAAATGCATGCTCTCTCTAATCCATAGAAAATGACCCTGTCTAGCAGAAGTTTTAATTTCAATGACTCAGCAGCTTTGGAGAAAAGATGTTTCTTCTTCATCAAGGCTTCATCATAGAATTTTCAGCTGCAAATCTGAGCTTATTGGTAATTCTGTAAGTACATCCAATGAATAATAGCTTTAAAACTTACAATTTTTGGTGGCCAGCAGTCAAGTAGTAATTCTTTTTTTTCCTGAGACACATCAGACCTCTACAAATTTGCATGCTTAAACAGTTGTCTTATAGATAATCTAGTACCATTTAATTTCCTTGATTGATTTCAGACGTCAGGAGAGATCAGGCCTAATCACTGTTTGGATAGGCAAATTCCCAAAAACCTGACACAGAGCAGGTTGTGGTGATTCAGCATACTGGACTCACACCCCATGGCTGCCTCTCAGCAAGGGCTGGTCGGCAGAACTTTCCATTTCAAGAGCTTCACAGCTTGTAGTCTCTACTGTTCCTGCAGTGTTCTTTGTTATCAATATGATAATAGCTGTCATACTTTAATCAAACTTCCACTGAGAAATAGCAGCAGACCTAATTCTGCCCATGTTGAAATAGTCAAACTGATTTTAGTGGAAGCAGAATGAAATTATAAACCATTATACGCCTAACAGTTCCTGGATAATTTCAGTTTTGTAGAAAATCTTTGCTTTTTGTCCTCAGTTGTTGAGTAGTGTTATGTCCCTTTAAATGGCTCCCTTCTTCTACCCTAGAGGTAATTGCGTGATAGATGAAGTTGTCTCTCTGCCATATCCAGCCTATGACATGCACTCATCTTTTCTTGAGGAGTTCTAGGCTATTGTATCACCATCGCTCCTTCTATTGTGGGCACAGTATCCTCCCAGTCTGCAGCAGCACTTTTAGCTCAGTTTCAGTTGTGAAAGAAAAGAAACACAAACAGAACCTCAGAGAAAGCAAAGATGTAATTACCATTCAGCCTGCCTGAATATGTCAGCAGCATTCACAATATCCTACTCATTGTATTTAGCAGTGAAGTCGGTGGACTCTTTTGCTTATTCTCACTTCAGCTTTGTGAAGCTGCCTTGGTCACGTGTCTCTCTCATTTAGGTATGTTTAACATCCACTAATGGCTAATATTAAAGTGTAACAGGCAGCCCTGCATTCTGCTCTTGTTTTACGGTGCTATCCACAACAAGGGCTGGACAAGCAGTTTTCTCACTCTTTTTTGCCAACCTTCCTTTTGGTGGCTGTTCTTTGTGATCAGTTTCTTTTCCTTCCTGCCCACTGCATAAACCCAGTATTGTGCAATGTGCAATGAGGAACAAGGGTGGCACAGACCGCTCCTGTGTGCCCCCTGCCACTCCAATTCTCTTGTTCCTTAAAAGCTCCTATTGACTTTAAATCAACTCCACAGGGCTTTGGGTTGACAGAAATTTGCCCAGAGATAATTTGGCTGAATTTTGTCTCCAGACTTCAAAGAATCTTGCACTTGGACACGTAGTTCAGACAGAATTATTGATAAAGTTGGAGTGGAATTAACAAAAAGTGCTGCTGGGGCCACAGCTATAAATTCTGAACCTGTAATATGTCATGGATATTGGATATTGGGGTTTATATCTGGTTTTACTTCTCCTCAAATCTTTATGAAACCAAGTCATTTATATATTGTTTGTTATCAACTTTCTGCCCATTTTAGAATTTCAAATTTTATAGAGAGTTTTTTATGTGCATTTTTTCCTACAGGTACTGCAGTCTGAAGATGCTCATCACAGTCAAAAAAGATAAATACCAGATATTTAACATGCAAGAACAAGAATCACCCTCATATTGAGTTATCTTTATTACATATGTACATTATCTATGCAAATTATCTCCATGTTTAAAAATCTGGTCTTTTTTGAAACCAAGTAAGTTTCCATGCCTGAATTTTAGTTTGTAAGTAGTGATGGCCAGATTAGGCTGCATTTTACCTAGCAAAAGATTTTCAGCATTTGAATTAACAACAAATCTGAATGACAAGAGTGGAAATGGGGGGAGGAAAGGATTAAATTGCCTTAACGATTTTATTTTAAAATGAAAAATTGAGATATTTCAGAAATGGTGAGATGGTATTTGAGCAATCTGAATCTCTGTTGAGAAATTCTTAAATGGGATATGTGTTCACACCAACTCTTTCCTAGGAAAAATTGTTTCCAGAAATCACAATAGAAAAAAAGGTCCTGCAAACTTGTGCTGAGATCTATTTTTGAATCACTGGACAGGTGATTCCAAGAATAGCACCTAAAAAAGTTTGACATAAGGCTCCTGCTGTGGAGAGGATGGAAGGACAAGCCTCCTGAGAATAAATAGCATGAAACATTTGCTACAGCTGTGGGGAAATAAAGTGGCAATGGGGTGGGAATCTTCTTGGGGTTAATTGTCATAGAAGATGTAAAGTCTTGCTAGTTAAATAACTTTAAAAGAATGATCCAGTGTAGTAGCCAGACAGACCACTGCACACACTTAGCGTTAAGTCCACACGACTTCTCCTGTGATGACATTTACATGGTTTACTAAGATACTATCAAATTTGAAAACTTTGATTTCTGGGCCAATATTTTTTTCCCAAAAAAATTTTGAAAATAAAAACCTCTAAACACTATCCCCCTAAAAATTCCCCTCCATTATTAAAACAGTACTTTTAACTTCATGAGATGTTCTATAGTTCACACTTAAATTTAAATAGCATAGCGTATTCAAATGGGGTTGACAGAGGTTTTTAACTCCAGAGGTTACTTGATTCATCTAGCTGGGACGGGTAGAAACAGCAGCTGGAAACCTGATGGGATGTTACCTCCTTCTTGCTAACTGCTGTATTTTCCCTTCCTGTCTGCTCCTATCTTTCACACCACTGGTGCAAATGGACAACTCGCCCACAGCCTCAGTGTTCTCACAAGCAGGGGGAGATGCTAGGGAGAGCCCCCACATGGACTGTGCAGAGTGAGACTCCAGACCCCCTCTCCTGCACCAAAGTCTTCAGCAATTATTTACTTCTTCCTGTTTGTGTGTTTGAAGAGTGGAAAACACACACATAGCCTTTAGGTGTGAACTGTGCCTGTGGGAGCCTGGCAGACAAAGACAGTGGGATGGGGAGAACCCAACACTCACACATGGGTGTAATACAGTTATATTCTTCATTGCTTCTCCCTGAGACACATATGGCTGGCAGTCCTCTGAGAGAGCTCGCAGTTTCCCCAAAGCAGGAGTGACATCACTGTTGGTCACTAACAGTCAATCCTAGTCTGTGAAAGTTGAGTTGCAGGAAAATGCAGCGAACAGTGTTTCACTGCAGTGCTGTAGGTTCATTTTCCCTGTGCAACTCCTGTGTTTTCAGGCAGAAGCAGACAGATGACTCAGCAAACCATTTACAAAAGCCAGTCACTCTGCAGCACATCACCAGATTTTCCTTGTGTCTGCCACAGCTGCCAGGTAAACCCAAGGGCTCCCCAGCTGAAATCTGCCTCTCTTATCCTAGGGCACTGCATCACTTTGATCCCTCTTTTGTGACCATAATTGATCTTAAGAGCCAAAAAGTCACCAAGTCAGACAACTTAAAAATTTCATCACTACCATCCAAGGAGGAAGGTTTTAAATACTTTCCCTCCTACAAAAATAAATTATGAAGCAACCATTATGGCGTGGAGAATAAAGGAAACTTCATCTCCAAAAAAAAAAAGAAAAATGATGAAACGATTGTAAAATATTTCTAGGCAGCCAGTTGATGTCTGTAATATATCTCCTTGGAAAACAAATTAACATATTCCCTCACACAAATAATTAAATTCCAGATAAATTCCTACGAGAATAAATTCTCATCAAGGTGAGCAAACAAAATCCAGCCTTAAAGCAGTATAGACTTTGACATTTTGTGGCAGTTTATGTACCTGGTAATGAAGATATAATACAAGACACTCTGGGTGGTGCATTGAAGAAAAATACATATTGTCATGTTTCAACTGCATAAGACAGAAATCCCACTGCACTGATTTCTGTGGCACCCTCTTCTAGGAAACACTGCTCCACTTATTTTAAATCTAATTACTAAAAGACTAAATTGTCCTAAAAAGCTGCTTCAAAAAGGCTACAAAGAGATACAGAGATTATTATATAATTTGGACCATGAAAGCCTAAGCAACTTCTGATAAGTCTTGATAAGAAGGTTGTTTTGTTTTGTCTTAGCACTGCACCGAAAACAAAATGTACTGCTAATACATGTTAAGAAAAGTCTCATTCAAAATACACAGTACAATAAAAACCAGTGCTTTTGTACACACACAAATCTTAAAACACTTTTTCCATGTGCTGGTAGTACAGGAATTTTCACAGAACTGTTGAGAGGTTAAGACCAATGTTTCCTACTTTTTGCCATTCAAAGTGTATGTCAAAAATTTATTGCCTCATCACCACATTCTCAGTAGCTGGTTTTGTTTATGCCATGCAAAGCTCACTGCTCTTTGGCATCTTAATTGATGCAAAGAGTTAAATCCACCTTTTCACACTGTCAATTTGATAAACTGTTTCTGGTTTGGATGGGAAAGTAGGAGGTATTCAAACCCCCACAAAGGAATCAAGATATTTCTGACAGTGCAACATAGTGCTAACAAGGACTAGGCATCCTTAAGTGTGCAGATCATCAGAACTAGAAGCAGTCCCATACAAGCAGTGACCCAGTCAAAGTGGGAGTTTGCTGATCTGGATGATTTAAACCAGTTGTGTCTGCATTGTAGATAGGTGCTCTTCTGGTTTACGGCAGCTTTGTGCACACCATATTTGGCAGAGAATAAATTCAGACTGGCAAATGTCCTTAAAACCAGTAAAGGAAATTACTCATAAGCTTCCTAGCAACTTCACCAAACATGCTGAGCAATCATGCTGCCAGCTGCAGCAAGGACCACAATAAGAGGGAGTGTGATATCCACCCAAACACTGTGTTACAAGAGGTATGAGGAGCAGCTCCTTAGCTCGCGATCTACTGCAGCTGCTGGGCTGGCCTGGTGTGGTGGGATAAATTCCCTGGCCATCAGGGTTAGAATTTGTCTATTTCTTTCCTGGAATTCTGGCAAGAAGGATCACATCAGAGCTGCTAGGCAGCTGAAATGACAGAAAAAGGGTTTAAAGAGTCAAGAGATTGCGGACAACTTCTGCAGCTCTAACGTCTTTGTGCCTTGAGGCACATATGAAACACAAATGTAGAAAGTGGCCAGAGACTTGCTGGTAAGCAGCGGTGTGAAGCTGAGTTAGCTGGATTTCTCAGCCACACAAAGGTGAGATGTCT
Source organism: Dicrurus megarhynchus (assembly GCA_013399195.1). NCBI lineage: Eukaryota > Metazoa > Chordata > Aves > Passeriformes > Dicruridae > Dicrurus > Dicrurus megarhynchus. The sequence goes on from VXAD01008436.1 coordinate 1,181,918, forward strand.
TACTGGGAAAGAAACAGACAGTGTGAGATTTTCGCAGTGGTTTAGGACCACCCACAGTTTTATTTCCGTGTCTAACACTGTGCTGTCACTGTCCCAGTATTTGGTGCCTGTCCTGTGCTATAAACTTACCCGATTCTACCTTGTGGTAGTGACGTAAAGGACAAGCAAAGCAAGCGCTCCCAGCTCCTCTTCCTTGCAGGGCAGAGCACGCATGCAGTGATGGTCTCCCACTCTGCAGCTGCACACTGGAAAGCACAGTGCCACCATTGAAATGGCTTTTCATTTACTATAACCATAAGGTTGACTTGTGTCCTATGATAGCAGAACTTATCTCCAGCCTCAGGTTGAGGCTTTTTTTTAATCTGATTTTTAAATTGCATTTCTAAGTAGGTACAGTGTATTTCAAATGCTTTGAACAGAGATCATTGGCATTGCAAAGACAAATTGGGTAATCCTGCGCTGAGGGTGATGGGGCATTTGGTTCTAATTGAAAAATGGAAAGAAGGGATACCTTTGAAGAAATGGGGTTTTTTAACACTAACATCTAGAAGTAGTTTCTGAGGTGAAAACTATGCCTATTATTTTAGTGCTGGACATAACTAACAGACTATTTTTCCTGGACTTAGAATGTTTCGAAGAAATCATGTGAGCTGAATCTTGCTGAGGTTGTAGTTGATCTACTAACACGGTCTTGTGAGGAAGCACTGTACAATGTCTGTAGTCTAGCACACTGAGAGGTCACATACTTCTAAAAATTAATCAGTTAATTTAAAGGTCTGCAGCTGTTTAGCAGCTCTTCTCAGTAGTGCTAATTTGTTGTGGCAGGATTAGTTTAAATTACCATGGCATTGTAAAGAGCAAGACTGTAATCTTCAGTTTTCGGGGCAGTTGTGGTAGAGTGAAATTACTCACCCTCAGAAAATCAAGGAAGATACACCAGGTTCTGTATGCATTTGAAGTTTTTCAATTTTAACAAAGCAGCTTGGGCTGTTGAGTCTGAGCATGATTTAAACTGGTTTTGATTAATATTTTTCTCCTGTGTTTGAATTCCCAGAACTAAGTTGTGCTTAACACTATAAAGATGATCTTAACTTACAGTAGGTATCCTTTGTATTAGACTGTTACGCAGCCATATAGTCTAGGAGAATTTAACAAGAATCTTAAGTGTAACCAGCATTTACCAGTTGTTAAATGAGTAATTTTTCAATTATTAGATTATTTTAGCCACATTTCATCATATTGTTTACGCAAATTTATTCACTACTTAAACCTGTTAAACAGATGCTTTCCAAAGGTACAATGTGGATACCAAAACCATATTCTGTATAGATTCTTCAGTGATCAACTTGGAAGTCACTTGTAGAAAAACATTTCATAATGTGTATAACATCTCTCAGTTAACTTCCTTCTCTCATATTCTCACTAGGGGGAGGTGTATATTTTGTAGAGTCACTTGTTTTGAAAAAGTTTATATTTGATGAAATTGTTTTTCTTTGAGCATCACAGAAGCACAGGTTGGTTTGTTTTGTTGCTATGTGTTTCTTGTTACATAGACAATAAAATAAATGAAGTGTGCGCTTGAAGAAGTAAGTAAGAGTTTTACACCTGGGGAAGATAATTTCATTTCTCAGTGAATTCCACAGAATTTTTTTATTTCAAACTTTACTTCTTCCACAATAACAAATTTGCCAGGCATCACTTTCATGTCAGAATTTTAGTGAGAATGTTTTGAATTTTAATGTGTCAAACTACAAAGGCAGACAATGAATCTAAATCAGATTGAAAGTTTATGGGAAATTTATGAGATCTTAAGGCTTAAAGGCTATTGTCCACTTGCTGTTGTCCAAAAAAAGGTAAATGAAGGTGTTTCATTCAGTTTGGTAACAGTGCAGGTTAAGAAATAGTATTTTATTTTTGATCTACATAGATGAGAACTTGATCATATGCCGTGAAATTCAACCTGAAGTAGACTTTCTACTGATGTTTATGTAAATTTTATGAAAAGTCTTACAGTTTCAAGGTGAAGGACATGGTAAATTCGTGTGATGTTAAGCAAGATTTTGAACCTTCACTCTTTATTCAGCCAGCTCTAATCCTGAGTGTTCTAAAGCTCCACTGCTGAAGTACCTATTGCCTCTATGAAAGCCAAAGAGACTGCAAAAAGGGTCAACATCTCTTCCCTGCCTCTCACATGTCAGTCACCCCACATCAGGTCCTAGAGTGCTCAGGATGGCCAGCTGGCTATTGACACACAGTTTTTGCTCCACAGCTTATGGATTTATTTCAGCCAGAAGGGATAGGTAGAAGAGAAAATATGTGAGAAAAATGTAAAATACGCAAATCAAGTTCAGATACATTGTCTTAAATATGTGATGCAGATTAGCTTGGTTTTCTAATTCTGCATCTCCAATCCCAGAATTGTCTCTTTTAAGGAAAGCTCCACAGGAACTAGGCTATGCAGTTGATTTTGCCAGTGAGTTGGACAAGAGATTCAGTAGCTCCTGAGGGCTGTGAGAAGACCCAACTGTGCCAGCATCTTGGGGCATGGAATAGATGTCTTATAGCTCATTTATCCTGTAGTTGTGGATGACCTTTGCAACATTTTCTTCATCACCTATTTGCGGTAGTTTTTCAGACTATGTGTGTGCTGCCAGAGTTGCAAGCAACTGGAAGCAAATCACAAGCCCGTGCCAAAACAGTCTGCCTGCTATAACAACACCTTTTGTCTGAGGTGTGGCATGGTGTTAACCACTGCACATCTGTGGCTGGCTAACAGTGAAGGCAAAGCTTACCTTCTTGTAATCTTACACACAGAGTGCAAACAGACAACATGGCTTCGTAGTTCTGGGTGAAAGATGTCAAAAATACTTTTATAGCACACTATATGGGAACCAGCTTCACACATATGTGAGCAAAAAGGAAAACAGACTTTCTTTTGACCTTTGCAGCACTGCCTCGAGCACCTTAGCAGCAGACTGACCTCATTCAAGTGCCTCCATCAGACAAAACCACACAAATGCCAGCTCTTTAAGAGAGGAAATTGTAGGGCTTATATCTTTCTACCTCTTCTGCAACAAATATGTAGGGCTTTGACTGACACATGTTCATACAGAGTAAAAACATTGCTAAATGTGCACAGAACCCCAAAACACTTTTCACTGCAGACTACGAACACCTCCTTTCAACACCAAATGAAAAACGAGGTTTAACACATTATCTCTCCACTTTTCAGACTAGCTTTTCTTCTTCTAACATCTTGCCCTTATTTTGTGCTTAGCTTCAGGTTTTCAATGGAGCATAAACTCCAAATGTTGTCGGAGCCACCAAAGACACTGCCCAACTACTGCCCAAGCCAGTCAAGGAGATTTCACAATTAATGAGGACATTCCTATATCTGGCTGTAAATTCATGGGCAGACCTATCCTGTGATCAAGCTGAAATATAATCAAAGGTCTATGAAATGTCACTCTTTGAAGACACTTGTGAAAGACTGAGCACAGGGTCCAAGTTTTCACCCTCTTGGCTTTCAGACCAGCACTAAAAGTTACGCTGTAACTGTTCTGCTTTGCTGGGTTATTCAAATCTGTATGAAGGTGGCATATATCAAGTGGCAATGAGACAATCTGGAGGTTTTTAGGCTACTTTGTGTGAAAAATATGCTAATAAATCAAAGATTTTAATAATTTTAATGAGTTTAATTTTTGTGATGTCACCTCATAATCCATTTAAACAAGGATTAGTAGTGTCATCCAGAAACTCCAGCTTAATGACTCTAATGAAAATTAACAGAACAACGTATATCTAATGAAGATTTAGGACTAGTTAATATTTCTGTAGCAGGTGTGTGGGTTTCTTTAGGAAATACGTACATAAGTTTTGGACAAAAACATTAGATTGTCAAATGAAAATTTGAGTTTTAATATGAATGACAGGGACTGGTTGAAATGTCCTTGAGGAGAAAAAAAAAAAAAGAAAAACCTTGCCTATCTGAAAATCACTGTTTTGTCAAAATTTCAATTCCAGTAGTTGCAGCTGAATTTTTCTTTGCTGAAACAAATTAACTCCAGCTAGGAATGTTGCTAAGACACTTTCTTATGGTAGTAGAGAAAGAATTTAACTTTACTCCCAAGCTAGGAAACTCCCGTATCAACTTCCACCAAGAACTGGTTTTAGACAAGGGTTTTTCCTCTCTGTGAGAAGCCATCCACCACTGCTGTGTGCCAACATACCAAAATATCCACTCACAAGAGACAGCAGCACAGTGGCGGACTCTTACATTTTTCTATTGTAGACTAACTTTCATTAATCAACTGAAAAATGAAAGGGAGCAGTTAGTCAGAAAAGAAGCTCTGCCCTGCAGCTGTGATAGTCTGCCACGACACATCTATCCTGCTCAAGCCCCTGGTCACAATTTCTTTCCCTCCATATGGTATAAATATTTAGTACTTTTGATGTCACTGTTTCAAATGAATTGATTTAGACTATTTAAATATGCGGGTACTCCTTGCCTCTGATGTCTTTTGAAGGAAATAGTGTATCTGTACCCTTCATCAACGCATTGGTTTTTTAATGACAAAACAACCATTTATTGACCTTTTTTTTATGGTGACTGGAACAATGGCAGCCTTAAACACCAATTCAAGTATTTATTAATAGTTATAATACCCTTGTCATTCTCAGCACTATGAGGGTTTACTGGATGTTCGACTTCCCTGTTGACGAAAATGAGAATAGCTTTAGGGTTCAATTTGTCTGAAAAAACCCGGCCACCTCACCAAAAGAATGGTGGTGTTGCTCTGAGAACTCTCCTCCCTAAGATTTTCTAGTTTACAGCACATTTTCAGTCTTTGTGGGTCTAGTGATTACCTTACACTTAAGAAAAGCTTTCTGTAGTGCCAGTGAATATGGGAATGTCAAATGAACTATTTCTCTGTAAAAGAGGAAGCATTTCACTCGGCTCTAATGTGGTCAGAATCCGCTTGTTTGCTCCATATTGTTGCTGAGGTAACCTCCATAAACAATTGATATTTGTAATACTTTTAAGCAACATCCACTGTTGCAATATCATTTTAGTGTCTTTCCCATCAAGGTTTACTGCAGCTTAATGGATTTGCTGCCAAACTGATTCAGGAAGGAAGAGAGGTAAATATAAACTTTCTCAAGACGGTTTTATTTCAATCTCAAAAACATCCATACCAAAACATGCAAATGAGCCTTGACCATGTGGCAAACCTGTTGTGAAGCTCAGCTGAGCTCCTTACAGAGGAATTTTACAGTCAAGAATGTCATCTTTGAAAAAGAAATTCTGATCCTGAAGTGCCACATTATTTTATTGCACTAGGCATTGCCCTTCTTTCATTGCCCCAGCTAGTTAAATTATTCTGTCCCTGCTCTTCTTCCGCAGCACTGCTTGTAAGCTACCACCTGCAGAGGGTGTTAGGAAGAGCCTGCTTACTCGTTCATGCTGTGACTAACTACTCTGCAAAGAAAAAAACCTCCCCTTCTGTGCTGGTAGTCTATCACTGGGGCCAAGATGAGAGGGAAAAACCTCCTTCGGAAATCGCTAGGAATAACACTAATGTTAGAAAAATTTCTGCCAAAGGGATGAGGTTGTAATGCCCTGCCTTGAGGAAGAAGGATTTAAATAAAAGGAAAACTAACAAAGATGAACAGGCATGAGGATGGTTAAAAAAAAAAAATAAGCCTGAGAAATATTACCCTTTAATGTAACATTCACAATAAAAATTTTCTTTCTTTTCTTCTAAAGCATAATATGCTTTTGCAGACTGCTTTAGAAACAGTAAAGATACAGTCCTACAGAAGCAATTATGATAAGCAAAAAAACAAGAGAAACCAGAGACCTTTCAGAAATGAAACTGCCCAGTATGAAGCCCAGCATGAACTGGACCTCACAGAGAATAGAAAGAAGAGAGTGGAGAGTGGAGGTATATATTTTACTTATTTTTAATTAATATGTACTATATTATCCAGTAACCGTTTTTAAATAAAGGAGGTAAGAGCTGGAAATAAAAATTCAACAAGTGGCATGAAGGCAAGAATTTTTCTTTCTATATATCCCAGTGAAAGGAGAAGGTGAATATACATGATGTTGTGATAGGGAGGCAGCCCATGCACTCCTCCCACACTAAACGTTTTACAGTAAGAATGACACTGAACAGTAAAAACCCAAAACTGCAACCTACAGTATAACTGAAAGGAAGAGCAAACATGAGCAGAGGGGAAGATAGATTATACTAACACTATTCTAAGGGAGAAGGACAAAATTCTATCTTTTGATTTTGATTTTCCATCAACATCAGACTTAAAACGCAGACTCATGTGGTTGTGTCCTCATCCTGGTTTTTGATTCAGGTATTTTTGAGATTCAGGTATTTTTGAGACAGAATTTGGCCCACCCAAGCAATGAATAGAAGGTGAAAAAGAGGTTCCTGGTGTTTGCAAATTCATTTGACAGTTCTTCCCACTGTCTGAATGAAGCTATACTCCATGCTTCATGGATTTCACTCCACAGTCTTGACCCAGGCACAACTTCTGTTAGCTTTAATTGTAGTCTCCTTGTTGTGGGTTGTAGTTCTTAAGAATTTTTTAATGTGTATACTTTTGCTTGGCAGGATGTGAAGCACAGCTGGATAAAAAAAAATAAACAGTTTTGAAAGTATCATGTGTTTTCATGCTTCAAAGAGCTGCTTCAGCTGGAGTGTTACTGTGCCTGTATATGCAAGCATAATCAACATTTCTTCTGGTGACTTAATGTTATACTGCCTTTTTAAATGTCTTTTAAAACGGTTGATGAAATCATCTTAATTAGATGATTTGCTTTAATATCTGCTGCTGTTGTCATTTCGTTTTCAGTGTTTTCATTTGGCGGAAACATTTTTCTTCTCCATCTTGCAAAACAACATAATATCTGTGTGCACACATGTAACTGTAGAGTATTTTACATGCATTGTACATGTATTTTTAGTACACTCTGTTCATTCAGCTGTGCTTGGGTAACCTGGTAAGCTTCATTTCCTTGTGCCTGCGTGATCATGATGCACAGCATGGGGGGGACTTCTGTAATGTGATAAAAGAGCTGTGAAATCTCACATTTCCTTGTAGAAATAGAAAAAAAATCTGTCTCACCACAACCAAAGATTCTTTTGCAGGCTATAAAAATTATTTTAAATAAACACTAAGAGGGCAGCACTACCACAGTCTACTGTAAATGTAGGGCGAATTATGGTAAGCTTTGTGTGGACCAATATTTAGAGTTTAGAGCTGCTTCCTGTTATTCCCCTGGCTTATTTTCAATCCCTTTTTAGACTCAGTCAGCTGCTGAGATGTTTCCTTTGTGTGAGACTTTAGGTTTTGATGAAGAGCTTCTCACAGTCCAGCAGCATCCACTGGAAACAAATCTAGCAGCTGAACACCAAGGAAAGAGATAGGTTGAAAATCAGGAATCTGAGACTGTTCTGTAATCTTAGGAAAAATTTACCAATTTCTTCTGAGGGCAAACAGCAAATGTATGAACAAATGGATTATATATACTCTAATGAGGAACTGGGTCTCATTTTCTGTAAAGTAAGAAGTGTTTGCTTCGCTCCTCACCCTAACCTTCTGAGTCAATAAATAAATTAAAATTATATCATATTACTGTATAATGACTTGCAGATTCTGTGCAGAGGCAAGGGAAAAACCCCCACAAGCTAGCACGTGAATTATTCCACATCGTTTATTAGAAAACCCTGGATGGCACTTTCTTAAGAAAGGGAATTTTGTGTTTACTTTTCTAAAGTTAGAATCTGCAGAGTATAAGTTGAGTAGGCCATAACAGTGGGAATGTAGTGCACTCATTTTACCTAATACCAGCCATCACAGACCATATAAATAGAAGAGAGCTATGTGGTCCTACTTCTACTATTTCAATAAAAGAAGGTACATTTCCCCTTTCGGGAGAGTTCAGATTTTCTGAAAGGAGTATGTTATATTACATTTTTGTCATTCACTGTGTTTGTACCAGCAAATCTAGAAAACAGCTCAATGTCACCCTTCTCCCATTTAACTTCAAGGCAGTTCAGAACCTGCGTTCATCTTATCTGTAAATAGCAACTATTTGCAACAATGTTTGTAAGTAGGTGCTAACCAAAACAAGTTTGCAAACCAAAGACATCCCTTTTGTTACCTTCTGCACAGGCATGCATATTAGAGTGGTAGATGGGGGTTTGGGTGGAGTTCAGTTTGGTTCGTTACTGCCTGTGGATCACACAGCTCCTAGAGGACCTATTGTGTGACACTAATTTCCACTAGAGCTCAAAGCGTCTGATGTAGATGTTGCCATCTTATCATTTAAACGAGCTTGCTCTATCACTGACTTAAGAGCAGTGTGGGGACCAGCATAGGCTATGAAAGTCTTCAAGACTTTGAACATTTTCATGTTACTAAGTGTGGATTTAGGAAATTTGTCCCTGTTGAGTTCTGTATTGGTCTGTGTGCTGTTAGCTGGTAAACCAAATACAGCAGATCTGTTTGGATAGCCAGCAGTGCCTGGAAACACTGGACAAAATGACTGAAAGAATTCTTTATTTTTTCACCATTTGTTCCTACTTTTAAATACTTGCTCTGTTTCTCTGGGACCCCAACACAACACCCTCTCTCTCCCTCTTGCAGGAGAATAATGAGGCTGAATATCCACTCACAGAACTTTCATCGATCTCAATCTTCCTTACTGACTAGAGATATCCATTGTGATTGCCTTTGCCACCCGGCATCTGTGAAAGCTTTTCCCTAAAAGTCCAGATTGGGATTCAGTAAAAAAAGAAAAATGGGAAAACATGTTTTTCTGTGCATAACCCCCATCTCAATGGTAAAAAAGCAGAGGCAGTGTCTTCACAGTGGAAGGAAGAAATTCCTCCTTCACTGGAAGAAGTGGAAGAGAAGGACAGCAAAGAGGCTCCGTAGAGCACACAGAGCTCCACAGAACGTTCCAGTACGTTCCCTTTTGCACACGTACGTACATCCTACCCTTCTGCAGAGCTGCAGAGTTGTGATCTTTGCTTCAGGGTGCGGTTGGTTTGTGTCTTGGTTTTGTGTTTGGTTTTGATTGTTTACGATTAGCAACTCGATAGATACAGAAGTATGTTTCTTTTTTCATGAAGGTCTAGTTCAAATTCTTGAAATATAAAAAAATATTACATTATTACTGCAAAGTTTCACACATGAACAACAACAAGGTTGGGGCTTAAAGCGAGGTCTGTTTTCTTGTATCTAAGTTTGTTAAACTAACCATAAATGTCACTCCAAGACTAATCTAAGGATTTGAGGATTTCAGGTGCTGATGACTAGATCTCCAAGCTTGAAACTACTGTGAATCTTTAATAGAAGAAAATGTACACATTACTTAAATGGAGATGAGGTCTCATGAGAAAAGGCAAAAGATCCATGGAGTTTCAGTAGGCTGTGAGATAGTAATGGAAAATTTAACCCGAATGTCTAATGGTATGTTACATTTCCGATTAACATTCTTAATGGGGCAGTTACCAGTAGTTTGTCATGGTGGTTTTAAGGTGGCATGTTAATCCTTAGTTTTGTTCTTCTGCTGTTTCCAGTCTTCACCACATCCCTCTAAATAATCTAAATTTCTCTCTGTTCTGCTTATGTGTGCTGAAGAAGATTTAAGCTGTGATTCAAGTTTTAAGCATTAGAAATCAAAATAGAAAAGACTGCATCTAACATGAAGGTGAAGGAAAGGTCAGCAGGGAAGTCAAAAGGATGACTGATATGTTCCGACAATTCAAGTAGGCATAGGGAGAGGAAAACCATGATAGTCACAATTTAAAGAGAAGAATTAGTAGGAGGTGAGAGTCAAACATGATTTTAGACCATAAGTGAGGGGCTGTCTGGGATTCAATGCCTTCTTATATTTTAGTGACAGCAATGGACTGAAGTCTCTCTGAAGAAAGCTGAAGAAGTCTGAAGAAAGCAACCAACACTTACTGGAACAGTCTGCCTCTGCTTTTCTGAATTTGTCACCCCATGCTCAGTAGGAGAAAAAGAATGAGTGTAACATGGACTGCTGTGAGTGTCACAAAATAAGAACAGCTTAAACTAAGAATAATACAAACTAAAGACGAGACAGACTTTGAACTAGACCCAAAACATGTCATCTGTAAGACTCGATGAAATCTGCTTATCATGATGCAAGAGAGAACTCAAATATCAATATTACTTGCTGCAGAATCTTTGAGTACCTGAGGATAGAGAGAAAATTATTTGGGGGAATGTGATGGATAATACTTTGTCAATGAAACAAAAATGAAACCTCTTGTTTTCCTGAATATTTTAATGTTTATGGCTGGTGATCTTGCTTTTTACTGCTTACTACAAGTAAGTAGCAGTCCCAGTTTCATCTGTGTGACCTCAAACCTGTACTCCACAATGACCACAGACTTGTCAGCACCATGTACTTTCTACCCCCTGGCTCCACACAATAGATTTTAATTTTAAAAAAACTATAGGTCTTGCTTTTTAAAACCTTTTAGGAAAGACAAGAGCAATTCAGTAGCAAGGTGGATATCTTGACTTGCCCAAGGCAGTGGAAAGGTCAGATAACGTTTCTGCTAATTCAGAAATGAGCCAGTCATCTGTTTAATCATACTTCCTGTAAGGTGGCTGATAAATACTTGCTGTAAAGGCTTTCATGTCTGAAACAGGTTATAAATCTTGCAAGTGATCAGCAGCCCAGCCCATGAAACTCAAATGGTGAAGACCAGGCCAATCACGTGTCCAGTCACACAAGGGACAAACTGGTACGGGGAAAACATGCATCGTATTACCCCTACATGTGTTGGTTCTATAAAATAAAAATAGATTTATGGTGGTAGGCTAATATGGGAAATGTGCCTTCTCATTTGATTTGATACTGACTTGCTATACAGGTACTGAAAACACCATTTTAGTGGTTCTGCTGCTGTTAAGGATCTATGCAGGATCATATTTCATGAAACTTGGAAAGGCCTGTGAATGAATTCTTGTCAACTACTAAGGTTATTTTTAGTTAACTCATTAAATTAACAAATACCTTAAATACTACAGGATTGATGAGTAAATGTTCTACATTAAAACAAATTTACTAACTCCAAAATGAAAGGAGAAAAAAAAACAGTGCAACATATAATAATGCATCAACCAAAGTCCTCTAGTATTTCATGACTCCTATTTTATTGGCAATTGCAAATGAAATGGCCACTACTGCTGCATGTTTTTTACTTGCAGCTTTAATTCTGTGGTACAAATGTTATATTTGATGTCTTAAATGAAAATATAAAACATTCAAGAGCTTCCTCAGGAAGCAAATTTTGGCCTGAAAGTTCTTTTCCAGTGTTGGTAACAAAATTATAGTACACAGAGCACAAATTCAGCCAGTCAAAACTAGGTGGTACAAACATCAAAAATATCTGTTAACTTCTTTCTCTTTTTGCATTTGAATGTGATTGATATATCTCCAAGCACTGGCTGCAGAACCTTGTGTCAAAAGATAAGCCAACTGAGAAAAAAGCTCATTTAAAAAAATCCAAATAAATTATTTTTTTATTACTGAAAACCTCTGCATTTAAAAACTTAGTGCAATACATTACTGTATAATTGAATGGAGATTGTGCTAAAAAGGAGCTTCACACATCTGTGCAATGCCACCAGGATTCCCCTGACATTTTATATGGACTGTGTCTATCTCCTTCAGCTGTACGGGAAAGTCTTCTCAAAAAGGAGAAGTTTACCAAGTGAGAGAAACATGGTACTATGGCAACACCCTTAGTTATTCTCCTGAGACATTTGGCTGATTGGTCTGATTAGTTCATACTCCACCAAATATGTGGTTAGAACATTTGATTAGAGTGCTTTACTGTGGGTTTTTCAGATCAGTATTTGCTATTAGTATCAATAGAAGACAAAATGAAAGCTTCCTCTGGACTGAAAATACTGCTGTTTTGCAGGGAATTATGCTGCTTCTTTCTAATTCATCTCACATATTTAACATTCTAATTCTACATGGGTAATATAGACAGATGAAAGTAACTGATAGGATGGTGTTGCTGTGGCTGCTAACTGGTAAAAAGAAAAGCTCAGTGCTATGAAAGTTTTCCTGCTGATGACCACTTTCCACAGCAAACATGTAGGATAAGAAATTAGTTGTGTAATAGGATATCTCTGATCTGACTGAGAGAGGTACCTTAAAAACTCTGAGCAAATTTTTAATAATTTAGAACCATTGTCCCCAGGAGAATTTGAGACAACATATGTGAAAAGTTCACACTGGTAATTTAGAAATATAGAAAATGGGGAGAGTACAAATATTTATTTAATAATTTGTTTACTGAGAACAAAATAAAAAAAAGTATTCTTTCACCTGCTATGGGAAATAATGAAGGAAAGATCTGGAATAAGACAAGCAAAGGAAAAAATTGAAAAAAATTAGACAGAAAGAGAAGATCTTGCAAGAAATAAAGCTTCTACAGGGAGAAAACAGAATAAATAATTAAAGGAGAGAGAGGGAAGTGAAGACAGAAGGCCTGCCTTTTCAAAGGTTTTGCCAGGACTTGTTAAAAATGAGAGGAAATTACAAAAATGAGAGGGAATACAGAACCTGCTATACTAACAGTAGCTGAAAGGCTCTCCTCTTACCATATTCTAACTGACTTTAGGACAGAGAAGGACCTTTCAGCCTGAAAATCATGAGTTAGTGACAAATATTTCAGCACATCTGCATCATGCATCTTTGGGAGCAAATGTAAATGAAACCTAAAAATAAATGAAATGTAAATTAAACCTAAACCCACCATGAAATACACTGTTTTCCATGTATTTGGAGGTAATTTTCTATTCTCGCAGAAATCTCTGCACATGGATTGTCTGTAGCTATCTTTTCTGAAAACAGGACATTCAGCCTCTCAAATTAACCAAGCAACATTAACTCCTAAAATGCTGTTAATTCTTTGTTCTGAAAAATATCCAACAGACCATAGTCCATGACAACACTGACTACCGTGCTAACTCTACACTGAAAACAAAAATAACCTCTAGTTCCATGTTATTGACCATTTTCTGACCAAGAGGTTAATGAAATTCCTGCCACTGACACATCTTCGTGCCCATTGTGCCCGCTCTGTTTATTCACCTGTTTGTGAACTCTCTGACCTGAAGCAGAACTGTAAAATTATCAGGTTATAGCAAGTCACTTCCTTAATCAGCACTTGAAAAGTAACCCTTTTGTAAACGTAGTCCAGAGAACAGTCTGGGAACTTGCCATGCTGAAGGTTTTGCAATGCAAGAATGCAGCCTGGTATTCTAGACCGGGCTGAGACTTTGCCTTTCAGTTTCTGTGGTTTGTGTACACAACAGGAGCTCTAGGTTTGGTTCTCAGATCCCCCATCAACTTTTTAGATTTCTTGGAAACCATTTATTTGCTTTGTTGGATTTCTTGCTAAGCAAGTGCTTGGTAATTATCGTATTGTAGGTACTGCATGATGTAAATCATCCACAATTTTAAAAGGTCATAGTATATATTTATTAATTTCAGAGGTGGTGATCTAGAGACCCAGCAGCATCACACTACATGTTTCAAGAACAAGCTAGGCTTGTGACACTAAAGACAACTACCATCTGCTACAACAGAAGATATTTGTTGTGTTCTCTAGTTTAAGAGAAAATACTGTCTAGGGGAGGGGAGACTAAATTCCAAGATCTTTGTCTTCATACACTTCACTCAAGCACATCTTCAATCATCCTCCCTCAAATAAAAAGAAAAAATTACATTTACATGTAAGCGCACTAAATGACTTGGCTTAAGTACTTTTTTCCTTCTTTCTCGACAGAGGGTCTCAACATGAAGGATGACAAATCATGTCAAATAATACTTAATCTTTAAAAATTACTTACAACAAGTCAATGCCCCCAAGAATAAAACAAAGCATTTAATATGGCAGACCACGATGTAAGGGAAGCAATAAAAGGGAAATGCAGCTTGAACTGTAATATTACTGGGTAACTTACATCTCCCTGCTGAAGGCAGCAAAGTTGCAGTTACCGAATGGCTAATCTGTTCTACTGTGTTTTAATCAGATGTTGGCATTATCTGCCACTAATTGCTTTTTCATTTCCACTTGTAATTATTCCATTGCATGTTTGTGGTGAGAAGCTGAAAATGAAGCAGATCACCAAGAAAGAATTAATTGTTAATGAATAATCATCAGTAGGAAGCCAATTTCATTATCTTCAAAGAGGTAGCTAGAGATTAACTACTAACTGGGGTTCTCCTACATTCAGTGCATGACTGTAAAGTAATCACAAATAATCACACCCTCCAACTTCATCAATTAGTTTCTATTATGTGAATTGATACTCATTTTTGGTTTTGTTGTTTAATGTTAATGGTAGTATTCAAGCTGGGAAGTGCTAATGGGAAGGTGTTGTATTCAGTGGGCTCAAGTCCTAATTATTAGAGCATCTTTTTCATTAGCATATGATTCTAAAAGGGATATACGGTGGTAGTTACTAAATTCACCTTGTTATAAATGCATTATCTTCATCAATAAATTTTAGACTGCCGCTTAAAATAGAATGATACATGCAAAGCTACTTTGTCAGCAATGCACAGTAGAATTCAGCTTATAAAACGTCATCATTTACTGTTTCTTGACAAATTCTCCTTAAATCAACATGACAAAAACAAAGTTTGCTTAGGGTTTAAGCAATGGGTATGGTAGAGTCAGGGTCTAAAAGAAATCAGCTGGAGTAAAAAAACTGTTAGATACAAAGCAGAAGTTTAAAAAAACCGCATCTGCCTCATCATTATTGCATAGATTGATGGTCCAGTGAGATCTGTTGACTCTCAGCTTTCCATTCTCTGCTGCTGATTTCAGTTTAGTCCTCTGTGATGCCAAAAGCAACCATAAAAAATAGCTCTCCTGATGTTTTTAGATGAATTTTGTATTACACTTGTATAATTTTTATTGAAAAATAATAAAAGAAATAATGTCAGCTGTGGGATAGATTCAGTCTCTCTGTACTGCTGCGCTCATTGAAGCCTCTCATCCTCTCCATGTGTGGGTATCTGACAACACTGTAAATACTGCCTGTATTTTTCCTATCTTTGTACCTCTGCATGTAAAACTCCCTGAACTTTGACCAGGGGAACAGTTGTTGCCTCTTAGTTATCTTCTATTTTAACTGATTTAAGAACAGCCAGCTTTTAAACACAATTTTATTTTTCCCTGGAGCAGGGGACATAAGGCAACCCCACCTCCTGCGTCTGAAGAAACAAATACATTAATAGTAGTTTTGTCCATGACCCTCCTCAGCAGCCTCATTAATATTTTAACTGCAAAAGATGACAATACATCTGTGTTCTGGAAAGATAAAGTGCAGCTAAGAAAGATTAGCTTTTTATGAATTCTAGGTTTTCTGCAAAAAGAGACAATGGAACTTTAGAGCAATCTTTCACACTCCTAACACACTGCATCTCAGAGACTATGCTAGGTAAGGCCAGTTGTAAACAACTTCTGAAAACCATTGTAATAAACATAGAAGTTTGACTTCCTGCTCAGAAGTAAGATTTGTCCTAAATGGAGTTTACCCATCCAACATGACCAGCAATTCTGGAAACTGGAAAGTTCCATTCCTACATGCAGGTGATAGTCACATCAAACCCCATAAAATACTGCAGAGCAGTTACAGTTATCTGCTGTCAATCATGTAACTAACCCATGCCACCTCTGTTAAGTAGCAATATGTTCCTTTCTCTTTGAAGATTGCAGTCAATGTGTTGTGACAGAGCTTGGATCACTGAAGTAATTTTCAGCCAAAATAGTCAAAAGCAGCAAAGGTAATTTTTTCTTTAAGGCAAGATATTTTTCTCAGCTATCATGACAAAGTGTGATGTGCTGATGTCACTGCTGCCACAAAATATTCTTCAAATTCTGCATGTTTCATTCAGGGTAGGGTAGCTCCTGTTACATTTCTTTTTTGGCACAGCATCTGATGATCTATTAAATAAATATTAATCCCTTGCTGCCTTCAAAGCTCTCTCTGCCATATTAGGATTTTAAATACCTTCATTAATTGCTTAACTACCTTTTCCTAAATTCCCCATGGACTCCTTTGATACTAGTCACTCTAATGTGTTACCATGTGATTCATGGCTTCACTCTGCTGTAACATTAAACATATTTTTACCATTTTGTTCTAGAGATACCTTTGACAAAATGAAAATTCAACATTTTCAGATGTCAAAGATAAGCAGACCTAGAAAAGCTGTTACAGTGTTACATTTTAAAAGGATAGAAAGCACTTCTATCTCAGTTCAAGTTTGTAGAAAATGTTTGTGCTCAAAACCATGGGTAAGTAAATACCTTCAGTTTCTAAGCCATACAGAAAAGATTCGTGTGAAATTGGCAAAAGTAGCAATGGGAAAGGTCTATTATTGCAATATTTGTGAAAAAATTATTGTATGGGATGATTATTCACATGAAAATATTCTTGTTTAAAGTCAAGCTACAATAGGTTCATAAAGAAATGCTAGATCAAAGTAATTGCTTACAGCTGGTGCAGAGGATCATTTAAAAATGAGATTTTAAATATAGTCCAAAATTTTGGTTGCCCTGATAGTAGACAACTGTCTTGTATCTGTTCTCCAGTTGTTGCATGTCACAAGTTGAAAATATTGGTCAAAAGACAGTAGCAAGACATCACTTTTATGTATCTTCAGAATATGAGGATGTTGTGTATCTGGAAAAGCTCTCAAACTTAATCTAGACATATGCTCAGAACAGATGTGAAATGTGAAAAAGTGTAATGGCAACCAGGAAAAAACAGCTGTACTATGTGGTAGTCCTGGGAAGATCACTCCTGAAACATAACTTTCGGTAACATAATTTTGGCAGCTGCAAACACAGTCAAAAGTACCAAAAATATAATGCTCATGTATTTATGCATTCACATTTTGTTGCAAAGATCTGATGAACTCTCCACTCATGTATCCTTCAAAACTAAATTTGCCCACCTCCTCCAGTCCTTGCTGGAGGCATAAAAAGTCATGCACATTTTCCCATAGGATACTTCATGTTGAAACGAGCACAATATTTTGTAATCAGAGGTAGCACTACATATTTTGTCATGGTCTCTTCTGTTTAATCATCTTGGGCCAACATTTTGGGTAACATCTGAATCATCTGAGGCTAACAAAAGATCTTAAAAAGCATCTCCTGGCTTCCCTAATTAGAGATTTGGGTTCAATGATCAGAATACTGACCTCATTAGCTATGCCTATTCTTTTGTGATTGAGCATGACAAACTTATCTTCAAGAATATTTTAGATTTTTTTTCTGTGACTTATTCTGTGATATTTTAGTCATGCTACCCACTGACGAAAGTGTAAGAAACACTCTATTTTTCTCTAGACAGCAAAAGTTGTGTAAGTGTTCATCTGCTGTTGGGCCCCCTGTGAACTTCCCAGCTTTTGTTTCTGACCGTTCTTGCCTCGAAGTAGGTCTTTTAATTTGCATTGATAATAGCTAGCTGTGACACTTAGTTTGATGTGTTATAGACACAGATAATATTGTAGGCTTGGGTTTCCCTTGTGTTTAGCCTAAACCTAAGGTTATAGGAGAACACTTTGACCACAGCTCACTTTGAAATAAAGGTGATGCATTTATCCTAAGAAAAGTAACGTATTGATGGCACAGGGGGAGATAGTAGGAATTACATCTTTTTGTTACAAAGATTCATAGCCAAAGGGCTTTCAAGATTCACTGGTTTTATTGTCTCCAGCTAGGAAATGCCGATCACAAGATAACGAATGCAGTTAGGTCCAGAATCCAATGCTAGCTAGAATTCTTGTTATAAGAAAATGTAGATTTTCTTTTAGATGTGTCTCTCAAATCGTGCTACTCCTTTATCACAACCAGATTGGATTATTGCAACGAGCCTCTAAATAGTAATATACCCAACTATTCATCTCAAAACTTCAAGGAGCAGAGCATAACGTTGCCTGCCTCACTGTCTTATTTTTTGTAAGTGACATTTTGCAGCCACTCAGGAAAGCACATCAGTCTCCTTTTTATTTCTGGAACTAAAGTAACTTATTATTATAGATCACTAAGCATTGTAGACCTTATGTCCTTTTCTGAAGAAGTGAAATTAAATGGGGTACTTGAATGATGAGCCTCCAACTTATACATCGCCTCGAAGACCCTGTAAATTTGTGACTTGACTCAGTTTCCAGGTAAATTGCAGCTGATTCCTTTATGTATGCATGGAAGGAAGGAAAATTTTCAAATCTGGTGCATGAGTAGAAGAGGCATCTGTAGTCTGTCTGTAGAATTTGATGATAGAAAACTCCTATTAGATCAATCAACTTGAAAAAAACCTGTGGAGCTGTAACACAAAGCATCTGTACCTTTACTGTCACTACCAAACACAGGAAAAGCGCTTCCATGGAAAGGAAAGTAAGGCTTCCATGGAAGAAACTCAGGTTTCTAACAGCAGAGAAAGATGTTTCCTCCATTTCTCCTTATAAAGAGAAATTTATGTCACTTTCAGTATTTCACCTTGTTGTCTTTTTAGCTATAATACAAACATTTGAACTATTAAATCCATATGCAGTTAGAGACCTCTTGGGTCTGTCATATAAACCATCATGCATTGTGTTCTAAAGGCCAGTTACCCCAGCTCTAAGGAGGGTATCAGGCATTGAAAGTCAAATGAACAGTTCATGATTTATGTGGCATATTATGAAAACCAGTACTGACCAGTAAGCGATTTCTGATCAAGTATCAAGACTCTATAATCTCTGCCTTCCTTAGCTGGATTCTTCACACCACAAACAAAACATTACCAGAACTAACACCAAGAATTTTTAAGTTTATTCAAGCACACCCCAGCTCTTAGATTGACGCAATGGACTATGACAGCTCTTTCAGAGGTTTTCCAGTCCATCATGTCCTGTGTGCTTGTTGTTCATGTACACAAGTCTGTGCACTAAAACTCCTTATGAAATATTTATCCCCAGAAAGGTAATGTGCATTATCAGTAACAGCTTCCCTAAACAAAAATTTGCCATTTTTCCCCCAAAGCACTAAGAATGCATCACAGATTAATGTCTTTAAATCATCAGCTGTAAAAAAAAAAAGGACAGGGGACAAAATATTAATAAGTGCCTGAATAAATAGGTGAAAATTTTATCCCTTTCAAATATTTTAAAGGCAACACACAGCCAGCTGCAAAGTGGCATTTATAATTGGAAGCAGTGACACAGTATACCCTACAGCAGTATCAAGAGCACTTTTATAATCCTGTCACCTGAATACAGCATAGTTTCATTTGGCAACTTGTATCAGTCACTGCTGAAACACACTCAATTCAAAAATGTAAAACACGCAGTCATATTTTTGCATTTATTTATAGGCTTTTTTTTTTTTTAATTTCAAAATCAAATTTCTACATAGCATAGATAATTCTTTCTGGTTTTAGGGGGTTTTCATTTAACTATAAGTGAATTGCCCTTCTGGCTGAAAATCTGTTTTCTTTTGCATTCCCATCCATCCTATGTGCTACATTCCCTCTTAAATTCCAGATGGATTCTATAGATTTTATTTAAGCAGGGCCAAGTTGCATGAACAGATCTGCCCTAGAGAAGTTTGCCTCTTTTAGCATGCAACCCAGCACTAATGCTCCTTTTTCATTTAGGTTTTCAATTTGGATGAATTCCAAATTACCATTTATTCCAATAGAAATGCAACTAATTACACAAAGCATCTTAATAAAGAATGGAAACAAGATTAAAAGCCCTCCTCCTTCTGGTGTCTCAATGTGTAGAATTTATAAAATGCAGAAAGGTGCTTAATTTCAGTTTTAGTTAAGCCTCTTAAACAATCTTTTATCTGTTTTTTACTACTAACCAAATAGTATTCAAGTCAAAGGCAAAATATAATCACCTTATATGCATCTATAACACAGGGTTTTCCTTACTCATTGTTTTCTCATGTTTTGAGAAAAAAAAGGAGAGGCTCTTCACATACGGTGTGTTCAGAGCACCTATTCTGACCTAGAAAAGTCCTTGCCCTATCTATCTTCAAGAGATAATGCCCTATCTATCTTGCATACCTGAAGAGATAAAGAAGAATGCAACTGGGGGAAAGGACAGCAATAGGTATTTTACAGGTCAGCTTAAGTGACTGCAACCAAAACACAAATTTATACAGCCTCTAGGAGCACTGTCCTGTTGGATAAGACAAGTTTCAAACGAGCTCTTAATGGTTACATAGGTGTAATGGTCCTAAGCAGAAAGGAGAATGAGGATGGTTAAATTAGAAAGGAATTATGAGAGATGGAGAAGAGTAGGGAAAGAAGGGATATATAAGGAAGATAAATGTTATGTGAGTCATAAAAACAATGACACTGATACAACTAGAGATGTGAAGATGGTGACTGAAATACAAGAGGGTATAACACACTCTGCAAGTGAGTAGGTCTGATGACAAGTTTTTATACTTGAAATTACCCAGCATTTACTACGAAGGTCAAAGAATTTATTTTTCCCATGTAACTATTGCCCACAGTCAAGCCTATATAATTACGGATTTGTGCTGGCAAGAACAGATTGCGAGTACAAAGGAAGGGGATATTTCCTTCTGCTACCTCCTCTGTGCCACAAAGAAACCCTGGCAGGATCCAGTGAAAACAGTCACTGTACACCACAGCAGATCATTTACGCAATGCTGAAGAGTCAAACTCAATCTCTGCAGGAGGAATCTCTCTTAAACTCATGATGTGTTGAACAAAACACAGTGTGGTGGTCAAGCAAGTAGAAAAAACCTGATACCAAAATAAATGAGAGCTATAACTCAAGAGAAACTGCTGGAAACACTGGAGAACATTATAGCTGGACATTAAATTAGATTAAGGATGTACTTTAAATCAGACAATCTCTCGCTCTGAACATTCATGTTTGTAAGAATTTTCCATTGATTCAAAGGCTAATTGTAAATGGATGTTACAGAAATTTACAGAATACCACAGGAAAATTATCTGGCCACACAGCAGGACCACTGCAGCTGCCGGCCTTACTCCTCCTGCATTCAGTGTCTGTATGTCCTTTCACAAATACACAGCACAATGTTTGTTTCTTTCCTTGTCAATTATTCAGCTCATGGTTATATGCAGCTTGGTCAAAAATAGCATCTCCTGGTGCTACAGCAAGTGGACATGTAGGAATTTTAAAGAGGTCAAAAATGGGATGTGGCCAAGGTTGTTTTCTTTCTCCTATGTTTAGCTTTCAAAGGGATCACCATGGGAAACAAATGACTATACAGAAGAGATTTCCAAATCTCACTGAAAGAGCTAGTGAGATTGAACAGGGCCTTATACAGACATACATAGACACCAGTAGGATTCATTGTACTCTCTGGTATACATTCACTTTATAGCAGCAAGCATTTGAAATAGCTGAGAGTTAGGCAGTACATAAGAGAAAGACAAAGGCTTTTCAATTATTTTAGTCAATCTATTGCTTTTAAACCTTTGAAAGTGTCACTTGCATTGCTAGTTCATAGCAAGAAAGCAGTACAAAATAGATTTCAATTATTTTAGGGGAATTGGCCTTTCAATCTCAGGACAAATAAGAGGATAGCACAAATCAGTGAAAAGGATCTCCTAATCTATAGAAGGTAAAAATTAGTTATTTTTATCTTATACTTCATAAGCATCACTTCCTCGAATTTGGGGCACTGCTAGCTAGTAAGCAACTATTTACAAAATCTGTTCACAGTACTTTCTGGTACTAAACTCCTGACTGGTCTTTGCAGGGCTGTTAAAGATAGGACAACTAGGAAATCCCACGATCTAACAGCATAAAGGTCAATAGCTGGGAGTGAAACACAGTAGAAATATGCCAGAGGCTACAGCTAAATGGTCAACTCATTATAGAGCTGCAGCTTTAACCGTTCAGTTCCCTCTCGCCAGCAGCTTACAGAAAGCACGGCCTTTGTTTCCATAACAGTTTCCTTAAAACCTCAGTATTCCCACTCTCCCCCGCAATATTATTATCACAGTAGACAGGATATAGCTACTAATACCAGTGTTGTGGAATTTATGAAAATGTGGCATTTTTTATTGTAGCATAGGCTATGCTCATCTGTATTAATATTCAGTGCTAATAGAGTTCTCACTAATCTCATTTATGGGCAGCAAGGAAACACCAAAACCACTGTGCACATCTGTAGCTGAGTACCCAATGAAGAGCACCACCTGTATTTTTTATAGGGTATATAGGCTGTCTTCACAAAATAGTTTTGGTTTGTTTTGTAAGATCTAACACCGCAGTTGTCTGTTCCCTTTGGGCAGTTCTATATACTTTTACACATTTTAAAGATCTAGCCAGATTGTATAACTGAAACCTCCGTCAGCCCAGTTCTGCAAACCTTTTCCAAGTAAAGTGTTTCTGAGAATCTGCAGAACTAAGAACCCCCAGGACAGGGCATGTATTCAGACCATCAGTCTTTTAATGCAGATTTTCATGTCAGTGGCCGTTGCAAAAATACCCGTTCTCTGTTAATCAAGCTTCCAAGACACGGAGAACTAACAATAAAGTTTCTGTAGAGACACATAAAACGGAAACAATAAATGCTATGAAATAGGAGCAAATGATTAACATTGCTATTCTTGGATGTTGAGATCATCCTTTTAATCTCCCAGTTATTTTCAATATTGTAACAACTGGTTATTCCTGTCATGTTTTCATCTGAAGAGACTTTAGGAAATACAAATTGTCCCAAGAGCTTCTGGGCTTATCCAGTGTTTGAATCATATGAAGGAAAATTGAACATGAACTGACTAGTGCTAATACATTTTTTTCTTACAACAATTGCTGAGCAATTAATTATTTTACATGAATTCATGAATGTTTACATTATCTAATTGCATGTTAGTTTCTTTTGTCTACAAATTAATTTTAAGAAATACTTTCTATATGTGTGAAGTAGAATCACATTTATTAAAAATTTCAGAAATCTGAAATTCATATCTAGTTTTACTTTCATCTTGAGAAAATATCAAAACCTCACTACTTCATCCAATAGTGCTATAATATTTTAATGATAAATCTACATTTTACATTGATCTTGGAATAGATTCTATTTCTGTTTCAAAGAACTAAAATTTTACTTAGGTAAAACAAAAATAAAATGTCACATACCAAGAATCATATCATGGCTACTGAGTCGTAGTTAACTATATAGTTGTAGACTGAGTTAACTGCAAAAATTGCGTTCATAAAAGCAAGTAAGATAAAAAGACATAAGTGTTTTGTGAAGGCAGTTTTTAAGGATGATCAATACAAATAGATGAGTACATGTAAGACTGTTTTAAGTCTGTGTAGCAAACTATAAGAACAAAAGTTAATGAGAGTTCAAAGGACAAAGAAGGGAGAGGATCCTTGGTGTTTATTTAATACTAGAAATAGTATCTCAAATTTATATAGCACAGTAAAGGCTTCCCAGCTGTTTCATGAACCAAGACATCTGTGAATGTGTTGAACTGTCCAAAGATGGTTCACTTATGCTGTGTTAATACAGCAATGCTCTGCTTATCATCTCAATAACAAGTGGAAATCCCGCCTGAAGAGTTATCTGAAATAAGAGAGAAAACTGCACTGAATGCTGATTTGACAATCAAGTAAATTATTTGATTGACACAACCATTTTCTAAAAAGTAGTAATTAATACTGTCAGAAAGTTTCTGTAAGTCACCGCTTGCCCTTTTTATACTGAATGAGGGAAATGGCACATAAATGGCTGACTAAAAGGGTATCCAAAAGCTGAGTTAAAGCTGTCAGGAAGTAAGAAGCAGGGAAAGACACAAAGACCAAGAAGCTACGAGGTAGCATTTGTAAATGGTCCATGTAAAGCATCATAGATTAATTCCCATGAGGGGCTAGTTCCTGGAAGTGGGATCACAAAGGAGAAGATTATCAAAATCGTTTAAAGTCCGTGAATAGAAGTAGACTGAAGCTGAAGCAGTGGGACAGGCTTGCAGGAAACAGCAGCCTCTGTGTGCTTTGAGGGAAGATAGGAACACCAGCAGGATCCCAAACACTTCTGGGACATCATTGCATGGCTGGGCACCCTGAGAAGGATGCTCAGAAGAAATATGAGCCGTGGAGCTGGCAATTAAAACAAATATTATAAAAAGAAGAGGAAAAGGCAGCAATAAGGTGACACAGCCACTCCTCACGAGTGATCATTTTATGATCTAATAACCGTATCTCTAGTTTTCTCTTTTCTCACCATCACCTATTCATGCATAATGTAAAATAACAGACATTTGATCCTTGTTAGAACTTCCTCCCCTACTAATTTTTTACTAAGGGATAACTCCTATTCAATTGTTCACATCAAAGAAGCAGCATGATCTCTCTTCCATACCAACTGGGACTGCCTTGAAGACTGGCATCACTGCAACACCCTAATGGAACAGCTGAGATGCAAAATTTTTCCTCTCACACCTCCTGAAATGAAAATGTTAATAAATTTTTGTACATGTTAATTTATCTTTGTAGATGCCAGACCATAGAAATTGGGCCTCTTATTAAAAGAAAAAAAAAGAAAAAAAATCCAACAAAACCCAACAAAAAACCTAGAAGTTGCTGTTGACATCGGCTAATTGTCATGTGGAAGGAGCTGAGGGGGAACAGCTACAGCCAGTGCCCTCTCCAGATGTTGCCAAGAATGACTTTTGCACACTTATCAAGTACGTGTGCAAGGATGTATGTAGGCTGTAGGATGCTGTAAAAGACGTGGCTGGAAGTGTTAGGGGTAGTGCTCAAGTGTTTAGGTAAGTTGTGTTTAGCTTTTCTATGATGAGCTCTTTTGAGTAAAATACCACTTGGAATGGAGTTTAAGGGTTAGATTGCTGATGGTTAAGCATGAATTAGTGATTGGTAGTATTTTTTGGAGTCCTCCTATTTTCTGAATGTCCTGTTATCCAATGAGAACTGAGTACCTTTCCAAACCCTTTGATACCACCACTTTATTCTGCCTCACCTTTTTGTTCACACCCCCTTTCTCTTGCTTCCCATCTCCATACTCTTTTTGTCTCCAAACAAAACCCCATCTCTTTGAACTTTATAAAGGTACAAAAAAATGTTGTGGTATTAATGTGATAGCTCAAAATGTCTCTATTTTACCTGTTTT
Source organism: Dicrurus megarhynchus (assembly GCA_013399195.1). Taxonomy (NCBI): domain Eukaryota; kingdom Metazoa; phylum Chordata; class Aves; order Passeriformes; family Dicruridae; genus Dicrurus; species Dicrurus megarhynchus. The sequence continues at coordinate 1,207,159 of VXAD01008436.1, forward strand.
ATCCCCTCCTCCCCGAATCCTCTCTCTGTCTTGCCTATTCAACTGTAAGTTCTCCTAGATGGGAAGTTCCCATACCCTGTCTGACACAAGTAGTGTAATTCTCAACTGAAATTCCTTGGCATCATTGTAAATGTTAATGTTAATAAAATCATTATCTTGGACTTCCCTGAGTATAAATATGGATAAGAACATAACACCAATCAAATCTTTTAATGAAAAGGTTTCTCATACTCTCTCCTTTTTCCCCTCCTGCTCATTACTTTTAAGTAATTCTAATTTAAGTAATTTAAGTAATTCTACCAAAATTATCCAATTAAGGTTTTTTTCAAGCACTGTAGATTTTGGAGATGTAACTTTTGCAGGCATTTCTTTCATTTTTTTCTATGGATCTTTATGCTGGTTTTGCCTGCCTTTATTGCATATACCTTCTCAGATGGAAGCTGCTGTCGCGTGCATTTCAAAGCACTTGACTGAGTCCTGGAGAATTCACACACAGCTATGCTGCTTCCTCATCAGTGACAGATGGCAGAATAATAAATATAAGAGATGCCAGAGGAGAGTCACTGGCACTAGGGAATGATCCAAGCCCTGTCTAAGGATTTCCAGCCTTCTGAGCTTTCAGGCAATACACCTAGAAGGTGCCACTGTGAATTTATCAGTTGCCTCACTGATTCACTGCCTCCATCAGAGGACCAAGACTCTGCCAGAGCGTTGCCAAGCAACACTGTCTTGGGCTAAACACAAATATAGGTGCCACAAAGGCTTCATGATTGACTGAAGTCCATTTTCTTCACACCGAGAATCTTGCCTTCAGTTATCATGCAGGTTCGCATCGCCCTAAAAACTTTGCTGCTCAAAGCTCTGCATGGATGTGTGGGAATTCAGATTCCTGGCTGCAATGAGCTGTAACTCACTGCTGTGGTGGTGTAAACAAAAGGCCTTTACTCAGCCATTCTGATTTTGCAAGAACATTTAGCTCAAATCATCTTTTTGATGCTGCTGCCATTTGCTAATCATACAAGCAGCAAAAGATCATCTCTAGGCTTTCGGCTCACATGCTGCATATAAGATTGTAATAAGATCCATCATTGCAGAGTCTCAATCTATGTCACAGAGCAGCAAAGCTAAATAGGTATTTGCATTCATTTGTTTATTTCCAGCTGTCTTGATAAATACCAGTTCTTTCCCAATGCTATTCCTTAGCACCATTTTGAAAACATCATGAACGAAAAAGTCTCTCTTTTGGAAGGGAGAGGCTAATAAAAGAATCAGCTTTTACATACCTTTTTATTACAGAGAGCTTAGGCAATATGATTTATTTGAGTGAGGTTGCTCTTGGTAGTATTTTGGTTTTTAATGTTACTGACTGGTTGTCCATTTTTATCCGAATTATTCACAAGGGTGTTTTGTTTAAAAATGCACAAAGGTATCTTATTAAATAATGTCACAAACATGAAGTTCATTATTATGCAAATGCCATCCTCAGAACAGATTTGTTAATTGCAACTCATTTGCATAATTAATGAACTCTCAAATGAATAATGCCTTTGCAGATTTGTGCAGCATTGTTTTAAAATAAATTATAAAATACATGTCAAATGAAGAGTGCTTCTTAGATTCCCATAGCATTGTTTGAAAATTAATTACCAAATGCTTGTCAAATTAAAATGAGTTTATAGTTTTTACAATGTTTTTTTTAAATTAATCACAAAATAAAATGTCACCATAGTAAAGCCAATAACTTGTACTGTTTTTTTAAAAAAGAAATGTGGAGAAATACATTTAATCTTTAGTTACATTGTTTGTTATACTGGTCCTGAGTTTTAGTCAAAGTGCTATGATTTAACAAAGTTGGTAGATGTTGGTATGTTAATGTTTTAGTAAATTGAGATTAATTTACTTATATTGTTTTGGATCTCTAATAGTACTAATGATTAATGACAGTGCATGTAGAAATATTGTGCGGGCAAGGTCATGATATGTTAGTAACAAAAAAGCCTGGACTTCCAAGAACTGTAGATTCACACTTGTTTTTATAAAAGGTTATGTACCTCCAACAGTCATTTGGTATCTGAATATTTTTTAAACAGTGCCTTGGACCAGAATTCTTATTCCTATAATTTAATTTATATTTCCTTTTGGGATTTTTCATAGAGAAAAACAACTAAAAGTTCAGGTAGCTAAAAATTTCCCTGCATTCATAACCATACAGTCTAAATTAATACAGATCCATCCCAGGAATTCAATGCTACAGCTTGATATCCCTTAACTTGTCTCGCATTTTAAAACCCAAATTATGGATGATTTTCCACTATGAGACACAAAACCTTAGGCAGATTCTCTGCTTTCTGCAAATTAGTGTTCTCTGATTCTACAGCAAGAAAAACCCTGAGTACCTGAACATCTCTGTAAATGATAGAGGATTCGAATATACTGTTAGGTGAAGGAAAAAAAAGCTATGGAGGTGCTTTATTATTCTTTAAAATTATCCTTTCTAGGTAAAGAGAAAGCTTTAAACCATTTCGCAACCCTCTGAGTTATGTTAAAATTCATGCCAAACAATTAATAAGGTCCACAGCTTTTTTCTAAGGCATCCTGGAGGAGGAACCGTTCCTTTTTTCACATTTACATTGGCCATAATTCTTAAGAACAGTTCTTTTCTTTAGATGCTATCTTATTTATGATTTTAATAAATCCCAAGCAGTGTGTTGGTAACACATAAACAGATATATATATATATATATATATTTGTGTGTGTATGTGTGTAAGGAAGGAAGTGTCGTGTGAACTTAAGACAAGAAGTTAAGGGGAAATTTATTTCATACATTTAAAAAAAATCCAGTTCCTGGAATTTATTCTGGGTTACTTAAGGTTGTTGATGACTGTGGTGTGACAAGTGAAAACAAATGTGGAAAATAGATTGACCCATTTCAAAGAATTCTTCAAACTGACAGTTCTTGGGATATAGTAGTAGGTTAAGAGAGACCAGGTATGTGATGTGATGTGATGTGATCAATGAGAATCATCTTTTCTGGCCTTCCAATGCAGCAGCCTTGGGATTCATGCTTCTAAAGAACTAATAGGGATTATCAGTAAAATAGGGCAAACCTTCTCTTGGGTTAGGTTGGTTTAAACTTGAGGCAATGAGATTTGTTTTCATACTCTGTAAAACAGACTAAAAGCAGGCAGAGTACACAAGAGATTGAAATAAATTATATCAAACGAGGGAGCACCTTGTCAGAAACATTTTTCAAATACTGGAAGAAGTAATGGAGGTCAAATGATAACCAAATGAGGGGTACAGTAATAGGCATACACATCTAGTCATGAAGATGACAGAATGAAGATCATGGATGCCACAGCAGTACTGCTGCTAGGGGAGAAGGATCTGTAAAACACAACAAAGCTGCTGCAGAACAGGCTTCTGCAGACCTTTAGCATGGTGTGGTGTGGTTTTTGACCATGAATAACCAATGAAATATACTGGGGACAGCAATTAGAGGTGACACACAGAAGCTCTGGGGTGATACAGATTACATTCAAGAAACCCTTAAGCTCTTGACTCTAGATGTCATCAAGTCAATCGCAGGTGTGAGAGCTTCTGATGAAGAATATAGCCACTATCACTTTAAAGTTTATTCACTCGACTACTCAAGAGCTGACTAGTAGTGTATGAGTCATCCATCACCATGTCTGTTGCCCTGGAGATTTAAAACACTTAATGCGTTGTTGCTTTATTGTGTCAGTGAGTTTCCTGACGTACAGGAAGTTTGTTATGTCTTTGCATTGAGAGTACAAATAGAGAATATTAGTGAGATTAAATTCCTATTGCTTGCCCTTCAGACTTATCCCAGCCCCTTAACACCAGGCAGAAATATTTCCTCTGATGATACAAATCCTGTTTGATTGCCACAAAGAACTGGTCTGCACTAAGCAGTTTGGAAAGAGTCATCAGTTTTAGAAATTTCACTGGACTAAGAGGAAATATTTCTTCTTAATAGTGTCACGGATATTAAAGGACCCTGGATTAGTTTTTATTATAATATGCATTCCTTGTTTAAAAATCCTTGTTTACGAATTCATTCTGCATTCCTTGTTTATAAATCCTTGTTTACAAATTCATTCTGCGTTCCTTGTTGATAAAATCTTCACTTAGACAAACGAAAGGAGCAGTTTAACTTAACTTTGCAACACTGTCTCCTTTCTTCCTCCTTTCATTTGCAAAATAGCTATAGAATTTCTGGACCGTGGGGCATAAAGTTTCTGGACATCCGGAAGGAGGATACATTCTGCAAATTCTCCAAATGATTGAGAAAAAAAACATTTAGGCTGTCATATGCTGGTGCAGGTCACACTGCATTTCTACAGATGCATACTGCTAACAATGCTATGTTGACAGATATGCTGTCCAGATCATAGGCAGTGCTCTATGTGGATTAAAATATAACCTTCATAAGAAAATCCCCTCTTTACCAAAAATATCATGCAACAGCAATGAAAAGAAACAAAGATGAATATGACACACTTTGTATGTACACATATGTACTGATTAGTAAAAAACAGCTTGCAAAGATTATGGAGCACCTCAATCTTGACTAAGAGTTGGAGAAACCGGAGAACAAAATAGTTAAGGATCTTGCCTGGAATATTAAAGGCAGTTAAAGGAATAAGAAAAAGATCTTAATAAACAAGTATCTTAATCTCAATCATGAGTGCTCTGTCTCGATTCCACATCTTCACTGCAATGAGAATTCTAACATAGTAGTTTCTTCTCAGCTAGAATTTTCTAAATTCACCACTGTTTTTGTGAGCATTATTATAAAAAGTAAAAGATTTTGTCTAATAATTATGTAGCTAACTTTTCTGTTGGTGCAAAAATTTACATTAATTTATATGAAGTTTTAAAACACACAATTACAGCTGAAAGAGTTTTGGCTGTTAACCACTCTGACTTCAGCTTCAAAGCAATCAGTGAAATTGCAGTGATCTGGTAAGAATGAGATACGGCACTGCTACACTGCTGTTGTACAAACACTCCTATTACTCTTTATTTTCTTCTTCTAAAAATGTCAATTTTTCTTGCTTATTTAAATCTTCTCTTAATCCAATATAATTCAATGAGAATACCATTAATAAATCTATTCTTTATTTCCCCTGAAACTTGTACGAGTGAAGGACATTCAGCAGACTGGAGAGCAAGCCTGTGGAAGAGGCTCTGTCACCTGAGAGGAAGCAAGCTGAGCATGTGCCAGTGGTGTATCCTAACTGCACACAAGGCCAACAGCATCCCATCCAACCCACCCAACCTGGTGGGATGTTTTAGAATCAAAACCAGACATGCGAAGGATTTCATTCTAGTAACTTATTATTTTAATTTGCTTAGGGAAAGAAATGCAGGGAGAGATTTTGGAAAAAAATGGTTTTTGCTTTTAAAAATAAACAAAAAAATAGTCAACCCTCTTCTTAAAAATAATCAAGGTGCAGATTTCTCTATGAGTTATAAACAAAGTAGAAAAGGATTTTTAAATCCTATAAGAACTGAAGTAAACTAGTTATATAAGACAATTCAGTGCTCCGGAAAATAATAAAAAAAAAAATCACTGAAGGATTTAAACTCTAATAGACCTGCCTTTAGAAAGTCACACATCCAATGTCAACTATAGAAGGATTACAGGGGAATTATTCTGCAGTAATCTTCAATTTATAATCACTTAGTTTCTTTTGGATTAGATTCAGTCCATTTCATTAACCTGTAGTAAGGTTTTTTCCTTTCTTGCATTTTAATCCACTCTAGCCTGATTTACAAAGATTAACTTCAGACTGAAGTTCTTGAGATCCACATCCCCAAATCAGAATATTGGACATGGAAACACACAACTCATAAAATATGTTTTGAATAATGGCTCCTTTAAATTTTAATAATTAAAAACATATCAGTCTGAAAATTATTCATAAACAAGTTTGTAAGGACATCATTCTTCTCAGACATTCCAAAACCCGCTGTTGAACCCAAAAATAAACACCAGATTTGAATATGCATTTATTGACCTTGAGGATAAAAACTATTCATTCTGATCTAATGAATTAAACAATAATTAATGAAGACATATATATATATATAAGAAATAAATGAGAATTAGAATAAGAGATGAACTGCAAGCAAGAGAGCTCCTATTAAGTAATAAAGTCTGAAAGAGACCATGATTAGCTTATCTTTCCTAAGTTGAATGAAAAAGTATATGACTATGTAGTAGGACAATCTCATTCTGCTTTCAATTATCGTGGTGTAAATTCAGTCAAACATTACTGAACTCCAGTAGACTGAAGCTGACTACTTGAGAGCTCCTGATCTCATATATTTTAAATATTAAAATATACCTGAAACGAGGAGGCAGATAGCTGTATTTTGAAAATGTAAAAAGAGTTCTGATACTTGTATAATTGTTCCTATGGATGGTGACAATGAATCAATCAATATAATAGTTCCAGATGTTATAATACATCTCCATTTGTGAAAAAACAAAATCAAAAGGTGAGACTGCTGTTGTGTTAAGACACTGTGCATTCACTCTAGCTGTATTGTATGTAACCTTGATATTTCAGCTTCTCTAGATTGTTTTCAATGATGGTTACTTCCTTCCAAACTATTTCCATTTCACAGTAGTATTTGTATTTCTAAGTATTTTCATACAAAATAATAAAGAAAACATAAGCCTTTAAGCCTTCTGCAAAGATGATTGACATTTTTTCAATCCAACCTGCATTTTTATTCTGAAAGTCCTGTACTAGAATGTAAATGGATTTCCAATTTGCTTAATATATTTTGTCAACTAAGATCATTAGAATTACAAAAAAAAATCAGAACTCATGAACCATCTTAGTCTACACTGTTGCCAGTGACAAACATTGTAGGCTTCAGTGGGTATTTTTCTATGAATCATTCACATCTTTGCCTAGAATGATGTGAAATGCAGCAGGATCATATTACAGAGAAAGGATGTCAGTTTAAAATCACGTACATACAAAAAAAAACTTGACGCAGACTTGAAGCAGAAAAATCCCTTTATATTTTTCATTTTAGATTTGGTTTTGGCTCTGCCCCTGGCTGACTCAAAAGAGGCAGCCACAGCTCTGTACATGACACAGATCCTCTCTTCGGTGCTGGATATTGCTGTAGGCAGCCCTCAGCTAGCTGTTGCTCTCCAAGTCTTTCATATCCGACCATCATCGTCTCTTTGGAGGCAGGTGTCAATAAAATACCTGAGTCTAGGAGGGTTGTAGAAAATCAGCTGACCTGTGTATTCATGGGGTATTTGAGAGTGGGCATCAGCCAGCTCTTTGCCCAGGGAATGAATATCACACAACTGCACCAATGAGCAAGATCCCCTTTCCCCTCTGCTCTCAGAATCAGACAAATGAATAGCTTGAAACACAGAGGTCCCTTTTCTGTGCTCTCTGCTCAAGGGATTCACCTTATTTTTTCCTCCAACCTTCGACTAATTAGTAAATTCAGTAGACCTATGGCCTACTTTTATCCTGGGGTGGGAGATTCCATGCCTACGGAGACTGACTTGTCATGCAAAGTCTCTCATCAAGTCTTTGCTGAATGCAGCCACAGCATGTGCATCAATACTTGTAGGAGTGTTCAGGTCACATTCTGACTGCTTTAGCAGTGTCATCAGCAACAGCTTGATGCAAGGTGCACAAGGATTTGCTTGTTGATGCCGTAAAATCTCAAAAGTTCCAAAAATATAAGTCTAATGTGTCTGATCACACAGAATGTGAGTTTAATATGTTACTGTAGATTAATTGTAGAGGGTTTGTGTCTGTGATGCTTTTGTATGAGGCCAACCACCTGTGTGTGAAAGTGCCTCTAATGAAAGTTAATGTATGGTCTGTTGTGTCCAGTATGTGCTGTTTAAACTGATTTTACACAAATTATATTCTATATAGAGGTATTTTTTCAATTAAAGATTAAGTCTTTTTTTTTTCAAAATGTAACAGTTATGGCATATTTCTTTCTTCTTTCTATATGGAGACATTATAGAAAATAACTGAAGTAAATAAATATGAATCTGACCTGACATATGGAAAAGCATAATGGAAATGTCTAGCAAGAGATGATTTAAATTAAAAATATTTTTCATAGGATTATAACAAATATTCTTTCACTCATTGTTTTTCCAGAAAATTAGCTTTATATGCAAACCCTATACTACCATTAAAAAAGACTTTATTAAACCTGGGATAGATTTTATTTTTTGTTTGGGAATAAAAGATGAAAACTAAAAATACCAATTTTTCAAGCAAGAATCAAAATAAAATATTCAGACCCAAACACCAAAATGTTTGATGGGTTTATATTTTTCATGTGAATATATATAGTAATATATATAATTTTTTTATAATTTTCTTCTATAAGATGAAAGTCAAATGAAAATATTTTCAAAACAAAGGCTCAATATTTTATACTCAAAAAGATTATCAAATGTTTCACAGTATTTTGTCTAAAACATTACTGTCAAAGTTGGTATATTTTTGTATATTTTTACTTCACTAAATTCATGTACAAGTTAATTTAGTCACAAAAGAAAAACTTTCATCTGAGAAAATTGCTGACCCACCCAAACTCCTGTGAGCCGTGGTATGAGACATTACTTAGGTAAATTTCTTAGCCACTACTGTAGTTTAGTCTGAGTTGGTTCGGGATCAGGGTTGGTTTGTGGGTTTGGTTTATGCAGGGGGGTGGGTTTGAACTTCTGGAATCACATCCTGTAAATTACCTGGACATCTTTAACAGAATACTTTTTCCATAGTAAAGGTATTTCATTATTGCCATTTCCTCAGCTTCAGGCTAAGCTTTCATGCTAATGTAAAAAATAAAACAATTTGGAGGACCAGGATACCTGATATATTGAATTCCCAATATACTGGATTCCCAAACTCATCAGGAATATGACTTATCAAGAATAAGCCTTCCTCACACAGAGAAGATAGAGATTTCAACATGAGCCCCTACATTCTAGATGAACATATTGGCCACTTGGTTATTTTTTATTTGGATAGTTCTCAGTTATGTTGTTTAATTTTAAAAATTTGAAAGCTCAAGGTTGTGGGTTGTTTTCTTTTTCCCCAATGCAGAATGAAGGCCAAATGCTTGAAAGCATTTGCAAAACAGGATTCTTGTTTTACAGCCAATCTCACAGCTGACTTCACTGGAGTTATTTACGTGAATAGGGGAAGCAGATTTTGACCACAGTAGCTGTGTCTAGACTAGTAGACTTATAAGTGCCAGGGAAATGCTTCAAAGCACGGGAATTTGATTGTCTACACTGTTAAATTGTTAAAAGAGTCCCTGACACACTCCTGGCTTTTCCCAGCTACAGCAGTTCCAAACAATTCTCAAGGACCTTTCCCCATAGGTAGCATGAACACAAACACCCTTTGGACAGTGAGACAGTTTCATAGCATGGATGTGGGCCAGGTTGCACCATATGCCAGCGAGCAGTCACAAGTAACTTTAATTTACTGGTGTAGAAACAATCGGTGTTGATCAAAAAAGAAAATCAAAATCTTGACTTTCTCTTCATGAAACGGAAGAGAAGGGGGAAAGGGTGGGAAGGGGGTAAACAACAATTATCTAATTTAAAGAACCAGAATTTTTAAAATGGAATATCACCTTCACTCATCTTCTTGATGCTAGGAAAACCTGATATTTCTTCTGACCTTGTCCATATTTTATTTTTATTTTATATATATATATATACATATATACGTGTGTGTGTGTGTATATTATATTATTGTTCATTTTTATCTAATTTCTTTATTTTCCTACTTTGTAGTTACATATCAAGAAACACAATTTAAAAATACATAGGTTTAATTCATTAATAAGTTTCTCAACAAAAAGCGAAACTGTATTAATTCTGAGCAGGCCTTTGTCCAACCTAAACATTCTATTGAAGTTTCTGTGCCAAAGGGCAAAAAAGGGGGCACTTCAAATCCTTCTCCTCCAAATAACCTACAGTCAAGAGAAAAGAGGCTTTTGAATAACAAGGATCAGCTCAGTCCGGGAACTAAAAGCTAAATTGTGTCCATGTCTTTGCAGAGATACAAGGGCAGAAGGGCACCTTCAGGCATTCAGTCTCTGCACAGGGTTGAGCACAATGGCAGAGATTGTACTCCTGGACTGACAGGACTCTGCAGGGCTACAGCTCCTAGAAATGATGTGTGAGAAGCGGTACGCCCTCTCACCCGCTGTGCTGCACCATGGATATGGCTGGACTTGAAGCAGAGTTTTCTGACACCTAAGTACTTCTTTTTCCTACACTGCTCATGGTCACCTTTAGGATTCCTAGGACTGCATTGACTGCGGCGCTGTGGAAAGTGTCTGAACTCTCCACTGGCGCTGCTGTTGTTCAGGTTCCTTTCAAGGACCATTCTAGAAAAGGCAGTGTGTGCTATGCTGTTAGAAACAGATTCCTTGCGGTGGGAAGGTCTGCTAAACTCAGTTTGAAGTGGTTCACAGAACCAAGATCAAGATTCTGTTTTTCCTTTATCTTTCTTCTAATTGGAATGAAGCAGCACCCCAAGTAAATGCCCATTGATAGTTTCCCATCTGTGCACTGCAATCTATCCCACGGAACTGCTTTCTGCCAGGGTTTGGGGATGAAAAACAGTAGCCTAGATAATAACTATCTTTTCTGAGAGCACAGGACAGCCTGAGTATAAAGGCTGTCTTAAATAATGAAAGGTCACGTGAATTAGTTGTTTTGAGGATTTCTCCAGCATTTCAGAGGGAATTTATTTCAAATCATGTATATTAATAAAGCAAAGCCCATGGTGTTTCCAGGCATGCTTGGTGACATGTGCAGAACTGCCAAATGGTCCATTATTTCTAAAAATTATGTGTCCCAAGGCAGTAGCAAACTTGTTTTCCAGACTGTGGGCATCAGTTTATGTGCTACATTTAGCATGTCCCTTTTTCCTGTATTTTGTAAGTTAAGTTTGGTTTTAAAAATCCCATTCTTTGAGTAACATTTCTTTTTTTTCAGAATATATCCTAAAGTGCTTGCTTATTCTATGTTGTCCACTAAGCGTTAGCACAGTTCAAGATGCAGAATGAAAAAAACTGAAGTATAAAAATTAAAGATCTGAAATGTAATGGCTGTTATAATAGTACATAAAGGTCTATATTGTAGTCAAAAAATAAGATATGGCTGCACTTTTATATGCTCCATGCATTTTATCATGTTAATTATCTGTTCATTAATACTGGTGAGAGCAATTATTTTCTTTAGGGGTATAGCATTACAAATAAATCATGGTGCCTGAGGATTTTTAGAGGTTTTGCTTTTGGTTTTAACATCTACTGGGTTATTTTGTACTGTAGTGACAATAAGAAATTAAGACACAATATTTCAGACCATCCACTCACAAAAAAACAGAACTTCCTTGCCTAAGGAAAAGCTTTTAAGGAAGTACATAGCATTTAATTCAGTCAAAACTTCCAATAATGGTATCCTGTTAAAGACAAAAATACAGTGTACCACTGACAAATGCTTATCAGGATTTTAGATTTTATACAAAAGCAGGAAAAAAACCAGGCACAATAATGCAACAGGGCAAATCATTCTTCTTTTCAGATCCAGGGGCTACTTGTGAGCGTGTCAGCCATGTTGGGCATTAATTCAGAAACTAAAATGTATGCATTTTCAATTTTAACAGGCCTGCACTTCGGTGCAGCAGACCTCTACCAGGTCAACCCAATTATAAAGCATTTTCCCCCATGAATTTTGTATTCACGAAGAATCATGGAACAGATCTCAGCTGGCCCTTCAACCTATAAACTAGAATTCAGGGGACTTTGTTTGATCAAAAACCTGATAAATAATTTACCAAATAGCTACACCATTCTCAGCATGGTGTGCTCCTTCCACCTTGTAAACAGGTGACCTTACAGTTTTATAGAGCAGTGCTTGATGTAGCAGACATATCTCTGGCTTAATGTCTGACTTCAGGAAAGCCCCTCTATCCATTCCTCTGCCTCACTGATGTTCTGTCACGTGCATGAGCACACAGACATTAACTCTGCCTCAGTTTCTTCACTTTATAGACAGAGATAATGCTAATGACCTCTGTAAAGTTCTTTGGAAACTGCTGCTATGAAAGATTATGTGTAAGTGTTACTCATGTACAATTGCTCCTCCTTTTCCCTTCCTGGAGATTAAAGTGCCTCAAAAATAAGGAAAAAATAAAACTTTTATATTCGTAAACCAATAACGTGGTAGAAGGATGAATGCTTGGAGTTGATCAGTTCTGCCCTCACCAGCAGAGCTGATAATAATCAGTCACTTATGTGCTATTTCACAGCTGATACCTCCTCCAAAAAAAAATTAATTGCAAAAGTTTCACAGATGTCTGCAGCAGTTGACCAGAGCTCTTGGGTTATTGCTTGTCAGACTATTAATGGGTTTGGCTAACCATGACAGTCATTACTTTCCCCCTCCTGTGAGCTACTTTCTGTGTAATTTATGCATAGGTTTTGCCAAGATTTGACAACTTTCAGGATATTAACATAAAATTAGACTGCAGAGCTGAACAATGGGTGGCATTAAAATTAGCAGCAGTGGAAACCCATCAAAGAGAATTGGTTTCTCTCCTGCTTTGCTTTTAAGTTAATATTTTTTTATTTATTTTATTTCATTATCATTTTAGAAGGAAGAGTAAAAAAATAAATGCTGAAAACTGTTTTGTTTTGCTAGGTACCTTAGGAACCTTCAGAATGGGGGAGAAATTTCAATTAGACAAAATGCCTGGCAGCCTCTTAAACAACAGCTAACCTGAAATCAATCACAGAGGAAGAAAAGTTAGAAGTGGTTTTTTGAAAAAGGGACTTTAAACAGAGCAGAGTCTGCTCCACACAGATTGTTTAGTGAATGCCATTACAGAATGCGATGTGTGTGTTAATAAGTAAGGACATCTGGTAACCAGCTTTTTTCTGATTCATTAACTGACTGCTTCTGTGGCCACAGGGCTTGATAGGGAAGGCTTTTGCTCATAGAAAATGGGACTTCGATGTATGCTTTGTTCCTTTGACCCGACCATATTCTCTAAATTTTCTGCTATGCTTCCATTACAAATATTCCAATTTGAAATCTAGGAGAAAACAGTTAAAAGCTTAGAATACTTCCTCCTATTTAAATGTACAGAAAAAGAAGCCATACTTCCTATCCTTTCATTGATCTACAGTAATTCACACCATCAACACACTAAGTGATGTTCTCTACTTGCTAGCATTTACCATGGCTATGTTTAAATATTATATTATTCCACCCTTTCCCAGTGTTCATACATTCTCAAATATGATTCATTACCATGGATAGAATATTTCCAAAAAAGAATTTAGAAATTATTGCTTTTTTGGAATGCTATAATTTTTGCCAACCCAGTAAGGTTGTTGCTTTTTTCTAAACCCTCCATGAAATTAACAAGTTCAGACAGAGGAAGTAAAACCATCACACTGCTCAAGTGCTGTTTTTCTTCATATAATACAAGTGAAACAGCTCCAAATGCTCTAGAGAGAATGATTGAGCAAAAGAAATCTAACTTGATAGTACATGTTGAGGGATGAAATGGACAATGAAGTTTCCATATGTTGTTTTTACGCAGTAATTAGAAACTGTCACACACCGTTTCATTTTTTAGTTTCCTTGGGCTTATTTGCATGTATGAGGCTTTCCTTAGAGCAGAATTGCAAGCATCAAACTGGCACCCAGTTGAAATCCGAGGCAGTGATACGTGGGCTTCTTCCACCTTATGGACAAGAAGCCAGCGGCAGGTACTGTGATGGCCCAGAGCACAGCTCAGCAACAGCCAGCTGCAGCCTCGCTCACCTCTTTGCCTCTGCCAAATTTTCTTTTCCAGGTTGAAGTAGTGGCCATTCCTGTAGTGTGAGTCTGTATATTCTTGGGCATGTGGACTAGCTTTTATTCCCAACAGAAACAAGGAATTTAATATATTATTATGCACGTACATACAGCAGGAGTTTGACTCCTCATTCCCTAAGGTTCCTTTGGAAATCCTTACACAGTTTCTCAAGGGCAAAACAGGCAAACAGTGCTCTGGCTCTCAGTTTTCCTCATGACTACATGATTTTGACTGTTTTTTCCAACTCTTTGGTAATGATTCCTCTCTATATCTTGATAAACCACTAGTTCACTTAAAGCATCTGAATCTGGCCCTCAGAATTACACCAGAGAAGAAAAACCAATAAAACTATTTGCAATTTATCTTCATTATCCTGGTGGTAACGATGACTGAGAACTTGGTCATACTGAATGTTTTTTTATAAAATAAAGGAGATATATATGTACATTTTTAAGTCAGCTAAGAAACTAAGTCAGTGTGTGTGTTGTGTAAGTGGGTTAATGTTTTCTGTCTCTGTTTCCCAAAATCCCAGAAAGCTGAATGTGTATCTCTCTTGTCCACGCAAGACAGATTAGCCCTCTGGATTGTTGTTAAATCCTAACGCTTAAAGGATCTGTAACCCCGAGAAGTAGGACTGTGAAAAACATCAAAGAACATTGATTACATTCATGGTTACATCTGAGAGGCAAAATTCAAAGATCTACCAAAAAACTACTGTTTTTTAAACACTGAACCAGATCCCTGATATTGCTGATGCTCTTTTGTTCATTCCTGACTAAGCTAAAATTAAGGTTTCTTTGGAAAAAAAAAAGTCTGAATAAAGTTTTTCAGAAATCAGAAATTATTTGTACTGTAATAGCACTGAAATGCTCCCCTTTGTCAGCTACTCTGCAATTTCCCAGAGATCCCCATCTTCACACTCAATTCAGAGATGGCTCTAACATAAATCTAATTCTTCCATACAAATGAGCCTTTGAGAAGAATAGGTCATGCTTACTCATAGTCATTTAAAACTGCGTAACATAGATCTTAACTTTTATGTCTATTTTACTGAATATTTTTAGTTTTGATTTATGCTATATTCAAACTACAACTAGAAGTTTTTTTAAACATGGAGGCACAAATCCTCAGAAAGCTATGAAGATAGGCTATTGATTTATACTGGCAAAACATATAGATATTATACTACACAGGAGCTTTCAAAGGCAGTTACAGTATCTTGCTTTATTTTTGCAATCAGTAAGACAATGAAAAAATTCAGAAAGGAAAATTCTTAAATGGAAAATGATGTAAAGCTAGTTTGAGAGATAGCAGAGATATTGGTCAACACAGTGGAAGGCATGTCATTGGTTATAGCACAGCTGCTGGAGGTGACTGTGTTGGTATCTGTAGCATGTTGATGTGTGAAGTGCAAAAATGAATCTTATTCCTCAGGAGAGTCCTGCATATGTCACGTATATTGTCTCATTAAGCCAATCCATTTATCAACCCACTGAATGCCAATTAAATTGCACAGGATGGTGCAGGTATACGGTGGGCTGATGGTGCCAAACTTTATTACAGCTGAGCTTTTCTGGCTCAGTACATTCCTGCATAGCAAAATGGCAGACATATCAAAGCCAAATTAAATGTTCTTGAAATAATGCCTTCAAAGAGGAAGAAATGCCACAGTCTGGCACAAAAGAGTATGAAATGTAATGTCACTTCTTAGTGTACTTTTAGTTCCAATGAAGATGTCACGGCTCAGATCCAGCCAGTGCCAAATGTCTTCACAGCGTGCAAATTAGATCAGTGTAATTTCATCAGGATGATGATCAGACTCTGTTGCAGTTCTGTGGCTGCATACACAACTTCTGCTGACTGCTGCAGTCGGATTGGCACAGCTGAGCTAATGCTGCCATCCTCAGAAAGAGACAGAAGTTGATTTTATAGCAGTCTCCTGATGCCAGAGCTCAAAGGATATTCCTAAATCCTGGGAATATGTTGATTAGCATTTACTATGAAATTTTGACTCAAAGCGCTCCCCTTTTTATCTCTGACCACAGTAACATGAATATCTTTATTCAATATATTCCTGTTATACATTGTCAGATGATCAGGCTTTGACTGAAAGTATTTCAGCTGTTAAAATGTGAGCAACAATAACCTAGCCAAGAAGTCCATTCTGTCCCACAGCTTCAAGGCAGTGGCTGGGAGAAGATCTACTGCTTTGAGATAGGTCTAAAGCCTGTCATGTGAACACAAACTTAACCTCTTTGGCAGTATTCATTAAGGGCCGTAACGGATGTAACTCTGTTGGATTTAGTATCAGTCACTTAAACACTATTTTTCTGACTGTTCTCATGACTCCTTTGCTGGAGGTTATGCCCTGTATAGCACGGATGGGAGAAACTGATATTTTCTTTCAGCTCCCAATTCCCAATTCACCATATTAGCTTGACTTGTTAATTCTTACCCCAGCATACCTGATCTGCTGAATCTTTGGATATCAAACCCTCTCCTAGAGTGGCTGGTGCACACATTTTGTTCTGCTAACATGATGTGGGGCCAGTAACCCTCAGTGCTGCAGGAGGACAGACAGATGGGAAAAGTATGGGTTTAAAAAGACTCAGCCTGCCTGCTGCTTTTTTGTATGCCAAGTCTCCAGGTATGCAACATGAGCCTGGCTCTTCTCATAAATATCATTGTTGTACAGCAAGATTAAATCTACTGAGCCAATAATTTGCCGATAAATGCTTTCAGAAGCAGGAACATGGTGTTTGGTTCTAGGTAGCAGTCTCAGTGCCAAGACACAACTTGCATATATTGAAGGTTTGGGTTTGCTTTAGCTTTTTGCGTGGAGAATATAATACGTTAAATTGTTAGATTTGGTGATTTTTCTTCTCCCTAAAGCACTTGGTAAAGAGCAATTACTTATACATATAACAGCTAAAATCCCCAAACACCATGGCACACAGCCATTTGAGGCAAGTTGCCAAGTCTGTAGCTTCAATTAACCTTCATATATCCCCCCAAACTTGGAACACTATCAGAAGGCTATTATGTTCAAGCCTTACTCATGTGGTGAGCACTTAGACACTGAAGTTGAAATCAATAGCACTGGTGGATACATGATTGCTCATGTATTCAGGTTTGCACAAGCAGACTTGACTTTGTAGCAATCTCATCCAGTCTGAAGCAGGGAGATGCAGAAACTTGCAAATAGTTATTTATATATAACAGCTATTTCAGGGTTTGGCACAGAGATCAAGTCCATTGTCCCTCATATAGATCTGTCCTTTACCTATTGGGTCTCAGATAATACCACTGAAGGTGGGTGGAGGGAAAGGAGCACAGCAAGATTTGGATATCCCGTTAAATCTTCGAAGTGGCCACTGATTCCAGTAATAGCTCTATGTTCACCAGACGTACTGTGCAAATGGGTTGCTCTCCCTGGAGATTGAAACAGAGACTCTATGCATCCCAGATGTTCCTAAGCAGTTTACTTACCCTCCCCTGTGTGCACTTAATTCTCAAGATGGATGGAGATGGAGCAGAAATGGGAAATGAAATAAAAAATCGGTTTTGGCTCTAAAGTGAAAATGTTACTTATGCTCACATGGAAAATGCAAAGCTTCAATAAAAGCAGATAAACACAGTTTTTATGTGGGGGCAGACAAAGGGCTAAATGCCCAGCTGGTACAAACTGGCATAGCTTCACACTGAAGTTGATTAAGCAGAGTGCAGCTTGTGCCAGCTGAAGATCTGGCTTACAGTTACTGCTCAGTATCCCTATTGTGTGGGTGAAATCCTATCTGTCTAGGACAGAATACAGCAACCAGTGATGGATATATCATGTGCAAAGGTTACAAGAACCTCATAAGATTCAGCCTGAAAACTTACACAATATTTAAACCTCATGAATGCCATTAAAAATTACTATAAATTGAGAAAAAGTACTACTACACAGAACCTGAAGTCCGGGGGAGAGGGGTGGGTGTGTGAAGAGCTTCTACCAATAGAATAAAGGGAAATCAAATTTAATAAATCTACATGTTTTTATATACAGTGAGAAATACTTAATCTGTGGCACTTTTACTCGAACATTTCACATTTGTGGTCTAGAGGATCTACACTCTGAAGCAAATTAGATCTTTCAGCTGAGACAAGAAGCAATTCACCCAGCCTTTATGTTTGTGCACCTACCCTAATGAGGGGGGTAGCACCCCAGGCCGCTCCTCGGGCATGCCAGGACCCAGATGCCAAGCTTGGGAAGACTCTAGCAGCAACATCTGGCTGTGTGGCGAGGTCTAAAGGCAGTTGTGCTAACAGATCTGGAATAGCCTCTGGGTCTGGGCTCACTCACGCTCTCCTAGGACACATTTTCCTTCTGCTTACCTTTGTTTTGTCAAATGTGTGAGGTTTTCATTTATTACACGGTAGAGTAATATGGAAAGGCTTTCTATCTCATCAGCAAGGATGTTTCCTATGCAGTACTTTTTATTTTCCCACAAATCCTTGCCTCAATAACTGCTGCCCAGGTAAATTCTTCCCATTTGATTTTTACCCCCTTCATTTTATCAAAACATGCTTTGTAAGATCAAAGTGCTGACGGAAAACTTGTGACATGAATTTTTCATCTCAGTTTTAAACAAAAAAACGTGTTTTGACAAATCAGTTTGCTAAAGCTGAAAAATGTCAGGGTTACCAGTATCTTTTGATTACAATTATATTTTTGCACATATAGAGGTAGAATTAAGCAATACTGATTGTGCACTAGAATCCGCTCAATTTGCTTCTGTTAATACAAAAATGCCAACAAAAGGACATTAAGCTATGAAAGTTGCATATAGTTACATTAGTAGTTGCCCCTACATTACATTAAAGGTAAACTCTTTTGTGCTAATCTTATGTCTGTAAGCCTTCACCGTGCATTTTATATGCAGTACAAAACTTATGAAAAGACAGATCCCTACATCATTAATATAGAATGAAAAAGTTAAGGACTTCTGAATTCATGGCAAACATTGTTCCTGTAATTGCTCAGAATGTACATATATGACCTAAAAAATTATTCCAAGGGCATGAAATCTGTTCCATCTACACTTGTCTGCTTCCAAAAATTGCGAGTTTCCTTTGTATCCTTTAATTTACAACAAAAATTTAACAAAAATGGCAAAACATTTTAAAATAATATCAATTAGGTTTAAAGGGATCATGGCTTAGGAACTCACTAGGTAAGCTAAATAATAGCTTGCAAATAGGGCACTAGCTTTTGGCCCTGAGCTAGCAAGAAATATGTCATCGCACACCTAACATTCACTAATATTTAATAAATGAATGTTTACAGTGTGCAATTTTTTCCACAGGCAGAGTACAAAAAGAAATATCATGTGATGGCATATGTTAGTTGTAATGTTCTGTGCACTGCTAAAAGTATTCAACAAATTTTAATACAAGCTGAAATTTGCTTTTATAAGCCTCTACATAGCAAACAAAGAAATATACAGTAGAAAAATAATGCTCCAAGTAGGTGTCATTGTAGGTGTCTAATGGCAAAAAATTATTTTTCCCTGTAGCCTTGTGGGAATGAAATTACTATGATAGTTATAACTCTGTGGAACTAAGGACATCTTATTCTTCATGGAACAAAAAAAAAAAAATCAAGAAAGCATAAATCCAGAAAGCATAATCCAAGGGAATCAGAAAGGACATGTGGATTAATATGAAGAAAAATTAATTGGAGCATTAAATGTTAAAGAAGCATGAAACAGATAAACAAGAGATTTCTAACTTAACATGTTTTTTAGGGATTTATGTGCAGCTCTGCTTAGCTACAGGCCAATTCCTGGGCTCAGGCTCAGTTTTTTCTTAAATTTAGAGTTAAGTTTATGGTACATTTAAGTACCCATACTAGGGTTATATCATGTGTGAAGTGTCAGAGAGCTGGAGCTGGGGATAGAGATGGTGCAGTGATAGCCACTGCCATGATATTGTGCTGTATTTGAAACTGTCTCATGGAAACTGAGTTGACCAAGACAACTTCACTTATGCAGATTTGTGATTGAGCTTATTAATAATCTGGGGTTATCACTAAAAATAACTCAGAAAAGAGTGAGAAAGAGTTGCTATTAGTTTGTAAACCACAGTTACACATATGAATTGCAATCTTGGGAAGGTATTTACTAATAACCTGGTTAGTACAGACTCCCAGCTATTGCTCCCTTGCATCTCAAGGAGGAATGTAGCCTGCTGTTCACAATCTCCTAGTACATGATATAAGCTTTTCCGCTTTTTGCATGCATCTGTGGGTGGGTTTATGACTGAGAGAAGCCATTCCTTCTAAATGAATTCAAAATGACTGGAGCTAACTTCATAGGGAAATGAACTGTGGAAAAGAATTTTGGCACAAAAAAAATGGTAATTATGTCTGACAGATTTTTCTTTATTGTCCAAACACAGCTGAACTATAATAGGGTGAGTGATTAACTATGATTGAGAGGTGATGTTACTAATTTTTAGCATATAGGAAAAAATACATTTACCCAATGTGAAGGAATTTATAACTGACTGTTACAGTCTTGCCTGTCCTTTGTCACACGAAAAGCATCAAAATAACTCCAAAAGAGTAAGAATAATGATCAAAGCTTCATCCTGAAGGAGATTTCATACCAGTTTCCCTTGACAAGGGAAAGCTTATCCGCATAACAAATCTTGCCTCTCTTCCAGGAAAAACAATGAAAGCCATTAGTTAAATTCCCCTTCTATGACATATTGTAGAAGCATGGCACTAACCCCAGAGGGCGTGGGGGGCCAGCCCTAGGGAGACTAGAAGAGGCAGCCACACGACCTTATGGATCAGCTAAGAGTGGTTAAATCTGCTTCTTGTCGTAAGTTTTGACATCTAGGTGATATTAGACAGAGCTGTATGAAATAAAATCACCTCACTCGCTGTTCCCCATATTGTTTTTCTTAAATAATGTGCTCCAGTGACAGGAATTTGTCCAAATCTCTTCACAGAGTGGTGCCTAATCGGTGGCTTTGCCACAAGCCCTGACAAATCAAGTAGCAATGTTTTCTTTACAGCAAATCCAGATACAAATACATGTACATTCTCTGGTCCACAGCTACCCTTCTCCTTCAGAGAACCTAGCCCTAACTGATGAGCAGTGAGGGTAGGTAGGGAATTCAGGATCACCCTTAGTGATCACAAGTGTCTCACATTCTTGAGATCAGTGGACTGAACTTCATCACAGGGCACACAACAAAGTCCTACTTTCAGTATATCTGTATTGTTTAATTCCACTGTAAGAAAAGCAAAGGTCATAGTAATGTATATTCTAATCCTTGTCTATTTCTATTTGTAGTTGTTCTGCTCATCTCATTCCTCTGATATTACACCAAACAGCAGAATGCAGCCTGGGGGTTTTTTTATGTTAAAAGAGTCTCACAAGACCATTGAAGACATGAGCAAAGCCTGTCCAACTTTGCAAACATGGGTCCAACATTTCCATCTTAGGCACACCTCCAATTTACATGACTGGAGCTAGAAGTGAGGCATTCATGACTATGGTATGACCGCTCAGGGCATCAAAATCCAAGTGATTTGGAGAAATTTTCACAGAATCCTTCTTCTTTCCTGGGCACACATTTTCCTGAAGATTTACAGGGGTTTCAGATTTTATGATTTCTATTCTTCCAGCAAATATGATTTCTATTCTTCCAGTTAAGTATCTTCTATAACATTTAGAGTAGAACTTTCTTTTATAATTAATGCATACTGCAAATTAACTTAGTCCATTGACTGACATACCACATTTCCCTGATTTACAGTGTTGCATCTGCTAACAAGAGTGGTCTCATTGATGCATCCAGCTCTTTAAGACTGTTTTGTTACATAAGTACTCTCCAAACTGAAAATTATTATGAAATGTTGTATCATGTTCATCTTTTCTAAATTAACATTCTTCAGTATGCCTCTTTGGTTAACACAAACAAGGCATGGATTACAGTCTTTTCCACTGGGTATAACAAGGGGAATACTCTGTCATAAAATACTAGTTTGGAATGTATTTGGCAGATTTATGGCGATGACTTTGGAAAATGCTGGGTTAGAGAAGTAATTTCAAGCATTCTTTTCAATTTAAGCAACTTGGCTGCTCTGGGGAATTTCCTCTTGTTGGTACCAATATTGACTATATAAACTACAGGGAACTTGGATGTGCAAAAATGAACTTTCACAAAGGCCATATAAAATAAGCCACTGACACTTCATGATTATAAGTAACAGCATCAGATCTGTTATTTATTAAATATGCTAGATCCAGGGGAACTTTACTTAAAACATCCTTGTGGAGGGATAAGAGCTGTAGCATGGCTCTGCTCTGTCATAACCCTGAGGTTGATTTACAGGCTCTGTCCCTGCCACAATTTATTCTAACTTGATGGCCAAGAAGATCAGTAGTGAGACAGCAATAACATAGTTATCATTACTAAATTCTTTTTTCCCTTGGGCATTCCAGCCTGAATAGCTGAGGAGACTTGAAGTGAAAAGCTGACTTCATAACTTTCCAATTTCTTTGACCCAGGTCAAGAAGGGAATCAGAGCAGGAACAACAAAAAGAGTATATCAGACAGTGATCCTCTTAAACAGAAACAGCCATTCAAGCCCACCCTGGGGCTGGCCTGCAGAACCAGAAGAAAAAAAGCTAAACATGCTGGAATACCTAAGAAAAGGACTCAAGTTTAAAATGTGTGATTGATACTTGAAAATGTTGTTGAATTATGCAAAGCAAAACTATTTCATGGTCCCAACTCTACTGGAAACTAAAATTTGCCTCTGTCTGGAATTGTCTAAATTAACCTTGTTGTTTCTCTAAATACTTTTATATCATTTATAGAGATTTGACTGTCCTATTAGGTTACTCTAAGGTTTGAGGACAATATACAGATGCTTACCACTGTAGTTCTGTCTGAGGTTAACAGGACTCTGCATGGTTATATATATCACTCATTGCCTTGACATTATATAATACCCTTAATTCTTTACACACAGATCAAATGTTAGTAGGGAAGAACATCTGTTTCTGCTCATATATTATAGAAAAAAACCCCAAAGATTGAAAATTGGTAGCAGAGTTGCGAAATTTTCTCTCAGAACTTAAGCAATCATAATGTTAGCAATCCCTTCTTTTCTGGGTTGTCTGGGCTTTATATTTTTTTTCCATTACTGATTTATTTCTTAATTCTCATTTTAAATTAAGCAGCAACAGATACTCTTGTTAATACTGAATAAATAGATTTTGCAGTTGAACTGTTTGAAACTTGAACAGGAAAATAAGATACTTGAAGGTCCATTCAGTTCAATTTAGGAGTGTCAGCCTATTTCATTCTGTCATGGGGCACTAAGAAAACTGCAGAAGCAGTAACAGAACCACATCATTCAGTGGCACAAAATCTCCAATTAGTCTGCTGAGCAAAATGGCTATAGCAGATACATGGTGATTTCTGTTCTAAGAGCTCTGTTCCACGACACGTCACTCTACACAGACACACAACTGCCAAGGTCTTGTGCCATGACTCAAGGGAGCACAGTGCTTGCTCCAACAACCAATACATCCACATCCACCCAGACTTCAAGGCACAGTACTCCAGCCTCCGGCTCAGACTTCTGCATGGGGTTAGACTTTGAGGAGGTGTGCCCCGGCAAACAGTTTTTCCATGATTTACTGATTTCTAAGCTAAATGGTCAGGAAAAGCCACCAACGGCCTTATTAAACCACTTGGCCCCCTAGCACGGTCATTAGAGTGGACAGGTGGGAATCTCTGGAGCCAGAGCCTAAGGATGAGGTGAGCCCATTAAGTGGGCCTTTGTCTGTCCCTGCAGGTCACCCAGCTCTGTGGGCTTTCAGCCTTCCCGCTCTGAGAGGCAGCAGCTGTGCAGTAGCCAAAGTTCCCAGGGCAACGGGGCATGAGCCTCTCTCAGGGTCAAGGTCCCATCTTTGAGGCAGCCCTGGCTCCACAGTGGCTTTGCTGCGTGACCAGGCAAGGATTCACAAATCCAAGGAACCACATCTTTCTTTTTTATTTCCCCTGTGAAAATTATAATGAATACTAAAAATTTCAGTCCATTTGACCAAACTAAAACTGCATATCTCAACATAAAAGTATTCCCATGGGAAATTTCTGCCCAGATACAGTAACTTCTGCTTGTGACTGAGAGATTTTCTTTCTAGCTTTTCCATGTATGACATTTTTTTCAACATGTATGTCACGGATACTGGTTTACTGAATTAAGGTTTTTCAACAGTAGCCTAGTCTTTTTTAAATTCAACAGGAAAAACTCCAGGGTCTTGCCTCTACCATTTATCTGGATTGTTTAAAAAAATTTAAATCACATTATTATGTAATATATGTTCTATTTATCACAAATGGTGGTAATTTAATTTAATATAGTAGCTCTCCAGTTTGCATATTTTTATAAATACATAACAAGTAACTTTACAAAAATGTTCATGCTTGTTTCTTCTCATTAATGTTTCATTGTCGTAACATTGTTCAGTGACATAATAAAATGATTGTTATAGCAAGGAAGATATTAAACATTTTATAAGAGGTTTTATTTGATGAGTTAGCCAGGTATTACCTCCTAGATAAAACTTCATCTGCAGATGAAATACCTTCCTGTGTGTCCTTCATTCCTTTTTCCACCTACTGCTACTGTACTACTGTATTACACTTAGGTTAAGAAACAATTGCTAGATATAATGGAGAAAATACTGTATCAGCCTCAACATTTTCTCTTCTTCTTTTTCTGTATCTGCTTCCTATTCAGTTCTGGAGTCATACTTAGAGCAGACGTCATCTGGACATTTCTCACGTAGGGTAGAAGGTTATCATGTAGATAACCCCAATTAGTGTAATAATGCCTCAAATTTTTGCTTATAAAATGTTTTGTCTTCAGAGAGGAAATGGACCAGTGTACGTGATGGGAAACATTCCTTGGATAAATAAGTTGTTTTCCTTTCATCTAGTTCAAAACCAAAGTGGCTTGCACGGTGTTAGATTTATTCCATTTACTGAGGAAAGCTGTCATCTCCCTACATTTTAGAGGGAGCTGGTGGTACTGAAGCCTGTATCTCGGACTACTTCCACCTGGTGTCATTTCTAACTCAGGGGCACATGACATGCCCAAACCTTTGAGTTAGAAAATTGTTCCTGTGGTTTTGGCCCAAGTAACTTCATTTTAATTTCTGTTGATAGCAACCATAATCATATCTAACAAAAATTCTGCACAACCTCTGAACACACCAAAAAAATACTATATACCAGAGATCCTGAACTTCCTTTGCCCCATTCTCCCACCCATTTTATTGTGTCCTTCAGAAATCAGCCCACTTTGCCACTTATATATGATAATCTCCTTGTTCTTCACTTGAAATCATACATGACTTTCATTTACAAGCACTGCTTCTGCTCAGCAGTATTTGAAGAATTTTAAGCCTTCTTTTTCCCACAGTCAGCAAGAAATAAATTCAGTACTGATTAAGAAACATTCTCAGTATTTTTATGTGTAGTGTTTTTATGTTATGTTATTGGTCTTATCCAAGACCAGTAAATAGAGTATTGGTTACATTTTCTTTTATTTCTCTGTGATAAGAGAATAATCCTTCAGATACACTTCGTAAAACTTTCAAAAATCTTATATTTTCATGTTATAAACAAGTTTTGCTAGCACGTCCATTAGACTGGAGGCAGAGACAAGAGTATATTAAATTAATCACGAGATTTTCTAAAGTACTCAAGGGATATTAGGCTGCATCTCTAAAAAGCTCGCAGTAGCTACAGATGTGTTGAAAAAAAGTTAGAAAATCTCATTTTATTTGCTTAACTGGAAAGTAATTGTTCTTATGAGTGGGAATATAACATAGCAGAATTTTTCCAGCCAAATGAAATAAATATTTATAATAAAAAATAATGGGTTTTTTTCCAAAAGTTTTTGTCTGTCAGGATCCAACCATGTATATAAATGGAGACCCTTGCAAATTTCTTTCCCGTTTGGGCTTTGTTTACATCAAACTTCTGTTTACCCAAATCTCTATGGAAAGGTCTTGTGTAAAGCATGGCTATTGGATTGTGAAAGAGCTCTGCAACTGCATAAAACTAACACTGAAAACAAATAGAGGGGGGAAAACATAAAGAGGAAAGTACTATCTTGAATTTATCTACTTACATGAAATAGATTTTATAATTAAAATATTCTTGTGATTTTAATAAAACAAGGCAACTAAAATAAGATACACAACAGTATTTTGTACATTTTTCAACTCATAGGTTCATTTGACTTTATGTTTCTGAGTTTTCTAATGAAAACTAAATTCTAGAGAAGCCACTTTTTCTGTAACAAACCATCCAACCATATTGTTGTTTGTAACTAAAGTCTCTCAGTTACATCCAAGCCCCTTCACAAAATTTGATCCACTGCTAAGGTATATAGGAATGAAAATGCTCAGTCTTCCAAATCCCCAGGCCTTATGGAAAAGTGGCCTGGAACGACTTTTCCCTGGATCTTTTCAAAAAGCATTCAGTTATGTACTCTGTAGGGCAGCAGAGTTTAGATTCTCTCAGGGCATAGTTTAAGGCAAGTCAGTAGACAGTAGGAACAAAAAACTGCTAATAGGAAATAGGAAGCATTGGTAAAAATTAATCTGGAAAAAAGACATTCCATCCCTTCTACTCCCTTCCCTTAAAAACTGTCACCAAAGCTGGAAATAGAATTCTCTTAATTTGTTTTAATTAAAAGTTTCTAAATAAGAGGAACAATCATGTTTTATTGTTTCAAAACAGCGAATTCTGTTGTAGGAATTTTGCTGTACTGAAATGGGAGTTTTAAGTTTGGGTGCTTCACGGTTTTCCCTGCTTTGTACAGGCTGAGCTGCTGGTTTGCCTGTACCTTCCTTAACGCATTTTATAGCATTTAGTACAAGGTCTTTGCAGGACAAAAGCCCTTTCTCTAGCACATCACTGGAAACATAAGCTAGCTAGTATCTGCTTATTTGAGCATGAGGAGATAGATGAAGTCAAACCACATGTTTGAAGAAAGATCTATCCAAATAGAAATAGTTCATTTTAGCTGCTGAGTCACCTCACTGCTCTCTGAGATGGTTAAAGTATTTGGCAAATTCATGTTACAAAAATTCTAGTTAAGAAGAAATTAGCTCAAGAATCTAAAATCCTAGCAGTGTGCAAGCTTTATTTTTCCATATGCCCCACAGCAAAATTGCTCTTGCTTTAATCAGTTTCAGGAAGACCAAAAGAAGCATGAGTATTTTGGCATTATATCCCCCGATGGACCTGGTTTGGCTGAAGTTAGGAAATCAGACTTAATTCAGTAAGTGCCTAGCTTTGCTTCTGTTGCTTCAAATATACTCTGCATAATAATAGATGAGAAAAGTATTGTACTGTACGAACAGAAGATACAAGAAGCTAAGAGACTAAGCTTAGATACAGAGTTAAGATACTGAATCTTTTCATGTTCCCCCTATGCATGCTATTTATTGTTGTAGTTGATACAAAAATCCAAAATGCCTTGCCTTCCAGGTGTTGCTGTGTTATGCTATATGCTATGAGAATGAGTGCATTACAATATATTTCAGTTAGTAGGGAAAAACATAAATTTGCAGTGAAGTGAAAAATACGCATCATAGGACATAATAAAGAGGAAACCCACTTTGTTTTCTATTTTATGCTGTACTTTCAGCTCAAGAACATCCTAATCTGCATTGAAAGAAGATCACAAAACTGAGGACTATTTTAGTACAGACAAATGCCTTAACAAAAATACCATTTACTAGCAAAAGTGGTACTTCTTCCTTCAGTGGAATTTTCCCAGATTCATTCTGCTTAAAAATTTACACTAGGGTATCAAAATCAGTAAACCCCCACTATATGATATCCTGATAATTGAGATGCAGTAGTGTATGGCAGCTCTCCTTCACGAGAAGATAGGAGAAACACCATTTCTATGGGGTTGCAGTTGACACTTTTAGTTTTGAAAGCTGTGCCTATATGAAGAAAATTTATTCCACCTGCATATCAGAGCACACTTAACCTTGGATGGTCACCCAGGAACCCACAAAAGGAGCAGCTAAGCAACCCTACCATCCACTATAACACAAGATGATAAAAATTATTAAGCAAAGGTTTGTCATGCAGCCAAGCTTTAAGGCTGTAGAAGATCTGTGCATGATTCAGAAGATGAAAGGGCAATGTTGTGTAGTATGGAAAAAAGGACAAACAACATCACCAGCTATTGGCTGCAATGTTGTATTCAGTACCCATAATAATTAAAGTACGTTAACAAAACATTCATGCTACCCTACATCTCTCAGATCCTACAATTTTCATTCTAAATTTCTGAAATTTCATGCTTAAAACATGTCACATAATTTGGAGTGCTCTCCAGCATACCTTGGCTCCTGAAAACAAAAACCTTTAGGAGACGAAAAATGGAACCACATGAAACTGACAAGAAAAGCACACATGAAAATATTATACATCTGGCATTTTCGGATTAATACTGTTACCAAAGAATGTTTTATTGTACACACAGCTAGGGTTGTTCATGTTGTAAGGAGCACATTCTTGACTTGCTATCTATGACTTATTTGCAATACAGAAATGAATGGGTGAAAATGAGAATTGAAACCTTGTCATCTTTTCCCTTCTAGCAGAATTGGATGAACATTCAAAATTAACACTGTTTACTACATGTCATTTTTCCTGTTAGAACTGAACCACAAACAAATAATGATTTTACAAAATTTGCTTGCTATTCATCACTGCTCACTGACACTTGTCCAAACAAATTACTGCCTATGGATTATCTGAAATGTAAGGCTATTATTTGCACATAATTATATATGATAGATCACTCAGTCACATGTTATTTAGCTGTTAATTAGTTGATCTCTGTTTCATAAAAGTGAGCATACCTGAAAATCATTTACCTTTAGAATCCCTAAGTCATTAGACAGAGATCCAATTCCTGGGTTTGGGATTGGAGTTTTTTATTATTTTATTTTAAAATTTTTTAACTTTGTGTTGAGGGGATAGTCTGACTAACTAGAGAGATCTTTCCTGGTACTACATGGAGACCTCAGATTTCAAAGCTCATTCTGGTCTGAGTAAGCTGCCTAACAAAATTTTCATTTCCTTTTGCCTTGACATACAAGTCTCGAGTAACAGGAGAGACACGTGCTTGACGCTGTTCGCATACACTGTTCACAGACCCTGATCTCACTTTGATTACCTATATGCGCATGCTGGTCTCACTATATCCCTCCTCAATCCACACCATTTCAGACACCTGTTTCATGCTTAGCTTGAAACTTTTGGCCTTTGAAGAGTCGTACCTAATATTGTTCTTACTTTGTTCATTTTCCAACTCATTACACCCATCCTGAACCAAGAAAACAGTATGTAGTGACTGCCAGTACAGTGGGTGTAGCCCAGTAGTGGTTACTGTACTAGTGGTTACTAGTTCCAAAGGCTGTAGCCCAGAGTCCTGCTGGAACCCTGGGAATCCCAAACACCCAGACTCCTCTCTTCCTGCCAATGAAAACTTGGACAGAAGGCAGAAAACCTAGACAAATGTTAGCTTTATGATTCTCTCTACAACAAAGATCCCCAAACATAATTTTACTGATGAGTGGCTGCAGACTTTGCAGTACCTATTTATGTTTTCTTTTCAGCACCTAATTATTTCTTCTTTTCAGCAATTACCTTGAGGATAGGTTTTAACTTCAGATCTGCTGCATGGATCTGAAAGAGTTACACATGATTTGTACTTGGAGTTCCTCACAGTTGTTGGACATTACATTTATGTTAAAGTTACTATGAGCAGTCTGCTTCATCTGGCATTTCATCCTGGTCTCTGACTTTCTGTTCAGGCAAAACATTCACTTCAGTCAATGATACTTTTGCGGAAGAACTAAAAGTATGAGCCCAAGTCTTCCTTCCACTCTGTTACAATGGTGTATCTATACTTCAGAGAAAAATGAAACACGGTTTTCTTTCTTGTTGATATGAAGAAAATAGAAGCAATTTTGTAGGTTCCTTAACATAAAATCATGCAGGCCAACTACTAGTAATAGTTTAAGAAAATATGCCATTTATATCTTTTATATGGAGAGTCGATATGATATTCAAGGTATTTCTAATATGATTTAAGTTAAAACAATCCTGACACAAAGATTTCAATACATTTCCTTAAGTAGGCACTTTAAGTAAGTATTTTCTTTCGTATTCTCTATCTCTAATAGTTCTTCTTTGTTAAAGAAAAGATTCAGTGGCTACATGCTGTGGGCATTTCCTCTGATTTTTTGGTGTCATTTCCAATGCTTTATGATTATTACATTTGTACAGGACAGCGATTATAGCACAAGAGATTACTGAAATACAATTATTTTTAGACATCAGGGAGTTGTACATTGTTCCTGACTGCATCTGTTAAGATCCTGTAAAAACCGAGCCAGATGCTGCGTGGTATGCAAACACTCTGAGTTGCAGAGATCATATGTGCAAAGACTACGAAAACACTCTCTAAAAAGTAACTGTGATTATGATCAACATGACAGGCAGCTAAGATTAAATTCTGTCCATTTAAATTGCATAATCCACACAAGTTTATGGGAAAACTTCAGCTGTCACTGAAACTGGTCCTACTTGTGGCAAAATTGCTCTCAAATATTTAATGTCAGCAAGGACTGCTAACAGAGACAAGTGGAGGAAAATATTTTAGAAAGATAAAAATAAATACCTACTGCTCAAGGAGTGATTGGAAATAACTCACCATACCAGATTCTCAGCAGGTGTAAATCAGTTTAACTCCACTGACCTCTCATTCCCAACCCTCCCTCAAGCACACACCATTTAGCTTTGAGACATGGAATAAAAGTCTGCAGTCTGCCTAACAAACTGTACTGCTGCATCTTACAGTTTTTAGTATATGATCTGCATGATTTACTACGGTGTATTTCTCTACAAGTCACGGCTCGCTGTAAGCTCTGCCGGCTGTTACAGCCTTAGATGGCAAACACTTACTCCTACACGCATCTATTGAAGTCAGACCCTCTGCTCAACTGATTGGATCCAGAGCCGCAATTTTGATCTAAATACCAGAACTGTACATGACACTTCCTTTGTGCTTATGAATCTGTGCTTCAGATATCACCCCAGACTTAAACAAACATTTCCCTACTTGCAAGTAGCACAGTGCTTGCTGCATTCTCACTTTACAGCGACAATAGCCCTTGCTGAAAGACAGTTTGCCATGTTTAAAATGTAATTTTAAAGGATGCATAGGCACCGGTTTTAACCCTTTCTAAAGATAGTTATTTTGCCTTTCATGGACATATGTGTGTGTATACAACTGCATCTATAGCTACATCTGTATCTACATTCTACATCTTCCTGTATTTAAAGTGCAGGCCCCCAAGGATCGATATTGAGCATACTGCTCTTTAATATTTTCATAAATTTTCTGGATTATGGGACCAAGTGTACCCTGATGAAATCTTCTGATGATACCAAACTGATGAGGGAAGTGGACATTTCAGAAGGGAGAGCTACCCTGCAGGAAAACTTGAATAGGCCGGAAGAGTGGGCTAACAAGAACCTTAAAGGCCTTGCACCTGGGAAAACATAATGCAGGAGCACAGCACCAGCTGGGATCTCCCTGGGGAGCAGCTCTGTGAAAGGGACCTGAGGATCCTGGTGGACAAGCAGCTCAGTGTGAGTGAACAGTGCTGCTGCTGCTGCTGCTGTGGCAAAGAAAGCCAGCAGGAAGGATACTGAGCTGCATCAACAAGGGCAGCACCAGCAGAGAGAAAGAAGTCATTATCCCACTCAGTATCCCAGCATTATGCTTCACCTGAAGATGCTACTTCCTGGTCACACTTGGAATACTCTGTTCAGTTGTGGTCCCTGATACACAAAAAAAAAGTGGACAGGCTGAAGAGGGTCCAGAGAAGAGCCACAAAGATGATCCAAGGACTGGGAAGCCTGCCATATGAAGAAATGCTGCGAGAACTGGGTTTGTTCAGGCTTAGGGGAGACCTTAACACCATGTTCCCGTATTTAAAGGACGGGTATAAAGAAGATGGAAATTCCCCTTTTACAAGGACTCATATGGAAAAGACAAGTGGTAATGGTTACAAGTTTATCCTGGAGAGATTCCAGTTGGACACAAGGAAAATTTTTCACAATGAGAACAATCAGCCATTGGAATAGTCTCGCCAGGGAAGTGATGGATTCCCCAACACTGCACAATTTTAAGATTCAGCTGCACAGGGTGCTGAGCCATCTTGTCTAGACTGTGCTTTTGCCAAGAAAGGTTGGACCAGATGATCCTTGAAGTCCCTTCAAATCTGGTATTCTAAGATTCTATGATTCTTTGACTCATTACAGTAATAGACTCCAAACAATTCATGATTGTAATGAAATGTTTTTGTTTCCAGATTACTCTTTTTTTCTCTGAAATTTTAATGCCAATACTTCTTTTTGCTTTATCCTTTGTAGAAATTAATATGCAAAGGAAGGGAAAGCAAAATCCCTTGTGAATAATTACCTATTGCTTATACTTAACAGTTAGCAGACATGAACAATGATTAATAAAAAAAAAATTACAATAAAACAAACTTCAGGGAACACTAACGTTTGCACTGAGATTTCCATCAGTCAACTTGTTCTATTTAAACATGAAGACATTTGAAAAGCTACAATTTTCTTCTCTAGTGGAAAGCAGGTCCCTACTACCATTAACTTTTGGGATTGCTCTACCCTTCTCTGAAGAATAAACCTCAAGTCCAGCAGTTGTTGCAGCCTCTAATGATTTAAGAAGCACTGGATTGCCCTTTTTATAGAAAAGAGCAATACTTTAAAAATATTTAACATTTTATGGCTACATCAAACTGAGTGACTGTGAACACTGGACCCCAGTGTCTGTTTTGGAGTAGAATTGCACTACTGGACTGAAACATGTGACTAAACGGAGCTATTTGATTTCACAGTCTTCACCAACTGTATCTAATAGCATTTCCAAGAGCTAAACCATGAAGGGAGAAGAAGCAGCCAACACAAGATGAATATTCAAAAAGCTTCTGAAAACAGAGATTACACAAATCTAAGTATAACTTCAAAAAAAGTAGACATTTCTGGTCTTGAAAACCAGAGATAAATAAAAGAATGGATCTAGAAAAGAAGAAAGCTAGAAAAATAATGCAGGTATTTCTGCATGTCACTCAGTTGGGTTCAGGAGGTTATTACTGAACCCAACTGGTTATTCTTCAGAAGGTGTTTATGAAGAGATATACCCAACTCAGGCTTTCCAAAATATAAAAATTTGGTTGATTATCAGGTTTGCTTGTGTATGCCTTATTTACTGTCTCAGGTAACCAATAACTTTGAAAATGACTAAGTGGTAAAATGGTCAAAATTATCTGGAACAGATTTCTTTTTAAACTGATAACTGCCCTTTTAACTCTATATTTTCATAAATTTTATGTTTGTAAAGACCCTTAAGCTCAACTTTGAAAGATTTACTGCCTGTGCATGAACCACTGGAACATGAGGAGGGGTTTATTGACTTGTTCCTCCTAGTAACTGCAATAGATTTATAGCAGAAACAAAATTTGTTCAGAAAGAGATGTACAATATTGCACTTCCTTCTACTTCAGAAGAAAAAAATGTAACTTCTTTTCACAAAACAGAATATTTATAACACTGATACCATGCAGTAAAGACATTATAACACACTGTATCATTTCAAAATAGAAATATCTTGGGTAAACTCATTTAACTAGAGAACCTATTTTTCATACACTGTGCCAAGTATTTATGTAATCATATTTTAAATAAATATGCCAGAACTTTCGTGAGGGTTTTAATTAGAAGATCAATTTTTATTAGCCAGAAAACTTAAAAAAACTAACAAAATCACACTGCAAAGCACATTAATCTGATTTCATCTAATGATTATGCTTTAGTTTTCACCCAGTCCCAAATGAATACACGGATTGTGCCAGGTTGAAAACAATGGAAAAACTCTATTAGCTATCAAAAGAGGTAAAATTTCAAACCGAGTCTAAGTTTGAATAGTGAACAGTATGGGCAAATCTCTGCTTCATTAAGGGACATGCCCAGCAGCTGTAACGGCTACTGAGGGTCACAGAGACATGGCCATTGCTGAAGATGTTCAGCCTGTGTTAGCTCTAGATCTGAGTTTGTTTTTCTGTGAAACATACAATTTTTATGTT
The DNA here is from genome assembly GCA_013399195.1 of Dicrurus megarhynchus. Lineage (NCBI taxonomy): Eukaryota > Metazoa > Chordata > Aves > Passeriformes > Dicruridae > Dicrurus > Dicrurus megarhynchus. Next base: position 1,241,382 of record VXAD01008436.1, read on the forward strand.
AGCTACACAAAATACATATTCAACATCTTATTTTTATCCATCTGTGATGACACTTGAATTCTGGTTTGCTTTTCTCTGAACCGCCTTCTGTGATCTCAGTAAGCAGAATTTTATTTTAGATCAGCAACACTCATTTCTCAAAACAGATATTATGTCTTATTACCCCACAGGCACGTCTGTGGTGCAAACTGTATGCTCATTTATGGTCAGTTTTGTACATGGAATAATACTGACTGTGAGAATAAAGAGAGAACTGTGATTCAGATATGTCACAAGAAAGAACAAGGCTAAGTTATTTTTGCTGTTTTCTTATGTGATAGGTTAATACCAACATAATTTTTCATATAAAATGAAAAGTGCTATCATGTAGGATTTATAATGATGTTTAAATATATGTGGGGGGTTTTTATAAAAAATCTTTTCACTTGGTCTAAAATCATGACCATAAAAAGATAACTGTACTCTGCCTAAAAGAAGAAAATCTTTTGTTCTTAAAATTATGATGCATTTTCATATCTCTAAGCATTATGTCATAAATACCGTGCTGTAGATTCTCCACTCACCTTATCTCAAACTGATAAAATTCACATATAGAGGACAAGATCCTCAATTGTTTTTAAATTCTGCAACCCTCTGTACAGCCCCAGGAAGGATTGTCATGGGGAAAACATACTACGGAAGGGCTAGCAGAGGTGAGACCACAAGATATAATACTGAGATTGTAATTGGTTTTGATTTTTGTTTGTAATTGTAGTTGATTGTAAACCCCAGTGAGATATTTGTATAACCAAGAGCTGGAACCTTTGCTTATACATCATATGAGAAATATAACATCACTTTAAAGTCTGTAAAAATCAAAAATATGTGGTTTCTTACTGTTTAGTTATGAAGAACTAGCTTGATTCTTCTGCAGGTACTAGACCTTGATTAAGCCATCTTTTATCATGACTCTCATGGTAAACTGCACCAAAAAAAAGCACTAAATCATGTCTTATGTAAGAGAGTTAAATAGAGAACACAGTTGTGATATGATATAAATTAATTTACATATGATTGAAAATTGTCCTGAATATTGGTTATACCTCTAATTTTACAGCCCCAGTCTCTCTACACTGAAAGCAGTATTGTGGAATTGGAAAAGGTCTGGAACTTTGCATTGGGTTGACTTTGTCTGGCTGCCAGAGAGCCACTTAGCTGCTCTCTCACTATCCCACTCAAAGAGGATAAGGGGAGAAAGCATCATGAAAAAGCTTTTGGGTCAAGATAAAGACAGGAAAATCACTTACAAGTCACTAGCATCAGGAAAAGATTGCTCAAGCTGTGGAAAAATAATTTCATGCCAGTTAAAATAGATTTGGAGGCAAATTAAAAGACCACCTTCCCCATCACCAAAACTTTTGTTATCTACTCAATTTCACTCTTTTATTTCCAGGTACCGTATATCCCCCAAACATATCCAAGAGGTGCAGAGGGGATGGGGAGTGTGAGGTTACTATGAGTACATGACAGCCCCTTCCTGCCTCTCCCTCCATCTTACATTTTTCCCCAGCTCCAGTGTGGGTCCTGTCCAGGGGCTGCAGGTTCCTGTCCATGGGCTGAAGTTCCTCTCCATGGATCCCAGTTCTTGTCAGGAAAAACTGCTCCAATGTGGCCTCCTCAGGGCCACAGTTGCTGTCATGAGAACCTGCTCCAGCATGGGTGCAATTCCTGTCACTTTCTACAATGTGTGCTCTACAGGGCCATGGTTCCTGTCAGGGGAACCAGCTCCAGCATGGGCAGTCCATGGCCACAGTTCTTGTCAGGAAAACTCTGCACCAGCATGAGCTCTCCAGGGCCACAGTTTGTTTCAGGAAAGCTTGCTACAGTGTGGGCTCTCCCCAGGCAGTAGTTCCTCCAGGCCATACCCACTGGTTCCAGGATGGGGTACATGAGGAGCCGCAGCCTGGATACCTTTAATGGCGTTTTGTCCTCCCAGGCCGCAGGCGAGTCTCTGCTGTGGCACCTGTGGCGCCTTTCCCGCTCCTGCCCTGCCCCTGGTGCTCGCAGGGTTGTCCTTCACTCTTTTCCCGTCACACCTCATCACCTGAGCAGCGCTTTGCCTTTTGTCAGGGACTGTCAGAGGTGCTGCCAGCATGGCTGCCTGGCCCAGCCCTCAGGGGCTACTGAGGGAACCGGCTGGAACCGGCTGGAACCAGCTGGAGCCGGCTGGAACCGGCTGCGTGCAGCGCAGGGTGGCCACCGGCCTGTCCCACAGGGCACCGGCAGCCGCCCCGGTGCCCGTGCCCTGCCAGGCACAGCCTAAGCGACCTGTGGCAATCCCTCAAGGCCCAAGGCACAGCACCTTCCCTGCAAGCTGTCATGGATTCGGCCAAGCCTCTTCGGACTCAGGACAAGATGGAGGAGAACACAGGGAACATGTGCGGGACACGGCCAGCCCCTGAGCTCCCCGGCGCAGCAGCTGGGGGAAATCAAATACAGCTGGGGAGCCAGACAAAGCTGGGAGCTGGTACAAATTCAGTCACTGAGTCTCTAAAGAGGAGCCCATGCTCAAGCTGAACTTTCAGTTCACTAAAATTCAGGGCCGTGCTACAGCTGCACATGTGCCCTGGTCCTCCAGGACATGAGTGATTTTCTCACTGAAGTTATTAAACAGCCAGTTCCACTGTGCTTTCCGCTCCTTTGTAAATGTATATGCAGAACATAACCGCTCTGTGTGTCTGTACAGATCTCCCCAAAAAGACACAGAGCAGCAAGCGTAGTTGGATGCAAACTACCACTATGTGCAAGACACACATATGGCCTTTCCTTGACTTTTGGAAGTACTGTTTCATTAAAAGGAAAGAAAATTATTCCTTCCTTAGGAAATCACTGGTGTCTCTGAATTATATTATTTTTATAAGAAGGCTCCTTTGTCGAAGTTTGTTAAGGCATCTTGTTTATTGTGTTGCTGTAACACACAATTGTTTTGGGAATTATGTATTTTAGCCAAAAAAGCAGAATATCAATATTCTTTGATAACTGAAGAAACAATGCACTCAGGGTATTCTCTTAGTATAGATTACACTGTGGTGCACGTGCTCAGGATAATAAGCACTCACTGAAATTGGGGAATAACATTTTTTAGACCTGATCCCAATGTATCTAGAATCTGTAAATTTTTAGGACAAGTAAATGGAAAAGTATGAGTATGCTATAAATGCTCAGGTCCATTTTGCAACAGAAGACATAACCCATGGAATATGAGATTAAAATACATATGTACATAGTCTATACATGTATATTGGGCAATATGTCTACAGATTTTACAAGTGCACAAAAGGCCACATACATGTCAAATACATCCAGCTATGATTAAAACATTTCAGAAATAAACTGACAATTGAGCCATGTCAAAATCAAAACCTAAAAAAGAAAATATAAAAGCTACTACATGCAGTACTCTAAAACAGAGCAAGGACAACTCAGAGAAACTCTGTCAAGTAGAACAGCAGCTCACTGGTTTATTTAATTAAAAGTTTTGTAGCAACAACTTCTAACATGGTTTATGGTGCCCATTATATAGATTACTATACAGAGAAAAAAACCAGACAAACAAACAGGCAAATAGACACAGCCTACTTTGGCAAAAAACACGAAGCAGGACAACTAAGTTTACTTGTAAGTGGATGAACTCTTAGTAGTATATCCTTGACATACTTTGTTATCTGCCTAGTCTCAATACTACTACATTTTCCTCCAATGAGACTGTAACTTGAAAAAAAATCTCTTTCAAATTACATGACAATGATACAGATTTGGTCTTGTTCCTGCAAGCCAAAAAATTCTTAATGTTTAAATTGTCAGGGTCTAAACTTTTATTGGACCTGATAACTATGAAATCACAGATACACAGCTGGCAAATAACTACTTATGAATGTAATGCCAGCACTAAGGGCATTTTAAGTTGACATTTTAACAACTAGAGCTCGGATAGCTTGCCAGAAAGTTATTGTTTTCCCTAATTTTTAAAGAGGCTAATAAATCCATGAAGACACAGTATGGGGACTGGATGGGTTTTGGAATCATACTAAAAGTATCCATGAAAGGAATACTAGGAAAATATTAATATACATACATAAGATACATAACAATCTAGAAAAATCTTTTCTTTTCATCTCCTCTGAAAAACTCCACAAGTGTCCTGTTGTTCATATGGCTATACAAAATCACCCAGTTTTCACTGCCTTTGACCATAATTCCTTTTTATCATATTTTTGTTCTGGATATAGCTGTAGCTTGTCTTAGACTTTTCTCTGCAACTTTCTTGGACTCTCAGGGCTGGCTCCTGTTTTGAGATGCCTGCTTCCATCCTCACACAGGTTAGGAGTTTGTGCAGTAATCATTTTGTGCATATCTCGGATTTCATGCTAGCATCAAAGAAATGACCAGTTGATGAGAAATATTTTCAATATACTCTCTCAGGAAGCAGAATCAGACATAATGATTACCATTCTTCACAAAGGTGACCTGGAGTCCATATTCAGAGGTATGATCTCATTGTGATGTTGTCTGATGAAGCACAGTATCACATCTTGGAAAATGTATGTTATGGTATAGTGAAGACAAGACTGAAATTGGAATGGCATTTCCTCCAGATGTTTCCTTTCAACAGTTCTCTTCCAACAACTGTTTCAGTTTGGGTTTTTGGTGAATTGTTTTTCAAGAAATAAGGGGGTCTTGTGAGGTATTTTTCCTATCTGAAATATAGCTGTTGTCACTGCTGAAAGAACATGGTCCACACACAACCAAAACCTTTCTGATTTGGGGGCTGTTTTCATAGCGCTTACTTTTTCTATAGTCAGCATCATTTGATTCACAGTTTCTAAACTATTAATTGTACAACCTGCACCAATCATGGACCATGAATATTTTTTTGTCACAAATTATTAAAAAAAATTAAATGAGAGAGACAACAAAGAACAATCACATTCCTCTCAAAATATTCATTCATTTAAGTGTCCTTGTATGGACACCTTTGGAAAAATAAGGCAGTCCTGTATATCAACACTGTCATTGTACTGACATATGCACATACTCAAACACTGACACAAATTGAAACTATCACTGATGGTAAGTGCTACATAAATTCATACCTGAGTACAGAACTGATCCTTCTTTTCAGCAAAACTAATACCTACTTTTTTAAATAATCAAAGCTTGTGCTTTTACCTTGTTCTCTGGTTTATCTTGCTTAGCAGATGCAACAGAACAATGTCTCACTTAAAATTGCTTTGCAGCTAAGAAATAAATCTAGACAAAATTTTTTCAGATTCTGTTCCATTCCCGTTGTATCCAATCTCATCAGCAGGCATGTGGAACCCATGGAAGAATAGAAATATGAAAAAAACAGAAACACAATATCAAGAAATGGTCAGGATTTTTTCTATGTAGAGATTAATATGTTGAAACATTAATTAATTATGGGAAATTAATTATGGGAAAGTGTTGATTTAAATAAATTATTAATTTTGAAAACAAAAAGGAAACTAGATCATATTTTATGTCAAAATTCTCTGAACATACGTATTTCCTTTTCATCTTAAAGTAACTATATCTAACTAAAATATTTGTATTCAAAAGTGACAATAATGAAAAAATGCTACAGCTGTGCTGGGCCAGACTTTTGCAAAGGAAGACACGGAGATGGTATATGAAAACACTCTTTGTTTGAATTTCAGATGGGAAAGTTTCAAAAGCTCAGCAATTCCTTTGGGATGGGAAAAGAGGTTACTGCCCAGTTCTGCTCAGAACTGGTTATTTAGTTGTGTCTGATCTTGCAACTCAAGAATCTTAGACAAAATTTTAAGAAAGAAAAAAGGATATGTGATGCATTAATTACACATATACATATAATGATTAACTTCCAGTCCTATCTATCTGTAAATCAAAATGCAGTTATTAGTTAAGCTGTTGTTAACTATAACAATCTTTTTGTTTGCTTCTCCTAGTCAGGTTGCCATAGTCATTGTCTGTATGATACTATTATATGTTTAAATATTGGACAGCTCTTTTGGGAGATCTGTCTTTACTTCAGCAGCACAATTGTTCAAGGGAAGAAAAAAACTTCTTTAAAATATTTCTAAGAAGAAATCATATGAGTTTAAAGATGATTAAACTAAAAGATTGTTCCTCTTTAACTGATTCTAAATGAAATTCAGATCTCTAAATAGAATATAAGCAAAATGATTAAATTAAGACCCTTGCTAACATTTGCTTCTTTTTGGTGCCTCATACATCTGTGCTTAATTATCCTTGTCAGTGGACAATATAACCTCTTCATGCAGGCTCACATGTATCTTACAGCAGAGGGAAGATGAAGTTTCTTGAAGAGAACCTTAGAGGCAAGTGTAAGAGTGTATTTGCCTTCTGTAATTTCTCAGATGACAGCATGTGAATAACAGACTTTGTGGCCCATTGCCATTGTTGGGGGGCAGCAGGGGAGAAGCTTACAGGAAAAACAAGACATAGTTACGGGCTGACCAAACCCCTAGATTTTCCATGTTTCAGTAAATCAGAAAGGTTTAGAAATTTCAAATTTGAAACAGCACTATTTAAGTATTTAGATGATTTAAAAATTAAACTTTCAAGTCTTTCTAATTAGGAATAGGAACTCAACCATGGATTGTTTCTATTTCTAATTCAGAGTAGATTTGGAGACACTCTTCCATAAGCAGTGGTAGGCTTACATGACACAGAGGAGACCAGGGACAGACACAGCTGAAAGCAGCCATATCCACGAAGATTTTTAGCAACATGTGCTTTAGGTATTTACAACACAGCAAAAGCAGTCTTGTGATCAGTTACCCAATGCCAGCCCATACACAGGACCTAGTTGCCTTCCAACTTAGGGAGTCAAAAAGGGTGTAGTATATGTTCCAAAGGAGAAAGCTGACATTCAGAATCAGTATGCTCTTCCTTCAGTGATTTTCTTTCCCTTCTCACCAGCACTGGGATGCATTACATGTAAGCAGCAATTAAAGACCCAAACCACCACTCTTCTTAAACTGAACAGCTATGGGGAAGACAAATTTTTTGTTTGTTTGTTTTCCAGTAACTTTCTTTCCTACTCCTCCCAAATGCAAAAACTAAAATTAAAATCTCAGCAGTAGCTACTACTTCATAATTGCATTTGAAATATTAAATCTTGAAGGACCATAAAAGAACTGTTATAGTACTTGTTCATATGATGTTTGTTGACATTTAGCACCAGTAATTCTGGTTTACTCTAACATAGCTCTTTTTTAGCTGGACCCATGCAGAAGAGTATTTGGACCAAGACCCTTGAGCTCCAGCAGGAGATCAGCACTGGGGAAATGGATTTCTGCTTCGTTTTAAGGTAATGTGTAGGTTTTAACTTTGCAGACTTGCTACTTCTAGAAAGTTAAGGCTGTTACCTGAGAAAGCTCCTAAAGCTGCAGCATCAGTTTAAACCACCCTATAAAGACAACCAATACAACTGCCCAGCCACAGAACATACAAAATATAAATCTGATCTAGGTTTGGGGGGTTTTGCTGAGTTATTTTTAACCCAGATCACTTCTCTGACGTGGTTCACTGCTCAGACTCTGAACAGTATCAGTGTAACAGGGGCAGCAGTATGATTCAAGAATGAGCAGCAAGAGATGAGGACAGTCAGATGAAATGCATGCATCTGCTATAAAAAATGCTGCCAAAATGTGGACTAATATAATTAACAAATCATCCCACTGGCTCCTCTGAAATTGCCTTAGATGGTGAACCAAATTCAAGCACAAGAGCAAGTCAATGTGATATTTTCCTTCTAGTGTTATTAACCCACAGAGCACTGTGGGAGATGTGCTGTTCTGATTGCATAGCAGCAAGATGTTTTGGGGAGAAAATTTTTTTTTTTCAGGAAAACTGATATATAAACTGATATATAACTGATATTTGATTTGCAAATACAGGTACTTGGCTTCCAGTATCAGTTCCACCTTTTCTGCAAATTCTCTTAATCCCTAATAAAACTCAAGTTCTCTCTCCATTACTCTATATTGTCAGTTGCATTTATTCTGCTCCCTGACTGGTCCCTACTGAAACCTGCAAATAGTTCTCAAAATATGGATTTCTCACTCTGCAGTAATTTATATTCCCCTGTTTTCATTGATGCCTGGTGGATCATGATCACAGCCACTCTAGCGTCTAGGAGACAATACCCAAATTTCCTCCTGACAGGTGAGGTACAGTTCTCAATTTCATATCATAGCTGATAAGCAGCTATTTACGTGCCAATAATTGAATCCCACAACTTTACCTTCTCCTGTCAGCTAGGAACCCTGCCACCATCTCAGCATCACAACATGGTTCCTGCATCATGGTGGTGCAACCACGTTACAATTTTTCACCAACTAAACCACAGTTTAGCATTTCAGTTCTGAATCATGTTTGTTTTCTGCTTTGAAAATGAGGGCAAAAACTTCCTGAGCAGTAGAAATGCAGATTCACAGCTGCTGTTGATTGTTTTAACTCCTTTGATGTCAGTAATTGGAAGGAAGATGAATAGCAGCTGAGGAGCTCTTTGACTCCTTTACACGAAACAGTCACTGCTCCACATCAGTGTCATCCAGAGAAGCCCTCTGACGGCTCTAGAGATGAGGACTTAAAAAAAGATACACTGCTGACGGACTGTCAGATCTTCCACAGTGCTGATCTCGTTCCAGAAACTACACATCTGCATGTGGTCAGGATGACGTGTTTCACTCTGCGTTGCCTCAGTGCCCCGCTCTGGTAGTTGCTCAGCATTTTGCAGAAGTGTTAACCTTTCCACATTTCCTCTAACTGAATAGAAGTGAAAGGAGGGTTTTATCCCAACAATCTTAAAATGCCATGTTCTGAATTTCCATTAGGGCATGATATTCTGCCATCTCATGTTATTTCTAATGTGTATAATATTTGATGGTTGAAATCATACTGGATTTTATTCCAGACACAGTAAGTAATCTTTGTAACTAAAATTTTCATTTTAAAGTTCTGGTGTTGCTGTTCCTCAGGTTCAAAATACCGTTATACATAGGTTATCCATATACAGGGATTATTATAGCAACAGGGAAGCCCTGGTATTCAAAGGACTTCAATGAGGCAAGGTTTGCAGATAGAAGTAACAGCCTTGGTTTCAGGATGAACACAACTCAGTATGAGCTTAATCAAGAGTCAGCGACTGATTGCTAAAAACATGCACAGTAAAGCTTCTTGCTAAGATCAAGGGAGCCCTTTCAAGGTCTGCTAAATACCAGATCTCTTGCACAATGCTCATTTTCCTTTGTTCCTTTGCTGTCTGGAGGCATGGCTGCTAACTTTGTCAGCAGCTGAAGAACTGAACAGGAATGTGAAAAAGTTACCCTAAAATGTAGAAGAAGCCATAGGGGGTTGTTCAGACTACATCACACGTGAAAGGAAGGAGCCATCAGCAGTGAGCAGTCTTGTGCAACATGGGTAGGCCAGGCTCACTGTGCTCTGCTTCTGCGGCACTGGTTTCAGGAACCAAATACCCCCCAGCGGGGCACAGCAAGGAAGACCCCCTCAGCACAGCGATGGTGGAGAAGGCTTTCAACACAGGGGTACTGGGATTTCTTCCTAAATCTAAAAGGAAAACTCAATCTTCTCCGCACTTCCTTTGCCAGAACACGGTCCTGCGCTTGGGTGGAGCTGCCCGCCCGGTGCTAGGCGGGAGATTTTAGGACAAGTTTGCAGTATCGCCCCCCTTTGCCAGCCCCGCCGGGCACGTGTGTCGAGGCGAAGCGAGGGGGACACGGCCCTCTCTGCCCCGCCGGTGTCCGGATGGCCGCGACCTAGAGGGCCGTGCTCTGCCCGGGGACACAGGGTCCCGGGGGCCATGTCCCTTCCGCAGCGTCCCCGGGGGCGCGGACGGGGCGGGGAGAAACCCGACCCCCGCCGCCCGGGAAGGGAGAGGGGCTGCGGCCGCGCGGGAGGAGGCGGTGGCGTGGCCGTGCGACTCCCCCATTCGGCGGGGACACCCCCAGCCCGGGCTGCGGGGAGGGCGACCCAGGGCGGGGCAGGGCGGGGCGCGGCGCGGCGCTGCCCTCTGCGAGAGGCGGGAAGCCGGCGTCGGTGTGCTGCCGGCCGGCCGGAGCTATGCGGAGCTGCGGGAGGGCGCGGGGTGCTGCGGGCTGGGCCGCCCCGCTGCTCCTGCTGTGGCAGTGCCTGCCGACGGCGCGGCCCTACAATCTGGACACGCAGCACCCGCTGCTCTTCCGCGGGAGCAACGGGACCCTCTTCGGGTACTCGGTTCTCCTGCACCGCCACGGCGAGGAGCGATGGTGAGTCCCCGGCCCGGCCGCCCCCGCGGGGGCCCGTCGCGCCTTGGGCCGGCCGCGGCTCCTCTCACGCTGCCGTCTCTGCCCCGCAGGCTGGTGGCGGGCGCGCCCCGGGCCAGCTGGCCCGCCAACGCCTCGGTGATCAACCCTGGAGCCATATTCCGGTGCCGGATCGGGGGGAACTCCAGCGGGGAGTGCGAGCAGCTCCAGCTGGGTGAGTTGGCGGCGGGGCGTGGGCGGGGAGACCCCTGCGCGGGGCGGCGGCCGGGGACGGAGGGTCGGTGCCCGCCGCTCTGCGCGCACCGCGGCTCCGCTGCCTTGCGAGTTGTGCTGGGCTCTTCTGGCTTAAACTGGCTTTTGCCTCTCGCTGTGGGGTGAGATCAGCGCTATTGCCCAAGGACTGTAGCGGCGGCATCAAGAGAAAACATGCACCAAAGCTTGATTTGGGGAAGTTAGGTGTGACAGCTGCCGTTCCCACAGCCGTTTCTCACCTTTCAGCCTGCGGGTAAAAAGCCCCATGAGAGTTTCGGTCTCACTCCCGCACTGCTCTGCGAAGACCTAGTGCAGCTTTCAGGGCAGTGGGCGAACGCAATAAGCTTAGGGATGGGAGGGCGGAAGTATGTGCCTAAATCATGTTTTCTTCTGCAAAGCCTTTCTTTCGTAGAAGCCACCCTAAAGTAACTTCGAACCACAGTTGTCTTTCTGATGGGTTCTCACTGCTTGCAGATTTATTGAAAAATTGAGTTTCAGGGGAACAAAGCTTTTTTTAACAGAATCAGTTTTTACGGGTCCTGCATTTAACGTAACTCCTCTCTATCTCCACAGTCTCCATACTTAGGAGATGTAACTGGCTACATTTATCCAACTTTCAAGTGTTTGATACTTGTTAAAAAGGAGAAGGTTTTGCAATGGGTTACCGTGAACATGTGTGAATTGCTTTGGGCTCTCTTCCTGTCCCACTTGCATACAGAGCTGTTCACTGTATTCATATAGAGTGAATGTAGAGAATCTTCCTCAACTTTTCCTCTGCCACTCTCTAACCAAGAGTATCCCATCCGTTATGAGCACGCTGCCCAGTAAGGATTAGCGCGGGAAAGGCCCTGCTATCAGAGTATTTGAAAGCAATAGTGCGCCATGAACTGGTGGGCTGTCAGGGCAGAGCTCAGTATTCTGTGATAAAAACATAGTAAAACAATTATTTCTCTAAGTGTCTGTGCATAAAACTTAGAACTGACAGGTTCCGTCCAATTGTTTTGCTACAAATGGATATAAGAGTTATATTTTGTAGGTGGGCTACAAAAACCTAAGTGGTTTCAGTGGTGTCTTCCTTGTAGTCACATGAGAAAAAGATGAGCATTTGCTACTAGAAAGAATGGCAATTAAATTTATACCAGCCCAAGTAGTTTTGGGGGTGTTTTTTGAGTAATGTCATTCCAATACTATATCTACTGAAAAGTTATACATGAATAAGAGCCTTTTTTTTTTTTTCCAGCTGCTTGTTTGTGAGAGGAGGCTTGCAAAAAGTCAGAAGGTCAACTAAAGTGGTGAAATAGAATATGCTGAGAGTCAGTAAACCCCTGTTCTTGGATTGGTGGTAAAAATAGTCCTTTACTGTGTGAGGGAAGGAAAGGAAGGGTTGAAAGTTTCAGGTTCTTTCAAAACCACACTCATCTGCAGTGCCTCTCAATTTACTCATTTAGCCAATGGGGAAACAAAAGCTCCAAAGAAATAATGTGATGGGGTTTTCCTCAATAGCTTAGGGGATTCTAAGTGAAATTATGCAACAGGTATATGAAAACGTTTATGTGGTTCCAAAGCCTTAAGTTAACATGGCCTCTATTCCCAGGTTTAGAGGCTGCAGGTTACCCAATGTAGTTTACTGTCCTGTCCTGTACTTTAAAAAAAAATAGTTATGCCACATGAGATTTTTGCAAACTGTAGGTTTTCTTTACTGCTAGATGACATTTTTGCATCACTAAGGTTCGTCTGTAGTATTTCTGAAGTTAAATAGATGCTGAAAATAAGTGCTGTATTGTAAAACAGGTCAATGAGGTCAATGAAGAAGCCAAAGGCAGCTGTGGTGTATGGGATGTGAATGAAGTGGGGTAGTATCTGAGGTCACAGGAATACACAAGGGAACTTACAATTACAAAGCAGAACTTAATTATCTCTCATCTAACTCGTTCAAGTTTGGGTTCTGATCTCACAGAATAGGGAATTTCCTTAGAAAAATGTGTGGCAATATATTACACTGCTGAACAGGCACAACGAAAAATAAGTGTTTCTATCTTGCTCTTAAATTGTTGAAATCACATTTCGTTCTGGTAAAAGCATGTTTGAGGTGGTAAGTTTCTAATTATAAGTCATAAAAAAGTAGAGGTGATAACAGGCAATAGAAGTGGTCTTCCAAATGTTGGGCTTCTGCAATAAATGGATGTGAATTACTTAGAGACATAAATATGTTAAAATACTTTGTGTTTCCTTTTAGCTAAAGTAGCCTTGAAACTGGCATAACTAATTAATGAAGGATTCATGAACTATTAGGAAGCCTCTGATCACACAAAACTGCTGTTGTATTTTTATATGTCACAAGTTCCTATCTGCTTCCTCAGTAGCAAAAGAGCTGCTGGGAGAAGTCTTATGCTGCAGTCATCACAGTGTCTAGGATAACTCATCCAGCCGTACTTTAGAGAATTTTAATGTTGTTCAAGGTGTTGCAGGCCCTGGGCTGGTTGAAGAGCTGAAAAGAGCCATGAGATACACTAGCAAGTCTTTGTCTTCCTAGCCCCTTACTGGCACTTTTAAATCTCTCTCTGACTGATGAATAGAAAAGCTTTCAGAGTCTCTTTTTGAGTTCTAGTACTTCTGTTTATGGTGTCAAGTGTTCTAGACTGCAGATTTATTTGTATTTGGAGTATTTTAAAATAATGGCTTATGTTAGATGCAGAAGCCTGTAATCAAACTTCAGGCACAAACACAACAGTGCTTCAGGTTGAAGCACTAAGTGGCCATCTTCTAGTCCTGAATTTCACATCCTTGCTCAAGTCAGTTTGGGGTAGTCATGGATTATGGCAGAGGAACTTACATGAAGTTCTTTAGATATTTTGACCTATTGAATTTTGGACTTAGAAAATGTTACAGAAATTCTTCAATAGCACTGGCTCTCAGATTTGAAACAGTGATTGACTGGCTAAAGTATATAGGAAACAATTTGTGCAATTTGCCATCCAGTCTAAAGAAAAAATTAGTTTTAACTACAACTGAGTGCAGGAAATTTACTGTGTAACATAAGGCCAGAAAGCTCTGCCTGCAGTTTCAGTCTTGCTTCCTTCCTTTAAGTCTCTGCTACAATTAACCTGTGAACAAATTGCCCTCTAGCTCCCCCAGCTGAATCATTACAATGGCAAAGTGAACAGTTAATGGTTTTCCCCAGAAGGCAGAGCTGTGTTTGTTCCACTTTGATTTCAGTAAGTTAGGTTTTTGGTAGTTTGGCTTTTTTATGTCGCTTGCATTGCTCATACCTCGTAAGTGATCTCTTTCAAAGACATACTATTCCAAGGAACATGGGATCTTCTGGACCTAGGTCTGTTACAGAAGTATGGAAACAGATGTCACTTAAAAATGCTTTGGGTAGAAGTTGTTTGAGGGGTGTAAGATGGATAAAACCTATCAGATCTGCTAAAAGAGAAAATATTTCCTGGGTGAATAAAAATAGACTCTGAGGCCCTGACATCTGGAGCAGGATATCAGAAGGCTTACTGCCTTTGCAGTAGGCTTCGTAGTTTTCATCAGTTAGCAGTAGGACCAGAGGATCAGTTTTTGGGGGATAAAATGGATCATGAGAGGCTGTTGGGCATGGAAAACGCTGGAGCAAGTTATATAAAACTGGTTTCTCAGACGACATTGCAAACCTCTGTATGATAATCCTTGAGGCCAAAACGAGAAGTGGCTTTATAAGTTGTGACCTTATTTATATGCAGTTGCATTGTTTCTGTGGATGTGTTCAGTGGGGATTATAGCAGGAGTGTATCTTCCAGCTGTGTAATGTACACAGGCATGGGCAATTACTTATTTCTCAGTGACTTTATGACAGCACGTGCTCCTTTTCCCTGAGGCAACCAAGCTGCCATGTCCTCTTGAGCTTATGCAGTGCTGCTCTGTTGCTTGTGCAGAGTACTGGATTTTCTCATTTGATAAAGCTTTTATAATGTCATACCTTGAGCAGGGACTCATCAGGGTGTCTGGGATGTCAAATTTTCACTTCTCTCTCCCACAAAGGTCTGTAATTTTCAAGGTGGTTGAATACTTGGCAGTCAGAGAAAGAGAGGAAACATAAGGCAGCAGGTCAGCAGAGGGCCAAAATAATCCTGAATCAACATATACTGGAGAGCAAAGGAAAAGGGGATTGCAATCCAATGAATGTCAAGGAATGGTGGTGCTTTTTCTTGTTACAAACCTCTGAAACAGGCACAGGAATGAAGCACTGAGACAGGCTGAACTTACTCATCTCTCACATCATCATTGTCTGGTTTTATTTGATTTACTGATAAAAAGTCTCAATCGCTTGGGATCTAAATTCATTGCCCTGGTCTTCTCTGCTTCTTCCATTTCCTGTAAATCCACATAAAAGCAAGTCCCAGGTAAGTCATTGTTATAAGAGGATGGAAGGCATTGCTAGAAGGGAGTTACCAGCAGCGCCTTTTGCAGTTTAAAGGAGGACTAGTTCCTACACGTGGGAGTGTAATGGAGTTTTCTTTTCTAAGGAGATGTCAGTCAGGTTAACATGCTCTATAATTCATGCAAACTATGGAAATGTCTCCCTTAGGAAGTAAGAAGTTTTCCATGACATAACTCCAAAATTCAGTTCCAAAACTAAATTCCAAACTTGCTTCTGAAAAGTGGTATATATTCAGTACATGGAAGTTCATATCTCTGACACTAGCCAATAGGATAATCTGTGTATTCATTTAAACTCTCTAATGCACTGGACAGTAGTAAATGCCAGTTCTGCTGTCAGCACAGGTGTTTTGTTTGGTGGGTTAATTGTTGAAGGCTTTTTGTTGGGGCAAGGAACAAGAAGGTGTGGAGTGTGATTTACTTTTTCTATGCAAACAACGTCCCATCAGCATTAGTACTCTGTGGTCTGTACTGGCATCCTCTTCGGGGTAACTAAACTAACCCTTAAACCTCAAATGTTTTGGGTTCACCTGTAACTATTCAATCTAAGAAAGTCTTAAAAATTATGCAAAAGAGTTTGTTCAAATGACATAATATGTTTCCTTATTTTATAAAAATTTTTTTTTCATAAACTGACATGCTGATGCATGGAAAGTACTGATTCAATAATTTGATTAATGCTTATTCATACAAATATCTTAAAAATGAAAAGCTTGCTTTATATAATTTACAATAAATGTGTAGCTTCTCCTTACCCTGAGGACCATTACTGCTTTCCAGAAGGAAGGAAATATTTGCTAACTTGGCAATACTGTAGCCTTTTTGGGTGTGTGGGCAGAGTTAGAAGAAATTTGAATGTGTTCTCTCAAGGTTTTAAAAAATAACTCTTCTTAGGAACAAACGCTGCTGGTGAATAATTGCAACAGTGGAAGGAGCATGCAGGACATGCATGGGTAATGATCTGACACCCCCAGTAGAGATTGCAGACATACAACCTTTATTTGATAGGCATTTGCAATAGAGATTGTTTTAAGGTCTGCTACCAATAGTTGGAGAGATGTTTGCTTTACACTAGAGTTTAGGTGGCACTCACAGGTGTTACTTGTGTTTCTTATGAACTTTTAGGCTGAAGAACACTTACAGAGACAGCCTTTCACCAAAACTGAGTGTAATACCACTTTCCATCTTAGTAATGATGGAGAAGCCAATCCTCA
Organism: Dicrurus megarhynchus; assembly: GCA_013399195.1. Classification (NCBI taxonomy): domain Eukaryota; kingdom Metazoa; phylum Chordata; class Aves; order Passeriformes; family Dicruridae; genus Dicrurus; species Dicrurus megarhynchus. Next base: position 1,257,604 of record VXAD01008436.1, read on the forward strand.
CTGCCAGCCTATCACATTCAGAGCCGGTATGCTCCCTTTGACTACCCACAATCATACCTTTGCTCAAGAAGAAGGTAGAAAGTTTACATGACCTGTGTGAGACAGAGGTCAGATCCACCAAACCCAGATTACTGCATTGTTCCCCCAGAGTTCTTGGATGCTCCTGTTACCCACCACATTGTTCTTCACTTCATCCCTCTGTTCAGAGCATTGGTCCTTGTCTCCTAGGCAACCCCAGTGGAGAGCGCTGTGGGAAGACTTGTTTGGAAGAGCGTGATAATCAGTGGCTGGGTGTCAGCTTGTCGAGGCAACCGAAGGAAAGCGGCTCTATCGTTGTATGTATTAACCACTGGATCTGCATGTCTTTGTCAGACTGCAATCACCTTCCGTATGCTTCCGTGTCAAAAGCTGTGTCTGTTTTATATCCTTAGGCTTGTGGACATAGGTGGAAAAATGTATTTTACGTGAAAAATGAACACAAACTGCCACATGGTATTTGTTTTGCCATCCCTTCTGATTTTCGAACTGAACTGAGCAGAAGAATATGCCCATGCTATATAGGTAAGCAGAATGCTTGAGTCCTTTTGTAGGGAAGGGTGAGGTACACAATTGGATGGTGCAGTTTGTGAAAAGCCTGTGTTGCTCTGAGCAGGTGTTCTGCAGCCAAAGCTTTGGGGGCTGAGTGCTGATGATATGAGCCCAGTTTGTGATGTAAAGATGTTTATCAGTTTAAAGAAAAACTGCTTTCAAAAGGCAAAAAAATAATTGAAACAGGGCATCAGAATAGTTTTTTCCTGGACTGCACTGCTGAAGGATATGTGCTTCTCAAAAACAGGCCAGTAGAGGACATCCTCCCTTCCTTTTCTCTTGTCATTTGCTTGCTCTGCTCAGGAGAGTCACACAGCAGAGCAGCAGAAATACCTGCAAGTGATGTTGCCATCTGCTGTTTAGCCTTTGATACAAAGGTGCTGTGGTGCCTGTCGCAGCACGTGTCCTTGTCATTTACTTGCCTTCTGCCAAGGCTACTGCTGTGGCATGAGACCTTCAGGGGTCTTTCCTCAGAGAACTTCAGGAGCAGAGTAAGAGTCAAGACCTGAAGCTATCAAATTATTCCATCCATGCTTTTCCATTCTTATCTACCACCCACCCAGGAGAATGATCTCATGCCCCTGTGCCTTGCCAATGCAAGGATCAGCAGCCAATCTGACCTTTCTGTGCAGAGAGCGATGCCATTAAATGTCCCACTTCTGGCTTTGGAGACTGTTACAAGGGATGGTGAAATCATGCTTTTATCTTTGGAGAATTTAGGTGTACAAATCTGTGTATGGAATGAAGGGAACCCTGATGGCAGGCAGGCAGCAAAGAATTGCAGGAAACCAGAGCTGGGACAGAATGTTGGATTGCTGAGGATGAAAGCAATGTGTCAAAGACTGCCATAACAAACCCTTCATGGCACCAGTGGAGCACAGGGCAAGTTCTATCAAGATACATAATCCTGTCAGTCAGACTATGCCAGAATTACAAAGTGGAAGAGTATCCAGATGTGGTGCTGAAACTATTTGGCTGTTTCGTTCATGGAACAATTTTGAAAGGAAAGTGTAGCCTTTAAAGTCACAGCATTTCAAAGGCAGGTGTGATCAAGTGATACGTAGCGTTTTGAGTTTGTTACAATACGATATTGCACCCAAGCGCCATATAGTGGAAACCAGTGTTTTTAGTTTTATTACAGAACTGAAAACCAACTTTTTGGGGGGTGGGGAGGTTGTGGATTTGGTTGGGGTTTTTTTCCTACGTTGTCTCAACTTCTGTCGAAGGCTTGGTAACAAAACTCTGAACTACATGCTTTTCATCCTTTTGAATATTTCTTTCCCATTCCCAGATCATGCACGAAAGTTTGGAGAAAACCATGGGTCATGTCAGGCTGGAATGTCTAGTTTTTACATTGAGGTGCGTATTAAAGATACCAAACATTGCTCTGTTTATATACTGACTTTTATGTATAATATATAAAAGTGTATATGTAAATGCAAACATCAATGCCATATTTTATTGTGGGAGGGAAAAATCACTTTTCTAATTTCTTTTTAATTGAATCTTGCTATGACTTGCATGATAATTCCCAAGTAAGATTTTAATTTTTATTCCTGAGAATACTTTTACACCTTACTAAATCCAAATTTATTTTTCATCTGGAAAAAGGGCATGGATATAGCAGAGGATGAAATTTTATTATTCTCTTTAATCTGTTTGATGTTACATTAGTAATGCTTACCTTCTTGCTTTACAGAGTGATATTCTGTATTATTTAATCTCCATTCCACCCTAAGATTGTAATTTCTAAAAAACTCTTTTGAGAAGAGAATATCCTGTTTGTTGTTCTATCTTCTTACAGTTCAAAGCTTTTAATAACCATATTTTTACAAAGTCTGGAAAATATTATCTGTAATCTAGTGGTAAACCACAGTGCTGAGCCAGATGCATTTCCAGTAGCATTTCATAGAATTCACGGGAGATCTAAAGAAAAGCATTTCACTTGTTTTGCTTATTTTCGTGAATATTTCAATGTGAGTAACATGGCTTTGTTTTACTTTTCTCTTAGGACTTAATTATAATGGGAGCGCCTGGATCATTTTATTGGACTGGTTCTGTTTTTGTGTACAATACAACTGCGAATACAATCCACGCTTACACAGATTCAAATAACCAAGTAAAATTTGGCAGTTATCTAGGTATTAAAATAATTAATACTTTTCTAAAATACAAGCTAAATAGCTGGTATTGGGATGAGTGCACAGTGTTTTTCAGTGTTTTCACTATTAATCCCAGAAGCAATGGTTTTAAAGATGTGTTCTGATTTTGTTAAATATTATTTAATTATAGGGCTTCATCTCTGTTCTTTTTACGAGGGAACTTCTCCAGCATTGGATTTCTATTCTTATCATCTCTCCACTGACTTTTAATCATTTATTGATTTAGAAGGTAGAGATGCTTCTGATTAGCAATGGTTTTCACTTCACTCATAAGTCTGAAATGCTGCCAAGAGCTTTCATAGAAGAAAACAATGATTTTACATATAACAGAAATATGAAAAGATTGTTACAGTGAAAGCTGCAAGCAAGTCTTAATTGCATTGTCAGTAAGGCGAATTATGCTATGACCTTTAGAGACAGTTTCCTCCAATGGTTATTTTTTTTTTCTTTTTTATTCCAAACATATCTTGGTCTGGATATGTGGGAAGGCAAACCTCATCTATGAATGTCTGCAACCAAGGCCATGAAGTTCTACTTGTGTACCTATATCCAAGTAACATGCTGAATTTAGTGCTACAGTTTGGAAAGGTTTATTCCAAAAAACATCAGCAGCTTCAGTCTTCTCAAAAACACTAAGGAAAGCTCATCTGTCCTTCCTGAACTCCTGAGCAAGAATATTTTTGCATGTGACCGTTGGTTTTTGCATTTTTCCATTCAGAGTTCTGGTTCACATGGAGAAACGTTTCCTGTTTCTGATTCCACTCCTCTGACAGTAGGAAGTTGGCATATGTTATGAAATAGCTATTGTGAAACATAGTGAACTAACTAACACTTCAGAATTCAGTTCTGAGTTCCAAAGGCCGCAGTGACTCTGCAGGAAAGTCAAGCAAAAGAGAAGCTGGGTGGTAAAGGGATCAGGCACACAGCTCCTTAGGGTCAACCTGTAGCACTTCTAACCTTTCACAGGACAAAAGAAAAGCTTCAGAGAATGCTCCAGCTTTCCAGTAATAATCAGCAGGAAAAGTACTGCATCTGTCTGGGGGAAAAAAGAGTTCATTCCAGATTTCTGCTTCTACAAGTATAAGAATGAGAATTTCTGTAATGAATGAGTCAAATCATTGACAGCCAGAAGCCACATACAGGCAAATGGGTGAAAACCTGCGTAAGGACTATGTTGGAGAGAGTGTAGGGAAGGCCTTTCCACACATATGTGGTCTCTCTTAGTTTCCTTGGCCATCCAGAACCTGAAATCAGCTGGAGTTTGTGTCACAAATACTATTTTAGTGATCTGGAGCATGTTGGTTCAGCACAGCCATGTATCTTCTAAATTTGCCCTTCTACAGGAAAATGAAGAAGGGCACCATTAACTCATCTCTGTGTCTTTAGAGTAGCAGCTGTGATAAACCTTGAATTTTGCATTTTCATGCTACTTTAACCTCTGCTTCCTTCCTTCATAATAATCCATAGTGTGGTTGAAAGAATTTAAAGGTACCTTTCTTCCCCTCCCTCAGCTTCTGTCCCATCTTTGTGATTGTTGAAGATGAAAACCTGTTCAGGGTTAATTCTGTTACCAAATTATTTTTTTTAGAAGTCTGAGTTTGTTTCTCCCTTAAGTAATGAATAAAATTATCCCTACTAAGTGGTGGAAGAGTGTGACCAGGGTGTAATTCAAGCAATTGGTTAGATAAAATTATCTATTTATTCTTCTTCTGGTAGGGACAAAGAAGTTGGCATCTTTCTTTATGTTTTTCATGAAACTGTTAAAGAGTAATAATTAAGAAACTAGAGGCTACAGGAAGTGCAAAAGTATTGTAGCATTTTCCATATGTTGAAAGAAACAAAGCTGTTCATGTACCAGACAACTGAAAGAAAGAAGGAACTTAGAAAGACATTGGTAATACGTAACTCTAGGTAATATTTTCTTGACTGCTTCAGTTACTACTCTTGGAGAGTAGTAACTGACTTTTATAAAAGGAATTTTCAAAGTTATTCAGTCTTTCAAATCAGCTGGCTGGCCCTGATGAAGGAGTAAACTTAGGCACTTAACCAACTCCCTTGAAGAAATCATAAAGTAAAAGACAGTTCCTTTTAGAAATCTGAGAACAAGTAACATTTCAGAAAACTGAAACTGTAGTAATGGTAAAGAGAAAAAAACTATGAAGTTGGAAATAAAATTTCATTTCTCTATGCCTTTAAATTTAAAGTGTCAGTTATGTGATTTCCCCTCCCCCTGCCAAACATTTTAATACCATTAAAGAAAAATGAGGACTATGTGATTACTGTAAGTTTTGTGTGTGTTTGGCTTTTTTTTTAAAGTTCTTAAGAATTAGTAATGTTTAAACTTTAGCAAAACCAAAATAACTAGAAAATAAATGTCAGAGGAGGTAAATTAAGGTTTATCCTTAATTTTTTGTTGAGTAAATAAAAACTAGGTGTTGACCTTCAAGTGATAAATTGCCCTGTTCATCTCTTTTAGCTTAAAATATGAAAAGAAAAAGGTGGCTTAATGAGAACTTGAATTCTAGGCAGTTATCTTCACAGATGAAAGATTCAAGGCTTGTTCTCATCTATCCAAGATGATTTTTCCATTTTCTCTGTGTGCTGTGAACATCAGCAGTCATTCAGTAAATGCAAGAGTAGCAGAATATGTTGTCTGTCTTCCCTGTTTCAGCTGAGCTGGAATGCATTCTGGAAGGAGTAAGGATGACTTGTGCAGCTACAGGTTAAGGTGTTAGCTTTTGTTTTGCAATTCTGTGGCTGGATGTCTGCACCAAAATATGGTCCTGTTTAAGATCTGTCTCCACACACAGAAATGCTTTGTAATGTAGATTTATTTACAAAAGCTGCTGTAATGTTTTCTTGTTACATAATCAGGCTTTTGCAATTTGTTCCTGACATTTTCATGTGTTGTGTCCGTGGTGCTCTGTGTGTGTATGTGCACATAGAAGTAGCACTACATTTAATTTTTTTCAATGCAGCTACAATAGCCAAAGAGTAACAATTGAATTAAGTATTACCACATTGTAGTGCATGCACTTTTGATCATTTTTATTTGTATTAATAATGTGGACTCTTGAACAATTGCAGAATATGCATTAATAGAAGGTGTTCGCAATTTATTTTCTTGTCTTTTGAAGTATGGCAGATAATTGAGTTCTTGGGAAGAAATGAGTGTTTCTGACACTTTTTCCTGCTCGATGGAGCTTACTGTTTGTATTGACCTTTTACTTGTACTTCAAATACTTTCTATTCTTTTTTCATTTCTCACTTGCATGAGGTCTGAATGTCAGACTTAGGAAAATTTATGGTGTTGACAGCTTTTATACAGCATACTCCCATTCTTTCTTTGTTATATAGCATTTCCAGTATTGAATAGCACATTTCTTATTTGCAGGATATTCTGTTGGAGCTGGACATTTTCTGACACCATCCAGTATAGAAGTAGTTGGAGGGGCTCCCCAACAGGAGCAGACTGGTAAAGTAAGTGATTGTCTATAATTTTGGTTTGAAGACTATAACCACACAAAAACACTTGTGATCTTCCAGTTTAGATTAATATATTAAAGACAGGTATCAGATATGACTTCTCATGGGGGGAAAAGTTGAAGAAGGAATTAGGGTAGATAGTCTAGATAACATTGATGTGAACTATGGTGTTAAAGAAAGGTGTGCAGGTAGGAAATAGGAGACAGCTGTACTTTGTGATATTGTGCATTGTTTTGCTGATTCTTTAGCACATGCTGTAGAGAAAACACTGAGAAGTATTTCAGATTACAGTTTTCTGAATGCCACTTTTTTTTTTCTTCATTTTAGGCATATATTTTTAGCATTGAGAGGCAACTAAATATTCTATTTGAACTAAGGGGTAAAAAGGTAAATGTTTTGTATTACTCTTCTGCACCTTGTAACTTCTAGCACATCTTCATCAAAATTCAAAAATAATAATGATTTCTTGTCTGCACACAGCTTGGTTCTTACTTTGGAGCTGCAGTTTGTGCTGTGGACCTGAATTCAGATGGCTTCTCAGACTTACTAGTTGGTGCTCCAATGCAAAGTACCATCAGAGAAGAGGGAAGAGTTTATGTCTATATTAATTCAGGTTCTGTAAGTATTTTCTCTTAAAAACACATGGCAACACAGCTGTTCTGGTTTAACAGGCTAGGAGGAAGAGTTTTCCTCTCTTCATATCCAATATTTCAGGACATGGGAAAAGCAACAGTAGAGCTGTGACGACTACCCCAGGAGGAGTGCGTAACACACCCCCAAAGGCTGTGGTGTCAGCTGTAGCACAGTTACTCTCAGCAGTTTTGGAACTGAAGACAGACTGGGTTAGTTTCCTAGGAGCTGTGGGTGGTGACAGCCTGTCGCTGCAACCCCTTTCCAAGCTCTCTTCCACTACTGTGCTTCCCACTGAACTGCCATGTGAAGAACAACTTATTAAGCCCTTCAGAAACAAACAAGGAATGAAACGTTTGCCTGCTGTTAGTGGTACCTATCAGGAAAGAGACTGGTACTCCTCAGCTTTGCAAATAAAGTGACTGGACAGATCATGCATTAAAATTAGCTTCTTTTTTCTGAGGTTCAGAAGTGGAAGTTTAATCACTTTATTATTCTTACACTAAATACCATAAAATATGTTTGAAAATGCTTGCTTCTACGTCAAGGAATTTAGTGTGATTATATATCTGCTATCCAAGGTAATTTTAACATTTTGAGTAATGTTCCAGGTCACCTGGAAGATGCTCTCTTAATGTGCCATTGACTCTGTTTTCCTTCAGGGAGCAAAGATGGTAGAACTGAACATAGAGCTCAGCGGGAGTGATTCGTATGCAGCGAGGTTTGGAGAGTCCATAGCCAATCTAGGAGACATAGATAATGATGGCTTTGAAGGTAAGAATACCAAAAAAACCTGGTGGGTTTCATTCTCTCTGATGAGTGGCATGTCGTGGTAAACAGGAGGATTATGGAAGTCTGAGAATTCTTTTGGTTTGGGACTTTTCTGACTTGAAATGTAGCTGCTTCACAGTCACTGATGTGTAATACCAAGGAACTAGGTTCTGTCTAATAAAGAACATGAGCATAAAGTGATAACATAGTCTGTAACTTGGTGCTGACCTCAAATGGAATCACTAATCCTGTTGTAGATATCAGAGACAAAGGTTGGGGAACAACTTGGCAATTTTGTAACGTTCATAAATAAAAATTGAGTCAAAATCTGCTTCTGTGTCACCAGTAAGAAGTAGTAAATACATGGGGTTATTGAAAATAATCTTCAAGTTGGGAGACTGCTGTGGAAATATTGAAATAAAAAGTGGAGAGCGGCAGTAAGAAAAAAAAATTGTAAGAAAAAGGCTGGAAGCAAAATACAAAGAGAAATTGGGTAATACAAAGTATTTTTCTGTAGTAATTAAAGAGCAGAGCCAACTTCTTCAATGATCTAAACCATCAGTATCGGCCCTGTAAAGATAATGATGTGTGTGTTGGTGTAAAATCTGACCTCAAGAACGTGTGTGTAATTTTAATAGGCAAAATTTTAACTTCACTGTCCCATTTTCCTCTCACCAGTAAAGAGACATAATGTGTCTTGTGGGGTTTAGTTACCACAGTATGGATTCAGTCAATGTGGATTCAATCAGAGAATTGTTCAGTAAAACCAAACAGTCAGAAGCTTTGTGTTTTTGTGATTTTGGTTTGGTGCAGCATAAAGTATTTCTGATTTGCAGGTAGTTCAGGTTTTGCTTATTTGTAAATGCAAGTTCACAGTTATTAATAGTGACTTTCAAGATGGTGTAAAAACTTCCCCCTCCCTCCCTCCTCTGGCTGTTTGAACCATGGGGTTTTTTGGTAAGGGCTGTTGAGGATGGATTGGTGAGTAGGTACCGGTTTGTTATGAGTTGCTGCACCCCTCTGGGGTTAAGTAATCTAGGCATAAAACATATCCCGTTGTACCAACCAGCTACCTTCATTTCCTTGTTAAATGCCTTTTCAAGCTCATTGTTGACTGTTATGGACATTTCTTAGGGAAATAAATGGTTCATTTTGAGCACTGTAATAAGAGTACTGTGTTTCAGTGACTTAACCCATGTGGGAAGAGCAAGAAAACTTTCACTGTTCCATGAATACAAGGCTTTTTTTTTTTCTTTTTGTAAAGATCATGATAGTTTTGGCTATTTTCGTGGTAACCTTTTAACCTCCTAAAGGTCAAAATTAGTTTTGCTAGAAATAGAGTTCATCTCTAACAAAATGGCTGTATTTGATTGTTGCTTTTCATACACAGTAACGAAGGTAGAATCAGATTACTGAGCTGGTCTGTGTTGTTTTGTATCTATGTTTGCTTATATCTGTGTTCAACACTGCCTTTGAATTCAGGCAAGTGAATCAGGTCTGGCATTCTGTGTGTTATGATTTGCATTTCTTTAACTGTTCCTTGTTCGTATTTCCCAGTCAACTGATCATTGCTAAATTGTTTTTCCACAGATGTGGCAATTGGGGCTCCCCAAGAAGATAATCTAAAAGGGGCAGTTTATATATACAATGGCAGGGAAGATGGAATAACGCCATCATTTTCACAGGTGTGCTTTTTCAATGCAATATACCCAATCCAGAAAAGCCCTAAGTTTAAATCTTAGAGGGTTTTCCCTTCATTTAACACTGACCATCTGAAGTACTTTAAGAGACTTCAGAAAACCTTTACATGGTCTGTGATTTCCAGTCATAACATAACTTGTAAGAGTGAAAAAAATTGTTTTGGGGGGCTTTAGACAAGGTTTATGGGATTTAACATATTCAGTAATTGAGGAATATTACTTTCAGAGTTATACTTTCATAGCTAAGTCCGTAACTGCATTCAGCAGCAGGATTGTTGTGCTAACATTTTTCACTGGAAATTGTAACTCAGAGATTAGCTTTCCAAGAATAATTTTCTCTTTTATGTTTTTCTCCTCAGAGAATACAAGGACAAGAAGTCAGTAATTCTTTAAGCACGTTTGGACAATCCATATCAAGTGGCATTGATGTAGATAACAATGGTTATCAAGGTAAATTAAACAATTTTGTTTATTTTTCATTTTTAAAATAATATAAATTCATAAAGAACAACCCTACTGTGCTACTTGATACTTTTAACAAAAGCAGAATCTGTTATTGAGATGACATGTCACATCTCATGTTTTGGGAAGAGAAAAGAAGAGGTAAAGCTGAGGCTAAGCAGTCAGTTTTCACGGTCATCTGACTATTGTTTAAGGCCTGATAACAATGTAATAGTATGATCATGGTGCACAAGAGGAAGAGAAATGTGATTTATATTTTTAAAGTAGCCATCTCATCTGGTAATGTCACAGTGAGCTGGTTTGAGCACTGGAAGCGTGTTTGTTGTCCAGACTAGTGTGCTAACCTAAATATATTGCTGGCCTTCCCAGAGCCTGGATTTTGACAGAGTCATGGGCTCCTTGACTCTCAGAGTGAACAACACTTTAACCTCACTTAGGGCTCATGGCAGTGAATTAAGACCATGGTGGAGTTCTTGTGGCCATGACAAAATAGTGCTAATTTGGTGTAAAACAACTTAGCTTTTTCCAAGTATATATTAATTACTTTATACGTGTCATCAAAACACTTTGACATTTTGTGGGCAAGTGTTCTGTCAGGTGAGGTATGTCTGTCCTGCTCTTGTGGATGTAAAAACACAAAGTTACCATGAACTGCATGTTGTGTGTTCTGGCTCTGTCCACAAGAATGTTATCCAGGTTAATTTGTAATGGTGGGCTAAAAGGTAGGTTACAAGTAGTCTGCTGTCAGGTCAGCTGTTGGTTACTAATCTGGAAGCCACATTCTCAGGCCCTTTTATCATTTAGTCATCTGACAATTCACTTTTGCTACCTCATTTGAGAGGTATATATACTGTCTATATTTATTTCCTTCTTGCATGAATAGGTGTCAGTTAGTCTGGAGTAAAATAAATGCTTTTTTCTATCTCTCTCTATGTATAATTTCATACATAAATAGACAAAAGCAATTCTGTTATATATACAAAACAATGTGCATGTATGTGCATGTATAGCAATATTGAGTTTCTGGATGGAGAAGAAGGCAAGTATCTCCTATTTAGCTGAGTTATCCTTCAGTATCAACCACTTAAACATGGAATAGAAATCAAATCATCACATTATCAATATCTGCAAGTCCAGGAAATTAGCATGCAGCATTAATGGACAGTGGACAACCTTTGAGGAACCATCTTTGTGTATTAGCATACCCCTTTAAATAAATAAAGGGCAAATGGTGTTTTAATGCTGGCTAAAAGGTGAATATGCTATAACATGCTTGTATCTGAGAAGTAATTCCTGTTGACAAATTATGCTTATTGATACAGTTTTTTTTTGGTGCAGATGTAGCAGTTGGTGCATTTTTCTCTGATTCTGCTGTGGTGTTGAGGTGAGATTGCTCCGTTTCAGTGCTTTTGAAGACCATACAATTTAAGTCAATTTTTTAAGTGCAATTTAATAAAACTCAGTAGTGTAATTTAACCTCATTATATTCTTGAAGTCTTGAACTTCAGTCATTAGGCTCTAGAAGGCTCTACAAATGAAACATTTAATTAAACACCTTGAAAAAAATTGAAAATATCCTTCTGAAACTTATTGAGGCAACAAATAATGTACGTAAAACAATTTGAAGCTATCTGAAAAATGCAGATTACTTAAAAATTATAATTCTAAAATATAAAAATAGATTGCCAGAGATGGTTAGTTTTTGCAGCTATTTCGGAACAATATTTGTGAACACTTACTCTTTTCTATTCTTAGAACAAAACCAGTGATAATTGTTGAAGCTTCTTTGAAACATTCTAATTCAATAAACCGAACTAATTTAGACTGCATGGAAAATGAGCAGCCTGCCACCTGTATGAATTTGAAGATATGCTTTACCTATAGAGGACGAGAGGTTCCTGGTTATATTGGTAAGCTACTGGAAGAAAAAGCCAGTATATGTATTCATTTTAAATGCACTTATTTACAGAATAATGCTACTGATATTTAATAGACCATTAATCGAAGTTCAGGATAAAATAAAAAGCTGAAAACATGGGATATCTTTTTAATATCATGATTACACTATAACATCAAGCCATTACACTTCAGTTTAGAATAACTTCCATGGCCTTGGAGAGACAGCAGCATTAAAAGGGTGATATTTAGGTGTCCTCTAACAGCAGTCCTCCCAGGCATGGACCAAGCCAGATGGGACTGCTGTAGGATGCTGTCTTCCACTTAGCAATAGAGAAGACATTCCTTCATAAACCAGCTCAAGCTATGGATCATGCAATTGTGGGACATTATGTGAAAGAGAGGGAGTCCCACCAAGATTACTGAAAAGTAAATCTTGTATTATATTTTATATAATGCATATTTTGCTTTCAGCAAAAACTGGTATTGCTAGAAGTGGTGTGTATAAGAGGGAATATTCATGGAGAATTAATTTAAAATAATTTACTGTCTAAATTTGACTGTATTGCCTGAGTCCTTTTAACCTACTTGTCATGTGCTATTTGTAAACTGCAAACAGCCCTGCAAGTACACGGTGTATAAAATTAAATTGCTTAACTCTTCTGTGTGAGAACATTCAGTAACCTTTGGGAGCGTGTTACAGAGAATATGCATATGCAGTGATGAACTGTAAAGTTATTTGTCTTTTGATCTTTATCAGATCTTTTGAAACTCATATTCTTTTTGAAAGATGAGCAGTCAGACTGGGTCACCCTTGCTGGACTTTTACATAAGACTTTTTAACTCAAAAAAAAAAAAGACTAGTAGAAACTGTAGATAACCTAACTCTTGGCAAAAATTTAGATGTAATAGATTTGTAACGCTCTGAAACTTGCTTGCAACTTGTTATCATAGCAATTCACACTGACTTAAATAGAAAAACTGAAGTTAAACAATATTTGTCAGTGTGTGTTGACTTAACTGTTGTAATTTACTGTCAGCCCTGTAACTAACTGAAGTGGGTTTTCAATAAACAGATTTTGGTAGAAAACTATAAATACAACCTGATAAACTATCCCTGCTAGGAAAGCATGTATTGGGGAACAGCCATGAAGCAATCAATTTTCAGGGTACTAGAAGTTTTTATTTGGTATGGATTTATGTCAGAGCATTTTTAAGCAGAGCATTTAAAAATGGATGTTACAGAACATACTTACAGAAGTGAGTCAGAAATTGTAATTTCTACCATAAATTCATTAAAATTGTAACACTTAAAGATTTTACAACCTTTATTTTCCCTGGGTTTAATTTTGTAGTATTGCTTTATAATCTGAGTGTTGACGTGAACAGAAAAGAGGATACACAAGCAAGATTTTATTTTTCCTCCAATGGAACATATGATACAATCTCAGGAAAAGTAAAGATTTACAGCAATATTACTGCCTGCAAAGATCATCCAGCATTTATGAGGGTAATGTAGTTTTCAGTATGTATTGTCCTATAAATCCTTTGTTCTCCTTTGAAAAGCAGATCTGCTGCAAAAGGACATGTTCTGTTTACAACTGCATCACATCATTTTGGAAGTAAAATATTTGTATTCAGATCTTCCACAGTTAATATATTTTAAGTCTGGTGCTTTTTCTGGTGAAGTCAGTGGGTCTGCCATCTCTTCCACTGATGACAGTATGCATTATAATAATAATAACCACATTGATGAAGTTGGACCATGAGCATTCTTGAATTTTTTTTGTCATTTTTATGGATGACAGACCACACATAGATTGAGGTTGGTTTGAAGCAACCAAGAAGATATGATATGACATGCATATTCTGCTGAACATTTCTGATGGAACTTTCCTATGTACTTCTTAATGCAACATCTTATAACTTGTAATTTTTATGTTTTGTCATTTGTAACTATTTCAAAGAACATGTGTATGGTCTTGCTCCTGTTTTTGTTGTGAGCAGATAAGGTAGACTTGGCTAAAAAAGAAAGAACCCATTCCTCATTCATAGGAAGTGAAATGAAGACAACTGCTAGAAAAGTCTGTAGTTCAAGGTTTATAGTGTGGCGTGCTTTGTGAATTTGCTGCAAGGAGCCAAGGGCTAGCAGGGTAGGAAGAAGAGCACTTGCTTGGGCTTGCTTGACTTTTTTCCTTCAAGGAATGCAGCACTCACCCATAATCTGAAGGTGGAAGTGGGGTAAGAGGAGTGCTCATGAGAGTTCCACAAATGAATTTAGAGCTGAGCAATATGAAGAATGTGCACTGTGCTGAAAAAACTTCCCTTCTTACAAACATGAAGCCTGCATAGATGTGTCTTTCTCCTGGACCAGATTAGTAGTGAAAGTGGTTACACTTCACTGCCTGTGATGGTGCAGAGACAACTTTGCTGTAGAAAAATCTGCTGATAGGAGTGCTTCAGAAGAGAAGCCACTGAGATAGAAGTTCTGCCAGAGCAATGGGCGCAGCAGGAGGCTGTTGGAGACCTGCAGGGTGTTGGCCAGGGAGGCCTGTACCAACACCAGGAATAGATGACACCAGCTGCTGGGTTGGCTGTTGGTTTCTGCAGAAGTAGGGCTTGATCCAACAGCTGCATCCTTTGAAACTGAGCATGGTACTGACCCAGAAGTAAGTTAGTAAGAATCTAGTCAGTAAGATCTTAACTGCCAAAGTAGTCTCAAAGTCACTGTTGCCCTGGCGGGAATGAACTGTTATATTCATGCTTGATGTATCACTCTGAGACATGAATGAGGGACTTGTCTTGAAAGTGGAAAAAAGCCAGTAATCAGGACAAGGATGTAATATTTTTGAGGCCATTCAATGAAAAAGAAAAAATTAATCACTTTTATTCTATCAAACATCTTAGAAGCTTGTCTTCCGAAACAAAAATTTTGGAAAAACTTCAAAGTCCTAAACCACAACTAACAATAAGAATCAGTGGACACAAAGGAACTATATTTTATAAACTCAGAAAAAATAGACTTATCTCCTGTCAGACCTTATCTAAGGGTGAAGAGAGAGGGAGTATTTAGATGTAGAGGGGAAATAAGGGCAATAAAATAATGGATTAGTTTGCCTAGCCTTTTCTTAAAAATCCTCAAGGTAGCAATTCTGTGACCTTTTGAAGCAAACATCTGTCAGGGTGAATGGTGCAGTTGATCCCGCACAAAGGCTGGAAAATAAATTTAATTTTCTACAACTACAAAAAAATCTGCGGGGAAATATTCTTCCATGTATTTTTCTTCTTCCTTGGTTTCACTTACTTCTTGTTTATGACACCATTAGAAGCCAATTCTTCATCATAAAGCTTCAGGGTAGAAAGGAAAGCTTATGTTATGTACTGGAAAACTGCCCAGATGGATCTCAACTGATAGTTGCACCTAAGTGAATGTTGCTTGCAGGAGCAATGGCAAATTGCCACTTACTTATAAGAGTTTTGCAAACTAAGAGAGATGTGATTGACAGCTGACCTTGTACAGATTGCTGTACCAGCATTAGCAGGTATTTGTGTAGGAGGAAGGAATTGATTTGCTCCATCACTTCCTATAGTCGATCATTAGTATTTTTTTACCTCCATAGAATTCAATTTTCTTTTTAATTCTTAATTAATAGCATTATAAGCATCTCCTTCCACCCACTGAGGTTTCTGTACTTGTATGAAGCTCCTAAAGTTAAGTGAGTGTGAATGTCTGTCAAGTACAGTCCTTGTAAGAGACAATATAAATTTTATGTATTTTGAGTAAAGGCTAATTAATAGCTAATTAGTATAATGGAAGTAATATAAAGCAGATGCAGAGAAGACCTTGTGGAAAATTATTGTGAATTAGATAATATGTGATTTGGCCAACACAAGCTTGCAGATAAGAATTAAAATAGTGGCCATGTGTCTGTCTATCCCCTAGACTTAGGCAGTAATTGAATCAGGTTTGTTACTGTTGGTGCTTCAAGCTGTTCAGTTTTCACAAGTAGGTAGTTTGGGCTCTGATCTGAACATTCCTGTGCAGGCAAAGGCTTCATGTACAAATAGAAATTTATTGAGGAGTTCAATCTTTTTAATACGGAACAGGATATAAAGAGGCAGAAAAATGCAGTCATGACCTGATTTAGGGGTACTGTGGGAGAACTCCTTTTGATTTCATTCATAAATACCCATGGGGTTTGTCTGGCCTTATTCCACTGATTGACTTTCACCATTTTAGCCAACTTTGCCTATTCTTCTACTTGGGCAGTGCAGCATTTCATAGGTGTGTAAGGCAGGATTATTGACAGAAGCAGGCTCACTATTCAATAGGATTTCTCCTCATAGAAGAATCATCCATTCTGGAATGCCTGATGCTGTCATTGAACATATTATGCTTTTATGCATTTCTGATTGCCTCCTTCAGCAACAAAGATGTCTGGAAAAGTATATGAGCCATATGGAATTATTTTACATATGAAAAATAAGCGTTGCTGTTTTAGTGAGTTCTAGGCAACCTTATAACTTTAAAACATAAGCATACATGTTTTGTCTTATATGATTAACTCATTAGGTTTCCAATTTTCATAGAAAGATGTAAGGGATATCTTGACTCCTGTACATGTTGAAGCAAGTTATCATCTGGGGCATCATATTCTACAGAAAAGAAATGTTCAAGAATTTTCACCACTTCAACCTGTTCTTCAACGCAGGAAAGAAAAAGATGTTATAAAAAGCAAGGTTAGTATATGAGTTCTCTGAAAAAATAACCTTTGCAGAACTTGTATACAATCTGTATTACGATTTAAAAATAAAAAAGGTATGTGCAGAGAACTTGCCAGCATATGTAGTACTATATACCTCAGAAATTCACTCTTTGAAATATCCATTCTTTTTAAACTACACAGTATGAGTCACTTTCCACTATAAGCTGAGCTTCCAAGTCAGCTTTCGCTGTGATTTGTGTAACTGAGATACAGTTGGCCATCAGAACTCCTGAGATACGTAAAAGCTTCTTTTAAAATGGCATGCTTTGACTTTTGTTTTCATTCAAAATTTTGTTTTAGAAACCTCAGAGTTATAGAGACAGAAAGAGGGTGGTGTTGAATACAGTGACATAAATGTGCCCTGTAACATATTGATAACCAAGGCATGGACACCTGCAACTCATGGTGTCTCTACTCTCATCAGACCTTACTGACTATGATAAGTAAAGTCTGTGTAATGAAACTCTTGCAAAAATTAGTGTGCTCTATCATAGGAGAAACTGCACAGACATCAGTTCTGCATCTTCTAAAACATTCTGCCCTCTTTATGTACTGCTGTAAAAAATTGTCTGAACATACACCCACAGGTTTAACTGTGAGAGACTGAGTCTGGAAAGCCTCTTCACTGTTACTCTGGATGCACAGAATGTGTTTGGAAAATGGAAAATCATAGCCTGATTGAATTGTATGTTAGGAGTAAGGGCTATTAAAGCCTTCCTGATGCTTAGTTACTAGGTGATGGGTTTCTTTCTCTGGAAATACTCTTACTATAGGAAGCATAAGACACTGAAGTGCCTTTTGTTTACTTTGGCTTTTACAGTTTATATTTGCAAGATTTTGCTCCCAAGAAAATTGTTCGGCTGACTTGAGAGTTTCTGGAAAAGTTGTTTTTCCAAAGTAAGTATAACGTAGCTTTCATTTTTTTGGACAAGATTCAGTAAGATTTTATCTAAATTATTCCTTAATCTTTTATATATAAATAACAGTAATTTGCAAAAGTAGACTATGGACTCCCTAAGAAAATACAAGAAGAAGAATTGTGCTTAATTGAAGACTATCTTTAAATCAGAAATCTTCCAGGAAATGTAACAGAAATCTATATAATTGAAGAACTGTTATTGCATAATTAGAAGATTTTACAGCTCATAAAATACATCTTCACAAAAACATAAATTTGTGCTCTACACTTCATATATAACTGGGCTAAGATAACGCTCCACAGTGCATGCTCAATATGCAGACATCATAACTATTGTAAAATTGACAAGCTATTGGTTATTTCTGCTGCTCTTTCTGGAGATACTGTACTTGCACTGTATGAAGTCTCAATCAGCAGTATAACACTGAAGATGTAATATCCATCAGCAGAAGAGCCATTTAATTGTTTTAAGTTGTATTTTATCATCCTTTTCCTTTATTTCAAAATAAAAAATACAGGTAGTTGGTGTGCAAAAAGAGGAATTGTACCTGTTTTAAATCTCAGCTACTTAGATATTTTACATGTGACCTTTATTTTGTTGTGTCCATCACTTTTAAAGTTGATTCTACTTAAAATACTAGGGAGAACAACCTGAAATGGCATCAAAAGATGCTGACAGTCACACAATGCAGTCTAATCGCGCCTGTATGATCCTGAGCAGAAACTTTGTCATCTTCATAGATTTCAGAGGAAGATGAGTATTTTTCTGCCCACTTTAACATGTGGCCTGTTGCATGAGTCTTAAGCCCTTTCATTTTCTTAGGCTGGATGGTTATTTTATTTAAATACTCATAAACTTTTCAGAAAGAATGATGGTGCAGAATTTTCATTCGTGACATTAGCAATGCAGTTTTCTAAGTACTTTGAAGCTCTAAGAAAGGAAAACGGATTACAATATACCTGCTTGACGTTAGGCACCAGTAGCAGATTTGCAGTGTAAATA
This sequence comes from Dicrurus megarhynchus, assembly GCA_013399195.1. Classification (NCBI taxonomy): domain Eukaryota; kingdom Metazoa; phylum Chordata; class Aves; order Passeriformes; family Dicruridae; genus Dicrurus; species Dicrurus megarhynchus. Next base: position 1,275,987 of record VXAD01008436.1, read on the forward strand.
AATAGTCTAAATATCTTGATAAAGTGTGAAGTATCACCTTTAATTACCTTATACCCCTAGAATCTCAATTAAAAACTAGTTAGCTGTGAAGTGATAATTTATTTTGTCTAGACAGAATGCATTCATTATCCTTGAAGAGCAAAGCAACCACCTTTGGTTTTAAAAGAATGAAATCAAATAGGGATGGCAATGTAATGCTTTATTTACTGAGTAACAAGTCTTCATGCATACACTATCATGTTTTGTTTAAATGGCTTAGATTTTGGCCCGCTCTGTAAATTTCTAGTCTGCATCATGCATTTTTTAATGAAGAATGAAATATGATTACCAGGGAAAAGCTCTAGTTCAAGCTTTGTTGTAGTCCCAGATGTGCACCTGGTGTACTTGTGTGTTAAGCTGGGAGGCATCTTTGTGACAGCATATTGTTAATGAGCTTGGCTTTAATGCGTGTAAGAGGAGTGAGTGGTGGGTATATGAGTAGTAAAACAACGTTCAAATTTAACCTAAACTTGACAAGCTACCGAAATGTTAACATTGTGTTTTTCTTTAATTTGCTTTTGTCTTGGAACCTATCTGCTTATGCAGTGCTTTTGCCTTCTGTTGCTTTTATAAGTGCCAGCTCCTTTCCCAAAGGTGTTCAGTGACTAATGCTTTGGTTTCGAGCCAGAATATCTGATAAATGTCTATTTCTAGGCACCCTTTCTACAAGTCTTAATTAAACTTTAATGTCAAGTTGAAGTTTACTTTTAGCCCCCGATAGGGTGGCTGTACTTGTAACATGATTATAGAGCATTACACAGATCATAAGATAGGCATGTTCACTATGCCCCTTTTCATATTAGCTCAATCCCAGATCTGGAGTGCAAAGAGTGAATGTTGAAATAATGTCTGAAAATACTGTAGCAGTGGTACATTGCTATTCGGGCCTGTAAGGGAAAGGACTCTTCTTGTAAAGGCCAGAAGCACAACTGGACTGATGACAATTTTCTTGCCCTCTCATTAAGCAGGTCAGGCTTTAAGAGGTGCAGTGCTGCAGTTGACCATCATATAACTGGTATTGTACCTTAGTTACAGAAATGAGTAAAACCTTCCCCTTACATCTCCAGCTGAGCTTTGTCAGAACCAACTGAAATTACCTAAAAGAGCAGCGGGGGGAAAGCTTTGCATACAGGCTGTATCTAGAATTACTTTCAATTTATATTATGACAATTATTTTTATAGGCCTCATGATAAGAAAACATACCTTGGTGTTGGAAGTGTGAAGACTTTATTGTTGAACATTTCTCTGCTTAATGTTGGAGATGATGCATATGAAACTGTCCTTCACATTCAGATCCCTAAAGGTCTTTATTACATTCGAATTTTAGAATTGGTAAGGAAAAAAAAAATCTCTCAAACAGTAATCCTTTGATATTTTTCTTTTTCAGCCAGGCATTTTTCAAATTATGTTTCTGAATTGTTGAGTTTCTTTAGATACTGAACCTACATCCCTTCATCAAAAGCGGCCAAAACATCAATTTTTAAGTTCTTAGACTTCTAGCTACCTAAATCAAGTGCAATTTAATCAATACAGGTGACTTACTTAATTTCAGTAACAACTAAAACAATTTTAAAAATGTTTTAAAATTATTTCAGGATGTTACAACTGGTTTTTGGCTGATGATCATGTTTTCAGTGATCACAAAGATCTCATGGCATCTGCTTTTCCCCAAATACATAGGCTTATAAAAAGTCATAAATCTAATTGTGCTCTCTTTCTGCCTTTTAAAAATAGCTGCTCTCCATGTAGAACAATCCCCCAGGTCCACCTTTGTGAGGTTGGCTTTTCACGTGGGTGCTTTAGGTCTGGTGCATGTGCCTTAGCTTCAGTAAAAGCAAGAAGCAGATGAAGTAACTGATACAATAATCAATATAATCTGTTATGTTAAAGTGGTGGTGGGTGTCCTGGATATTGGCATCAGTGAAATAACAAACACCTGGTTCAGGAAAATACAAAGCACCCAATTTTAGTGTGTACATGTAATCTGAAATGTCTGAAAAAAAACCGCTTTTTTCTTTTAATCTTTAATAATTTGTCCTTTATTTTAGGAAGAAAAACAGATACATTGTGCAGTATTAGATAAAGAAATTAATGCAGTGACACTTGAGTGCAGTGTTGGCTATTTATATGTAGATCACAACTCAAAGGTAAGCTATAAATGAAATTCCTAGCTTTAAAAACACCCTAAAGACGTTACGAGGATTTTCATGGGGGAAAAAAAATCCCTTTTTTCCCGAATCTCTTCTTCATTCCAAACTAACATCTCTTACCATGTTGGTATCTGTATCTCTCCTGCTCCTTTTAAAATGAGTTGCTTAAACACTCCCTGGAATAATTCATTAAGGGACAACAATGTTTGCAGTATGCATCGACTGATTGTGCTTGGCTTCTAGACAAGTGAGCTGACTAATGCCATGGACATATGTGTTGGGTTAATAGAAAGGGAGTAGAAGACACAAAAAGCAAGTATTTTCTTAGTTCTGAATTTTTTAGGGCAGGAAATTGTAAATGAGTTTAATAAGATGATTGAATTGAAACTGTGTCAAGATACACTATCATTTAATATAAGGAAAATTTTATTTGTTCCACAGTTGGATTACAGTTTCCTCTTGGATGCAAGCTCATTAACCAGAGCAGAGGAGGACCTCAACATCATCATTAATGCTACCTGGTAAAGTCTAATAAAAATTGAATGAATGAAAAATACTACTAGCTTTGGAAAACAGATAAAGGAACGCTGGGAAGGCTTAGCAAAGCATGATTGCAAGAAAGTACATTGGTTGCAAATCCGTAGAGAAAGAGAAATTAATAAGAAAAATAGGTGATAGATATTTAAATAATGAGCAGGTTTCTGCCTGTAAAAAATGTGGAGGGCTTTAGTGCCTGACATTTAGTTACCAATTAAATATTTTTATTTTAATAAGCTGAAAGGTCTGTTTAGTATTTGTTTACAGAAATAGTGCATAGCATGTGATGATGCCTTCAGTACAGACTTTTCTCTCTTTGCATTTTTGTAGTAAAAATGAAGATGGGAACATGTTGCTGGATAACATGCTAACTTTACCTATACCTCTAAAATATGAGATTGAGTTAAATACTCATGGGTAAGTCACCTATTGGTATACCTGCACATCCACAGATCTGTTGTCTTGTTACTATTCTAAATTCACAAAGTTTTTAAACAGAAGTGTGACGTAGCTGACAAATCCTGGGACTGAGATGGCTCAGCTGTCCTGGGCTCTGACCCAGACACTTGTAAGAGCTTGTTTCCCCTACTGTGGGATGAGACCATTGGTATCTATGGTGCTTCAAACTTGTTCCTTAACAGATTAATATGTTTTCAAAAGTGGAATATTTTTTATAGAAAGATGTATTTAATAAGAGCATAGCAGGTCCTCAGATTCCTTGCTTAACATGAACCATACTCTGGGTTTCTTGTGGGACATTCATGGAGCCTAGTTTTGGGTGAGGATTTATGACTTTATGATTCATCTGCCTTTTTGAGAGGAAAGAGTACAAATGTAGAGGCTTTCTATTTCAAAGGTAGATGATGTCTACTCTGTGTTCCTAGATTTACTTCAAAGCAAACTTGGGTATTTTCTTACAACCAGTCTTACTGGAGGCAGCATGGAGCAGAAAGTTATGCTAATGATATATAGCAGTTCTGTTTATTAACAATTTTGAAATGGTTGTAGGTTTGTGTCACCAACCTCATTTGTTTATGGAGCAGAAGGGAAAAATTCACCAGTTACATGTATGAAGGAAAATATCAACTTCACTTTCCATGTAAGAGTTTTCCTTTGTAAACCCCGTCATCCTTGTTTTGAAGGCTAATGTTTAGTGTATCTAATGACAGTCTAGACAGTCAGTAAGGAAACTTTTAAGAGTACAAGGGCACCATGAGTAACTTTTGTGCATTACTGATGGGAAGTTGCTGTTAATCCCTCTTAGAACACCTTATTTTGGCCTGGAAAATCTTCCACTGAATGATCAGAGAAAAAATTCTTAACACAAGCAGGATTGAAAGTGGTAGAGCAGTTCTGACTTGCCACTTTTTCCTTTCAGAAACACTTTAAAAGGTTTAATTACGGTAAGAAAAACTAATTATGAGCTTCTTATAAGAGTATCTATAGCATCAAATTTGTCTCCAGTGGATTGAAAGCAGGAGTTTGGACATAAATCTCTCCTAGTTCCTTTTGCATACTCTCCTGGCAGGCAGTCTGTATGACCTCAGGTACTCATCACAGATTAGCACTACTTACTCATCAGCTTTGGAGGAGTGAAGGGTTCAGTAAGCCCACAGAATGAATGAACAAAATGTTAACACTCCTAGCACAATCCACTTTCATGACAGCATAACAGAGCAGCTGCTACCCCATTCTGTGAAGTTTTATGTCTTTATATATGTATATTTTTGTTTGTTGAATAGGTACTGTTGAAGCTTTAACTGTGTAACTCTTTACCTCTTCCCCACAAGGTTATCAGCGCAGGACCAAGCATGTCTCCAAACACCAGCTTAGAGATAATGATACCGAATGCTTTTCCACCCAGGGACTCCAAATTATTCAACCCACTGGATATCAAGGTGAGCAAGGTTACTTAATGTATTACTAGCTGTATAATTCTGTGAAAAAGAGAAGCAGAACAAAGTCAGCTAGATGCTTAGTCTGTGTTTGATTTGCTAGCCATGGTGAAGCAGAGTGAACAAGAATAGGATCATCTTCAGCCCCAAGTGTTTCAGAATTCTGCAAATAGAATTTACATTTCTTTTGAGCCTTTCAGAAATCTTTATTCTGATTTTGATCTGATACTTAAATTCTAATAATGATGTTATATTTATTTCCAGACAACAGCTGGACACTGCTCCTATAATAAATATCCCAGAAACTGTACCACAGCAGAAAATAATGAAAACATATTAAAGGATGTCATCACTTTCTTTTCAAAGCCTACTAAGAGGCACATGGTAAGGTCTCTCTTTGGGCATCAGTGGGAAATGACTGTAGGAATGAGCCTTGTACAGGAGTGTATCTTATATAATAAGGTCACCAGAGCCACCTTCCAAGGATGTGTGGTGGGACCTGTGATAAGTTCAGTGTAGTCATAAGTGACTTCAGTGAAAGGGGTGAGAACTGAGCTGAGAAAGTTGATTAATGACACATTGCTGAAGTCAGGGTGGATGACAGGCACCTACAAAGAACTGCCAAAGGGGTATGGAACTGAATGAGTGAGCAAACAGAATGGCAGAGGAAATTCAGTAACAAATAGAAAATGATGCATCAGGGAAAAACAGGCTTTATTTTAATTACATAAATTATGCAGATCGAATATTGATTGTCTTTTCCACATCAAAACAGTGCCATCAAACATAACTAACAGAAGCTAGGTAAAAAAACCCCAAGAGTACTTGTGGTGGAAGTTCTTCCTGAAGGATGTTATGAATGTTAAAAATAACTGAATTCCAAGGAAGACTATACAAGTTAATGGGACTGGAAGTCAATAAGAATTACAAAATATATGGAAATCATTTTTGGCTGGGAAACTATTAAAAATGTTTGGGAGGCTGGGAGAGTACCATACATGCCTGGCCTGTTCCAGCTCATCCCTCTGTTCCTGCTCACAGACCTTGCTGGAGATCAGACACTTGACTACACAGTCCAAACCAGAACTGCTGTTTTAGCACTGCATTGCTGAGGGTTTGTCCTCATAGAGATCTGTTTCCTGCACCTTGTCTTTGATAAAGTACAATGTTGTTTAATCGGTCATCTTTAAAAAAAGAACAAGAACAAAAACTAAAAAAAAAACCAAAAACAAACCCAAACAACAAAAACCAAAACCCAAGGGAAAAACCAAAACCACCCATTTTTTAAAAATGTTAATTTGTGACTTTTAAGCAAGTGCATTACAGGGAGTATCAGCCAATGACTGAGATACAGCCTGCACTAGAATATCCAATCAGTACATCAGCATGGTAGCCTTGGATAAACAATAACGATTTAATAAACATAATCATGTACAGCCTTGTGTTTCTGTCTTCTCCAAAGCTGTGTGAAGTGGTGCTAGTTGTCAGTGTACAAATGTAAGGATCAACCAATTACACAGTTTGTACTGGATAGCATAGAGTCATTTATCATTATTGATAAAAGCTAATTTGAAATAACTGTGTAAAAATAGACCTTAAACATAGAAACAGATTATGACACTTGTTCTTTTTCAGTCTTAAAATAATCGAATTTTTGAGAAAAATGATGTGTTTTGTGTAACAGCTAGGCTGGTCTCTTGTTACTGTACCTTTAACACCTCTGGAATGGATGGATGACAACCTCGAGTTATACCCTGGGTTTTCAAGCATAAACATGAATCTTTTTGTTTTGGTCAGTTCCTGATTGTCTTTAATGCTAAGATTATAAAGTTAAGTTTTAATCTTTCTCTCCCTTGTACAGTACTGCATGAAGAACGACAGCCTGTGCTTACAAATACACTGCAAGCTGGGAAACATGGAAAGTGGAAAAGAAGCGACTGTTCAGTTGCATCTGGAGGCTACTCCTTTACTTTTAGAAATGGTAACACATGAATTTTTCATACTCGAGGGGAATATTTCAAGGCATATTTGCAGTGCATATAAATTCTAGGTGTTAGTATTTGTTTTCTAACAGTGAAACATGATTCAAACATGATTAAATCTAAATCTTTTAGGTTTTAACCTACTTTACGTTGCCAATGCTAAGGCTTAAGGTGATGTATGAAAAACAAAAATATGTATTTTTGTTAGTCACTTTATGGTGTGTATTGCTTTGCCTATTCTGGCTGGGTTATGTAGGATGGGGATTTAATTTCAACTCATAATTGTATTTTTCTAAGAAAAGCAGCGTGGATGTGGACTTAAGTAAAATCCAACCTGGCTTCATTCCAGCTTCTGGAACTAATTTGTTTTGTGCTCAGAAAACAGCACCATTGTGTGTTTGTGTGAAATTGTGGTTATGGCAGCAGCTGTGTTACCATTTTTGCTGGGCAGGAATCAATGTGTTAAAGTTATTTTTTAAAAGAGAGATTTTTTTTTGATGTTTTTTTTTTTACTCAGGATGATGCATCAGTATTGAAGTTTGAAGTGAGAGCAACAGCCTGGCCAGAAAAAAATGCAAAAGTTATTGAACTACATAAGGACAAGCAAGCTGCATATGTAAGAATTCTCTTATGAATTTGTGATAAACATGTTGAAGTAGAAAAACCAACAGCAATTAATAGAATTCTATACATATCTATACACAGGCAATGACTATAGTGTTAATTACTTGAAAATTTAATTAATTTTCCTAGGTTTTTTACTATCTTTTAGGGGAAAAAAGACCAACAGTTAACACTAAGCTTATTTTCTGTTTTTCAGGTCTATTTGGAAGGAGTGCACCACCAAAAACCAAAATACCATGTTACTGTGCTAATTATTACCCTAGGCTTAATAGTTGGTGTTACCTTGTTTTTGGTTCTGTCATTTATATTATGGAAGGTAGGTTTTCAGTATTTCTTAGTCGCTCTCAAGTCAGGAATTCATACTGTTGAAGGATTTTGGATCTGGGTTAAAGTTAAATAGTAAATAACATTTTATTATGACCTGTCTTTGCTAAAGAAAGATAATTCCTCTTGTAACCTGGGGTTTTTTAAAAGTATTTCTCCATTTTTTTTCATTTCATCTTTTGCATATTCTACATTTTCTGTCACTCAACAGCACAAATCCCTTTACAATGTTTTACATGGCATTTCATGTTTGCAAGTGATTTATGTAATTTAATGATATCAAATGGATCATTTTTGTGGGACGGTGCTCTGCATTTAATGTCACTTGACACATGGTGACTGACAGCTTAAAACACAGTTTCATACCAGTATAAAATGTTTAAGATTTCTAACTGCAACATAAATACTAAAAAACTTCTGTACATAAGTAAAAGAGAAAACTAATAAGAATGCAGCTCCTCTGATAAGTGATTAAGAGATTTTTAACTTCTTTACCTACATGGAAACTTTCTCTATCCATCATTTTTAGATGGACATGTAGAAATGAAACAAATTGAACAGGGAAGTTTTATTACCATTTCACATTTTCAAAAATACTGCATTCTGTGGACTGTTAAAGTTCACAAGCCTAAGTCTTTACTCCATGCAGGAGAGCATTAGTCTCCCAAAAAGTAAAAGAAGTAAAAGCAAACCTGCTTTTTTGATGGATGAGTAACACTTGATTACTTGGTATGACAAAGCACCGGTAAATACCATACTTCATAAATGCCACATATATGCATTTTTGTTTTAATTAATCTTTTATGGTCTAGATTTGATAACAAAGATTTGCTGACAACAGATTCCAAATTATGTATTTCAGATTGGCTTTTTCAAAAGGAAATACAAACCCGTCCCTCAAGACACAAACAGAAGAGACAGCTGGAGTTTTAAAAGTGGGAACAAAAATGACTAAGATGGCAAATAAACGTTTGATTTTAAAACTAAGGAATTAAAATTCAGGTTAATTCACAGGAGAAACATCAGCAACAAGAAATCTAGGCCTTGAGCTTACTTGCTCTTACAAAACATGCTTTATTTCCTTGAACTGTGTGGAGGATACACCTTACAGTACTGTTGTTCTAATATGAAAATGGTAAACCAGTTTGTTCTGAAGTCTCACAGTAATATTTGAAATGCCATATATATACATATATATATATATATGGTTTCAAACAGACAGAAGAACACTAAAGATAAAGAGAAGAAGAATTACTTAGCAGAAAGAAAGTAAAAATTTTTGGCCAATCCTGGAAAGTAAGATCTCAAAAACATTCGCATGAGTTATTCTATTAATTTTAAAGTTTCAGTAATACTTTGACCAGGCATTCAAGAAGAAATCCTCTCTCATCTTGCTTTGGCATTTTACCAAGGGTAAATTAGCTTAAACCAGCAGGACTGTAAGTAGAACACATGGACATAGAAAACAGCTCTCAGAAGCTCTGGGCTTCTGCAGGTAACCACGTAAGCTTTGGCTTCACAGGCACAGCCACACCACTGAAGAGACTCAGACACCCAGGAAGGCCAAAGGTGGATTCAGAGCAGGGAATTGTGTGGGGTAGCCTGGAGATGCAGCTGTAGAAAGATTAAAGTATTGGAGATCATAATTTGTAGCCATCTTTAACATGGTACTTGCAAGCTTGACAGAATTACTTGTTCCATCCTTTCCTCGGATCATGCTGCCATAAGGCTTGGGACTTCTCCAGTGAATTATTTCTATGTGGGGTTTTTTTTAAAGCAAGTATTTATTTTTATTTATTTGAAGATTTTTCTATACTACTTATAATAGTATTTAGTGCTGGCATTCTTCCAGAACCTGAAAAAAGAGACAGGCTTCAGCTGACAAAACAGAGAGACACATACCCAAAAGACTCCAACTGCCAACTGTAATGGGCCAAATTTTACCTTTAACTGTGCCACCCTTTACCTGAAAGTACTTAATAAAGAAGTCACTTGGAGAGCCAGCTTGGGTTCTTGGGAAGGTGTCAGATAAATACCATCCAAACAGGCACCCTCAGCAGCCACTCAGTGGAACGGCAAATGACTGAGCAGAAACATGGATCAAACCCACTGCTCTGCTACTCCAGGAAGCTTCTTCAGCTAGCTAAGTTTGCACTGCCACCTAGCTTTGGTCAAACAGCACAAGCCAGGGAAAAAAAACCTTCCTTTGCTCCCCAGAAGAGCTGGAGAATGTACAACTTCTTCAATAACTGAATTTATTGCACCAGAAGGACAGAGTATGGCCTTGAGGCCAGGCCTTGGATGTCTTTCTGAACTGCGCAGAGAAAGGAATGTCATCTCTACAACTGCTTTGAAGCTGCACCACCCTATGGGAATTAGCCTGAAACTCAAACCCACAGAGAGTGCCTTCAGCAAGCACTTCTGCTAAGAAAGTGCTTGGTGCCATAAAAGCCATGTTGCCCACAGATTCCAAAGGTATTTGGGACCATTTTGTAACCTCCTTTCCCTTCATTTGATGCCAAAGATGTGGATCACTCCAAAGTACGTTCTCCTCTAATAGCTACAGTGCAGGGACAAATGAATGTGCATATATTTTTTTTTAAAGTCAAAATAAAGTATGTCAAGAATGAAATACTTTCTTGCAAGTCTATGAAACTGTACTAAACAATGCTTACCTTCCACATGGCTTTAGTGAATTTTTGCACTTTAACCAAGAAAACCTTTGAACAGAAATTAGTTTGACCTTACAGCATACTGTGAAAAATATACCTCAAATACTGGAAGAAGCATTCATGTTCTTTTGAGTACAAGCAATGCAAGGAAGTGAAACCAAAGCATTTTATTTATCTTTGAAATCGTTTACATAAGTCAGTACATGTGCTCATGATGCCTTGGAAATTGTACACTTTCTATTCAGATCTGATTGTTAACATGTCAAAGTTGGCTGCCTGTTCTTAGGATATGAAGCAAAATTATGAAGCTTTTATAAACCAGGTTGACAAAAAATGAATGTACAATGTCCTGATGGTGCCAAGATTATAACGTATTATTCAATTACATTTTATTAAAAACCCAGACAAGTTAAACACATGAATGCTGTTTGTTCTGCAAGTTCAATTATTTTGTTAAATTTCATTTAATAAATAACAGTTAAATCTACTAAATGGTGCTGGAATGCCTTTTTAGACAACTTTAAGAAGTTAAGTTTGAATTACCTTAGCATGTTAAAAATATTTGATAGGATAGAGTATGAATTTTAACTGGAGACTGGTCCCTGTGACTTTGACAACAGGTAACAATTTGGGTCTAAGAGCCAAATCCTCATCTGTAGTACTTAAGGTGCAGTACTTTGTCCTGTGTATTTGTCACAGGTAGGAATTTTTCACAAAAATTATTTAAAATCACAGTAGCTATAGACCTCTTGTAAAGGCTTAAGTCCTTGATTTAGCAACATCATACAAGGACTGGATTTCACATTACACTTGACTGCTTCCTGAAGAAAGCACCTAAAACAACTCATTCTTCCCGACAAAATTCAGCTTTCACACCATTATTTGTGCTCTGCCTTCTGAATGATTCCTAGATGAGTGACCAGGAGAACAATCATTATCCATGGTGCTGCAGATGGAAAAACATGGTCTGCTACTTTTGAACTCAAAGGAAGCCAGTTCCCAGAAAAATATAGTCTTAAATTGCTGTCCTCTGAAATTATTGTATTCAATATTAAGTAAGTTACCAAAAAAACCACTCAAAAATTATGTTTATAATCTATAAGGAAATTATAAAAACTTAAGTCAACTCCAAGTTATTTATCATAACTTTAGTCTCAGCAACAACAAAAACTATGCTGAATAATGTTTCAGTTCTAAGATAGAGAATATATTAATTTTATACAAAGAGCAGTTCTTAAAATACATTTTAACAAAGGAAAGCTGTGTAAGACATCAGCATATTCTCTTACATTATTTGACTAGAAACATTTTGAGAGCAAATATATTAAGGCAACATTAAAAATTGTAACTAGAAATAGAAGTACTTGATTAAAAAAATAAATTTTTATTTTGCCACCACTCTTCAACTAGAGCTGGTGAGTAGAGGTATGGTTCTTCCCTGTGCTGAACTGAGTTACCTGACAACATGGATAGCAGCAGCAGACTTAGAAGTATCTCATTCTAAAAAAATCTAGACTAATGAAAAACTTTTTTATATTCTGATGGACATTCTCAAACCCCAAATTTGTAAGAGACCAATATAATCAATTTTCATTTTTTCTTGTTAAAGGCTAACAGCTTCTATACAGTTAAATACAACCTGATAAAAATATATAATTTAATGAGAATTTAAACCCAGAAATAGAACAAACATCCCAGTCAAGCTTCTGCTACAACTGACATCAGTACAAGTCCAGCACATTGGAAAGCTGAGCAGAGGGGTGAGAATAGGATTCTTTATTACAGAATTTCCAGTGTGTCCCTTCTATATGCAGTTGCACGTTGCTTGGGAACTCTCCAGGTCATCAGTGTTCACTCCATAGAGATCAATAAGTTGAGGATGCACCCTGTGAAGCAAGGAAGTCAAACTTTATCAAACTTCATCAACTTTTGCAATGGGTGTTCTGCTCTTTGAGGCTGGGGAGGAGAACAAATATGTACAAGCTTTAATATGGAAATAAATCAGAGTCAACTACATTTTGGCAATTCCTATAGGATTATCTTTAGAAGAATATATCCTACAACATGATCTACCTTTTATTTCACATATCAGACTTATTCTGAGCTGTGTGCCTCCAGCTAATCCTGTGTGCATTGCAGAAAAATGAGCCACTGCCCCCTTAATTCCACTGATAATCCTCCCATTTCCTATGTATTTGTAGTCTTGTTCTTAGATGCTGGAGACTACAGAGACTATTCTCAAGCAGCATTAAGTTTTCCTCCATTGAAGAACTACATGTTTTCCTTAACCTTACACATGCTGCTTTCAAGTAGCAATCCTTGTCCCAAAAGGAAGGAGCTCCTCATGGAGACACATCATATACATCTGTTCTCCTCCAAGAAACACAAGGGTGAAGTAACAGGAAAGAAGAAACAAGCAGTAAAGTAACAAGCAAGAGAGGTGGAGCGGAAGCTGATGGAGCACCAGGATGGGAAGGCCACGTGAGTTACAACAAACCTTTCCAAAGGTGAACACAAGGCAAGCAGGCAGAGGCCCAAACGACGGCAGAAGGGCCAGACCCTGCAGTGCACAGCAGTTCTGTTGCAGGAGCACTCAGAACACCTAACTTTGGTGCCATCTGTGCTCTACAGAGATGTAACACACCTAAGATTGCAGCACCACTCTGTTATGGGTATATGGTCCTTAAATGGGACATTTGACCTTACCGAACATGAACTTCTGATGCTCCTCTCATTAAGTCTCCATCTATATTCCAAGGGTAATTTCCTTCTGCAGAGGCAGCATTCAGACACATGTTTTCCTTGGCATCAGGTCCACTTTTAAGCCTTGGCTGTACTTTTACTTCTTGAACTGTGTAGGTCTCAACAAAGGGAAAATTGAACTAAACCAAACACAGATAGACATTAAATGCAGATGAAAGACAGAGGTGGCAGCTTAAAACAAAATGGGTTACTTGAAATTAAAAAACTGGCTTTTTTTTTTTTTCTAAGTGGGAACATTTAACTCCAGCTTTGACCACATGAGCCATTAAATATTCCAACTAGCATTTATAGATTAACGTGGTGTTTTTACCTAAATAGTGCCTCAGAAAAAAATGGTAGTGTTCCATTTGTATTCCCATATTGGACTCGATCAATCTGCAGGTAAGGGGGGATATTTTGCACATATCAAATATGTGAAAGTCCAAGCAGATTTTTTCCTGTTCTCTGTTCATCATTACCAGTAATCTTGTCCTAAACCAGGCTACTTAGAATTCTAGTAAATGGTTGTCTTAAGCTTAAAGGACAGACCACATCTCCTTGTCTGATTTGTAACTACAAAGGCAGACAGAAAAGCAAGGCCTTCTTCCAAAAGCGTAACTGGAAAGTTTAAACTATTTCCTCAATTCAGCCATTAGTGCTGTCACCTGGAATTGTCACCCATCTCTCCCCCAAACTCCCTGACTGGAGATGAATTCAAACCCAAACCTTCCTGACAGAGTGATTTCACACAATCCCAGAACATCTGAATGAGTACCAGTGTCCTTGGGCCATGGAGTGGGTCTTTAGGCACCAATAAGATCTGTGTTTGAATGCTTCACTTTTCTCTTCCAAGACAGAATAATGACTACAATTCTGAAATGCAGTTCTGCAAACATTCATAACTGGATGGAATGCATCCCTGCTAAAAAGCAATGCTCACAACCCACTGCCACCAGCACAGCATGCTGTGACCTGCTGAAATTACCAACTTTACCAATTTCTGATAGAGTTACATGATGCTGCCCCAGTTCTGCATTCTTGATCTCTGTACTACACAAAATTCAGACAGCATGCACTTCCTTATTGTGGTGAAAGGGCTTTACACCCATAAACTATGGTACAACACAAACACAAGTTAAACCACAACAGATGGACTGAAATAGGCTAATCTGTATTAGTCTAGTGATTTAAAAAAAGAAAAAAAAATCAGATAAAAAGGGGCTAATGTATTCTGACAGGAAGCTAAGTCTCCTTATGAGGATGCTAACATTAACTCTTGCAGCTTGTCTACTTTCACGATTAACTGTTCTTTTTATAATCACCAGAAAGAAATTAACGGTACCTGATTTTCTACACTGGTGTATCTTTTCAGATGCTTTATAAACTCTGTTCGAGAAGTATTTTGTACAACAATTAAAGCCATGCTTCCATTATTCAACCTGAAAAGCAAACCAAAGAGATAATTCATTAATTTGGAAGTATAACAGGCTCTTCAATAGCCTGGATTAGAAAGAAAAAATTTTAAAAGCCCAAAAGAGTAAATTAATAGAATAGTCTCAATGGTTTTTCAAATCCTTTTGCTGATCCTCACCCCATGGATCAATATAAATTATGCAATGAAGTTATTTAGCATTGATATATTTATAACACACACTGTAATAATAAACTGTAGTCCTTTATCAATATCCATCATTTCTCGAACACAATACATATAATCAAAGAAAACCTTGCTTTTCTACTTAACAGATGGTTTTTAAACATTGGGGATCACAAATTTCTCTTTTTACTCTTCTCTGCAGCAAAGTATAACAACTACCAGAAGTGCTGTGAGGCAGAGTTGTACTCAGAAAACACTGCCATGGTGCATGGAAGGCCCCCCAGCACAGACCCAGTGCAGATGGGTTCCCCACCCCCTCCACCAACACCCATGCTGCCCTAACAATGGGTGCCATCTTCGACTGTGCCACTACTCACACTCTCTTAGCAGTTCTTAGCATGGTTCTATTTCTACATTTCACAAAACAAAATGAAAGTTAAGGACTAAGAATTTTGTGTGAGATAAAACAGTCATGTACTAGAGATTAAACAAGAAGAGCCCCCACAGTGCAGATGCTCAGTGGTTCTCAGTATCTGGTCACCATTGGTATTTTAGCATCTCTGAGAACTGGGGTCAGACAGTGAGCCAGAGTCAATTCCCACATTCCTTAATGGAATGTACCTGGACACAGAAGCTAACAACTGGAACATCCATGCAACCATGCCTAAGTCCCATTTGAGTCATAGAGACAAATCAGTGTTCAACAAGAGTATCTGGTGAACCTGGCAATCCCTGCTGAGACTGCCTTCTGGAGAGAGATGGTGTATCTCCTGTCTTCTGCACATATATGCATATATATATTTATTTACTTATTCAGCATATATGTTTGGAAAATACCTTAAGAGTGTTTAAAAAAAATGACTTCCAGCCTACCAGCACTGGTAGTGATAGTTCAGATAGCTACTGAACAGCTGCATCAGGAATGTTCTCAGACTATGGTAACAGCACTGTCTGGGAGGGTAATTGTTACATAAACATTGAGCAAGTCAGCTGGCACAGCAGTACTTTGCTGATTCAGAGAAGAGTGATGGTGACATTTAAAAAGTTGCCTCCTTACCACATTTGTTTCAATAAAAGGGCACAGCAGACTATGGGGCATTCAGCACTAGGGCCTTTCATCTGCAGAAATGACTAAGAATTCTCATTAATTCTCTAGGAAGCCCCATCTGCAGTGAAGCACAACACCTATGCTGTGAAAAACACATCCCACAGGGCTCACATAGCACAGACAGCTAAATGTATCTGGACATGTTCCTGCAAATTTAGACCAGTGTAACTGGTGTTACAGGCAGCAGCCAAAGCTTGCATCCCACTTCAAATGTCTTCACATGGCAGAAACCTCTTGGGGAAACAAGACAGAGAAGAAACCTAGATGAGTTTCTTCCATAGTGGCTCTCCAGTCTCCATCAAGCAGTGCAACATTTTTGTTTCTCATATTGAAAAGACTTACAGTCAATATGCTATTCACTATGGCAAAGGAAGCTCCTGTTTGAGGAGTCTACCCTTCCTACACTACTAGCTGACCACACTTTAAGATTATTTTTAAAAAGAGAAGAAAGAACAAAGGGTGTTCTTATATAAAAAATATAGGGAGATCCACTGAACAGCTACACTGGGAGAGAAACTGGCTCATTCACACCTGCGATAATTGCATGGAGTTGTCACAATATTCCCTGTCACTGAGAAATGGGGCAGAACAGATGGAAAGAAAAAGCAGAGCTAAAATTCTCATCAGAATTTTCCAACTGACTGCAATATAAAAACACTAAATGCAGAACAAAGTTCCTAAGACAGGACAGCATCAGAGCACTGTCTTGAGGAGTATGAGATTAGTGGGACTCTAGTAGCAAAAAAAACTCCTCATTAAGAGTTTAATCATAAATAATTTCATTCTACATTGTATCCAAGAAGTCAAATTCTACTAGAGAAGCCAGTAATTTTGAAGAAAAATACCTCATTGATTCTTCTCTAATTTTACCTAGTGACAATCTAATGAAACAAGAGACTCATTCCATAAACTTCCCCGAGTGTTGGGGATTTTTTGGTACACATTCATGCACGTGCACACGAGTCTCTGCATTCTTTTTTGAGGGGGAATTTTGCATTTTGCACACAACTACAAAGTTTGTACTTGCTATTCTGCTTAATTGCCAACTGGATACAACAAGTACAAATATTTATCACCTAAGAACTGTTGTGGTCACCACAAAGAAGGCTCTCAACAAGGAGCTAAAGGCAAAATGAGTCAATGTCAACGACCATGTTACATACTCCTTTGTTTCCCCAAACCCTGCATGTAGAAGCTGCATTTCTCAAGTTCAGAGGAAAACAAAAGAAAAAATAATAAGAAGAAAAAGACAAGTGCGATTTTTAGTCCTTAATAACATGAGAAAGACTCGTATTTCATTTTTGCTGGCTGTAGAGCAGAAGACAAGGGCCACTTTTATATTTGAAAAAATAAAATAAAATCCAAGGGTGAAGTTTCCCCATAAAGCCAAATCCTATGACAGATGACTGCTCGATGACTACTACTTAAGTCAGACTTGCCAACTAATTTAATCACAGCAATTATCCACTCATAATTCTAGTTAGACTGCTTGACCTTATTTGCCTGATCCAAAAACTGATTACAATTCCTGGGATTATCGAGTCTGCTGCAGTCTCTGCTCCCTCCCCCAGTCCAGAGGGACTAGACTACCTAAACATAGGCTCATATTCTCGGAAAAGCCAAGGTCTTAAGGTAAGATGTCAGAATTTATAGACATGACTAATTCTCTAAACCCATACTGACCTCGTATTAGGTGCCAAGCCTCTTGGTGCCATTGAACACAGACAAGGGATTGCCATAATGCTCACATTCAGGAAGTGACCCTGAATTTTCTGCCATTGATCCTTGCTACCTAAATATAACAGAGTAATTCTACATTACTCCAGTTAATTGGCCATGGTTCACTTTTAAAAAATCCTAAAAGCAGAAACCCACCTTTTTTAGTTCTCTCTCTCTTCTTTCTAAAAGGGTAGAAACATGTAGGTAAAAAAACTGAAGTCATTTTTTGTACATTTAGGCAACACATACTTTAGAAAAAAAGTAACATATTAGTGGATCTGAACAAATCAATAATACTGAGTGGAAGACAACCTGGTAACAAAATCCCCTATAACAGTCTACAGGAAACACTTTACAATGTGTTCAAGTTGGCAGTTGTCAAATATTTTTTTAAGATTCTATCACCTGTTGATTAAATTTGAACAAAGTAAAGAATCTTATTTTATTTTATTTTTCAAATTTTATTCTTCAAAGACACATTTTTGTAGCTTTGGAATTGCTTGACTCAGTTTTACTTACCTGTCCTTCTCCTGACAGTCTTCCTGTGGAATTTGTAGAGGTAGAAATGATAATTCACATTCCTCTGGCCTAGAAAAGTATTGATATTTACTATGATGTAAATATTCTGACTGCTAGACAGACTTTTATCAAAGTTAAGATGATTTTAGGGAGATTCTGAATGTACAGAATTTATGTCCTCTTTAAGTTGTAAGAGGGATATACATCACATCTGAGTTAAATCTGTCTGCAATTAAGATAAACTACTGCTGTCTATCTCTTTATCACATTAATTATTGCACTTTCCTCAAGAAAATGAGAAATACTACAAAAACATAGCATCTCTTGGCATACTTGAGATCTGCCAGTGTTTTGATAAAAGCAAAATCCTTCCTCTGACTGGAGGGCATCCAGCGGTGCTTCTCAGCCAAAGCCAAAGTCCTCGCCCCAAACCCAAACATGGCTGAGAACCCAAAGCGCAGCAGCTTGCTTGGAGTGCTGAAAGTACACACATCTACTGCTTGAATGTGTCCTACAATTTCACAGAGAGAACAGAAAACAAAAATGACATCTATATTTCAAATGACATACAACACAGCATTTCTGTTTCATCTACTTTAGCTGGGGGAAAAACCCTCCAGACTCTTCTCTCTCTAGGAAATCAAGTTTTACTAACCGAAACCAGAATCAATCTAGATAAAATTACGACTCTATCAAAGTAGTCATTTCAGATGCTTGGAAATGTTAAAGTTATGGTAAAACATTCAGCTACTTCATAAGGCTGCAAGGGGCCTGACTCTTAACTCTATGCACATTTTCAACAACCAGTATCAAAGAAAATGTAGTATCACTAATATTTGCATAAATCTCTGCAACCATTTCACCAAACATATGTAACGACTGAACATTGTACCAGAGGACACATGGGAACTCATAAATACAGGTTTTAAATATATTCATGTCTACAGTTATAAAATATAAACATATAATTCTGTTCAAGATTGGATATACACATCTTTCCTGTAATAAACCCTGGGCATTTTCCATTAGATTCAGTGTCTCTGATTTTTTAAAGAGAGACAGGTTTAGATTTTGCCTGTACAGGGTTTTGTATTACTACTTGAGAAACAGAGCAAAGGCTCTTCCACTGCAGAATGCAAGACCAAGAAAAGAGATACTCAAGATGGACCTTCCCCATTTTTCTCTTTTTTCTTAATTTAAAAAAAAGTCCTAAGAAAGACTGCTTTGAGAGTAATATTAACATTGCCAGACTAAGTATTTGCTATTTCCTAAGAAACCACAATAAGTTTTGCACTAGCAACCTAGTTTTTCCTTTTAGCATAATTACACTTTCACATTCAAAACCCATTTATTGTGCAGACCCAGTGGCAAGAGATACAGTTTCCTTCTACGAATAAAGCTTTCTTATAGAAACTGTTAGTATTTAAAAGAAATGCACCTGGAGCTAAAACCAGAATCATTTGGGTTTAAAAGCCTTACAGTATCAGAGCATAATGCTATGCCTTTACTGAGCAACTGGTTATGACAAACTTCTACATGCTGCTTTATTATTTGAAATCTGGTAATGAATGCAAAAATATTTACCCATTACAATGTGCAATGTTGCAGTCACTGCATGTTTAATACCATAGAGTGTATGGGCCAAGATATTTGTAGTACCTGCAAAAGTGAACACAACCTGCTGTAAAAACATGAGAAATGCAGAATAACAAGAACAAATATATACAGTATTTTCAATTACTGCATTTTCAAAAAAATAAAGCTTCCCATAAATTGTCTTGTTTGCAGCAGAAATGCTGGATAGTATTAAATTACAACCTTTAAAACTTCCAGAGGTCTATAAAATCTTCTCTGCAAATTAATTCATAAGTGCCACAAAAAACAAAGGTGGCAGGAAAAACAAGCTTTTCCAAAAACTGCCTGCTTGGGTTTTTTTTAACCATCTCCTTAACAATCACCTCTTATATACCCAAGTGCTGTACTAAGGAATTAAAAGGCAGATTATCTAACAAGATGTATTAAGGGAATATTTTTAAGTTGGTAAAACAATACCCAGACAGTGTAAAACTGTACATTTTCCAAGCCAAATGGTACTAGATCTGTCAAAATCGATCAAAGATAGCTGCTGTGCTTCTTGCAGGCTACATTTTAGATTCTTAGAAGGAATAGTGAATAAAATTAATTATTGCACATCAGCTTCACAAATAAGAAATCATCAATGACTGAAAAACAGAGAAGGCAGAATGTGACATCTGACAAACGGGTGACTTGCATTCAGTGCATCCAAACTCATCCAGAGCACTTGTATTTGTCACTGCCTGGACACGGGCAGCCCCTCGTTCTACCAGGCACCAGAGGGAAGAGAAGAGGAGGTTTTGAAACAAGGGAGTGAGTAATTCAGGTGGCAAATAGAAGGAAAAGTCAAAACCCAGCAGTGTCAGCACAGAGTTGAAAGAGAGAGTAGAAAACCAGCTGAGAGTTTGTAAAAGAAAGAAGCAGAGTTCTGAAGGCCCATGACTGGTGGTGATTGACATGTCAAGGCACTTTACCTGGGTAAGAAACATGGAGATGTATATATGTAAATTTTGCCCTTCTGCTTTAATGCCTAGGACATAAAATACTGTGCATCAGCTGACTTTTAAACATAAATTTATTTTTAAAATCATGAAGAAGGAACAGTTGCATCTTTCCTAAATGGGTATAGTTTTAAAAAAATTTCAAATTTATTTTTCTCATTTCTGGCATTACTTTGCCAAGCAGCAGAACAAAAGAATTCACCTCTAGAAGATAAAGAACTAGGCCCTGCCACCAAGCAGGCAGAACACTGACTTCTTCATATCGCTCATAAGGGATGAATAATTCAACAACACTTTAATTAAAAGAACAAAAATTACAAAAGAACACTTTAGAACCTAACATTCCCATATAAAAATGAGCTCACATAGATTTCCAAATTATTTTCTTGTTTGAATTATTTAATATGCTACAGCAGCAATAGACAATTCTGGATGTTAAATTTGCCCTAAGTTTTATGGAAGAATTGCTTGTCTTTCTAAAGCAGGGGAAAGGAGAGGAAAGGGAAAGACTATCACATGTCAAACAACAGGCACTCAATATTTAAATAAGCACTTTTGAAGCATCATGTACCAGATTGAAAAATTTTGTTTATCCCCAAATTCTGCTATCTTTGATGTCATGCAGGTGGTAGAAAAAAAATACTGAATTTGCAAAGACTGATGTATGTAATTACAAAGCTCTAAAGGCATCATGTCATTCTTATTCAGGAATATATCTCTGATTTTTTTCAACAGTTTCTCTTAATAAAAAATTGCAGTATAACTGGGAATCTCACAGATCACCTCTAAAGTCCTTAGAGCACCTTAGCCTCTGAAAGTAATTCAGGACTTCATGCAAAGCTGCCATAACATCAGAGAGAGGAGCTCTGAGTTTCTGCTACATGAAGGAAGTGAGGTACATCTGTTAAGGAAACAGATACCCAAAAACTACAAAAACACCTACAGCTGACCTAAAAAGCAATTCTTCACAGAAAACTCCAAGTCTATGCCCAACACTATTTCATGTTTGAATGACGTCAGGGATTTAACTTCCAGATCCAACTGGTTCTGCTTTGCCAGTGAAGGTAGCTAAAGATGTAACTCAAAAATATCCAAATATTTCCTTCAATCAAAATTATACAGCTCTTATCAACTGTTATGGGTATCTCTCCAAAACAAAGCAAATCACACACACAAGCAGAAGAGCATTACAGGTCAGGCAAATCATGCTTACTTCCTGTATGTTGAAACAGGGAAGTTGTTATTCTGAAAAAAAAAACTTCACTTCTCACTAAAGATCAAGCTAATAAAAGAGCACAAGGTGGAATACACTTTGGAAGATCAAGCTTGGTATGAGTTAAAGGTGCAATCCTCATTTAAGAGTAGTTTATCAATGCAGATGGCAGCAAGATACCAAATGGCCACAGCTGAAGTCGGTACCAATCTTCACACTGACTTTAATGAGACTCAAATCTCATTCCTACTAAACAGGATAGGCACAAGTAATTGCATCCTTCTCTTAAATCTTTGGAGCTCATTAACATTTGCAGAAGTAAATAAGGCAAAATCCCACCTTTTCACGACTCCGAGGAAGACAAAGGAAGTTCTGTGTTGTAAAACCTAAGTACCACATCCACCCTTCCACAAGTTGAAGAACTAGGCCAAGCACAGTTTTGTGGGACCAAGCACCATCATATTCTCTAAAAACCCCACTTGGTACATGCCTACCAGCATTTTTGGTCCCAATAATGACTGAATAATGTGCCTCATTAACTACGTCCTATACAAGCAGGATGCCAGACAAAACAACCCAAACCAAAACAAACAAGCAAACCCAAAACACGCAGCCTTATAAACAAAGCAAAAACTATAAAAGTTATACAAAAATTGTAATACAAGTTTTTCTGATTTAAATGATGATTCAATAATGATGGTTTTAATGCCCTTATTCATACTCCCAAGTAATCTTTTTTCTCCCTATGCAAGCTCAAGATATCATTTACCAATAACAACTGTTCCCCTGAACACTATCATATTACTTCAGAGACTAAAAACCTTTGATGCCCATGACTTGCACCCCTCACACATTAGTAAGTCACATTTTTAGTTCTCACTCCAGCTACTCAATTTAATGTGAAAAGGTTTCATCCATATAATTCCAGCATCTCTATCACCAGCATTTTTTTTACAGAAACAAAGAAGATTTTATTACTCCAAAAACGTAATTCTGTTCAAAATATCAATCTACTTTCCTGACGTTACAAACAACTTCCTACCACCTCCTTCCCACCAAAGTGCAAAAGCATCTCAGTAAGGACAGAGTATCTGCAGGTCATGTAAAGCATGACTGATGTAGGTACCAAACAGAAATTGTAGAGAAAAAAATTGTCCTTGGAAGTGCAAGCACTTCTGCAGTACAATTAACTTAATTAACCAGACGACATGAATATTCATAAGGCTGTTAATGTCTCCCCCATCCAAACAGATAAATGTGATGTAATGACTTCCTAGTCAAGCATAGCTAAAATTCTGATGAAAACTGCACCAACATTTTGGTTCTTTGCCTGAAACATCACAGAAATTAACAGTCCCTCAGTAATATTTTATTTTCTGAATTAATTGGGAATCATGAATTTATTTAAATGAACCACTTTGGACCAAAAGGTTCGCAGGCATCAGATATAGATTGTCTCTTGTTCTGTAACAACTGGATAGCTTTTTTAATGTCCTTCCAGTTCCCCCTCCCCTTTCTCTGTTTCCCCCTCCGTACAGTTTCTTAGCAGTAGTTCCCATAGCAACAAACACTCTTGCTAATGGCCAGCAGTACAACTGCAGGCTTCCCCACATCTCATCCATTTGATTTGGACCATAATAAGGCAGCTCAGTAGAGTATTTCAGTAAAAACATACTCCCCTCTGGACCTCTCACTTCAGGAGGTAAATTGTTTCAAGAGCATCTCCTTCCCATCAAGATGATTGAAAGTTCAAAATGCTGCCTTAACTACTTATTATAGAGGCTAAAACCAGATTTTAAGCCACTCACATAATACTATCCTGTAATACAGTTGCTGTTTCTACTTGGCTGGAAAATCCTAATAATTTTGTACAGTGGATTTCTGGTGGGGGAAAAAAGTTAACTAGTTAACTGACCAGAGTTGCATCCTCATGAGAAAAAGTACCATACTTACCTGCTTCCTAACTGACTACCTTGTGGAATATCAGCAATAAGGAAATCAAACAAACAATAGATTAATTTTAGAACTTATTAGGAATTTCTACAATATCATTTTATAAATTGTTCTCATCCTCGTTTACAAAATCTATGCCATTCTGTGTAAGAAGCCATACAGAATTCTTTTGGGTTTACAAGTACCTTCTGACCATGATGTATTTGTCTTAAACTGAGGAGAGTAAGCACCAGTGAGGATGCACAGTGACCTCCACACAACACGGAGTCAGGTGCTGGTGAGATTCAATGAATTGAGATACTCAGAGTAACTGAGCTGGTAAGTGTACTCAAATTCATTAATTATCCTCATGTCTTTGAGACTGCTCTCTTTTACCAAGTGTTTTTTAAACTGAGAAAAACTAATGTAATCTGACTCTTTTACAAGCAACTAATGCTCTTTTATATGTGCAAACCAAGTCAAAGCATTTAAAAATCTGCTTGCTAAGTTCAAAGTGACATGTTCCTTTCTTTTTGTAGAAAACTAAAACCAGTGATTTGCTGTTTTACTGGCTGTAGGAATTTTTTCCTTACTAGTTAAAAACATCTGAGAAACTACGCCAAGTAGTCTTAGCAAACATCCACACCAGAGAGTAATGTTCAGGCAAAAATAGCTCTCTTCTTTTCAAGAGAAGTGATTCATATCCTAGTCCAGAATCAACCCTGACTGTACTGATTTGTGCTGGTTTTGGCTGGGGTAGAGTTAACTTTTTTCCCAGTGGCTAATATGGAGCTGTGTCTTGGATTTGTGCTGAACACAGGGTTGATAACATAGAGATGTTTTTGTCATTGCTGAGCAGAGCTTACACAGAGCCAAGGCCTTTTCTGCTTTTTGTACTGCCACGCTAGTGAGGAAATTGGAGGTGCCTGGGAGGGTGGGAGGAGACACAGCCAGGACAGGTGACCCCAACTGACCAAAGGGATATTCCAGACCACATGACACCATGCTCAGTATATGAAATGGGGGAAGGGTGGGACATCTGAAGTGATGGCATTTGTCTTCCCAAGCCACTGTTACATGTGATGGGGCCCTGCTCTCCTGGAGCTGGCTGAACACCTGTCTCTCCAAGGGAAGCAGGGACTGAATTCCTTGTTTTGCATCGCTGGTGCACACAGCTTTTGCTTTTCCTCTTGAACTGTCTTTATCTCAACCCAGGAGTTTTCCAGCGTTTACCCTTCCGATTCTCTTCCCGAGCCCACTGGTGGGAGAGTGAGCCAATGGCTGCATGGGGCTTGGCTGCTGGTTAAACCCCAACAGCTCTTGCTGAAGCCTTCCTGCTGGGCAAAGTTACTCTCCAAGAAGGGCAAATACAAAAACTGTGGGGAGAAGGGACACACAAATCCCCCAATACAAACAAAACCACACCACAAGACATAAGTTAATAAAAGAGCAGACTTTTCAAGAGAAATGGATTTTCCTGTCTGTAAAACTGAAGAGAGAAAGCAGCTTTGTGTGCACTTTTTTTTTTTTTTTTTTTAATATAATGCACAAAATGTATTTCTGGGACACCATTTTAAAATAGATCCTAAGCATGAATCCAACTGAGAATTCTGCCATGAAAACTGGGGATGCAAGAAAGGAAAATCTAGAAAACAAGGTTTTCATTTGGTATGTCAAGAAGTAAGGGTGAAACTTGATCTTTGTATGGATCAGCTGAAAATTATTTTAGTTTTATTCTTTCTCAGCTTCTTCCTTCAGGCAAAGAGCTCATCTGTGCCATTACTATAAATTACCATTACAATTTAAAATCAAGTCATTTGTAATCAATATAAATCACTAATTTAAGACATTTATTCAATAGCTTCCTTACGTAACTGAAGCTTTAGCATCAAGAACTGCCTTTAGTAGCCAAAACTGTAGACCATGACAGAGGGACTTCAAACAGATGACTAACAAAATGTAACAGTACCTTCCATTCTCACCTGCTGGTATTACTCCAAGAGGAACTGGTGCTCTGACAGGCTTTGATACATAATCTGTGTCTTTCCCAGCATCCATCTGGGCTCTAAGTAGTAACCCATGAGCAACTTCGCTGACAGATCCATCTCCACCAACACAAACTACCCTATTACAAAACAAAAATGCCAAACAGTTCAAAACAAACTCTTTCATAGCTGAACCCCACACCATATAAGTAATGATATTTCCAGAAGCTACAAAACATTCTTTCTTTAACAACAAGCTTGGGCTTCACTCTCAGATCACTGAATGTTACCTGAATGTTCCTTAAGCATTCTTATTTCTGCTTTCAGTCTGAGTAGGAGTAAATATATTTAACAACTTACAAAGTTTTTCTTACCTTATCACATGAAATTCACATAAACAGATCAGATAGAAGAACCAAACACATGTTTAAGTGCCTCAGTGGAAAAGCTCTTTACATCTTTCAATGCTGACCCATACAAACATTCCAATGCCTTTTAATTGCCCTTATAATAACAACTCACCAAATATTACAATAATATAAAAAAACACTTGAAAACAGCTATTTTCACACACTATGCAGGCAGTTGAGGGATTTAGCAAGGTATAAAATCCTAGTGCCAGCAATCCTTTGCACAAAGGTGCTTAATCACTGCTTCTGGAGCACGTAATTAAACTCCCACCTGCTGTGGTTATAGAGAGGAATGCATTTGTCTGTAAAAGCTCTGTTACAGCAAACCATTTTTTTCCCTGTTTTTGTTTATTTAAGTGCATATTACAGCAATTCTCCAAATTAGGAAGCATATTTTAATAATAAGAATATTAATAATACATTCCAAGCATTTATGACAGAAGTGTCAGAGTTACTTTAGGAGGCATTCACTTAAATTATATTCTTTTTGCTATATCTCTATGAATGCAGTAGTGAAACTATGTCCAATAATTCAACCAGGTAAAGCTGGTCAGATCTTTATAAGAAAAAGCTCATTATATTATTAATGTTATTAAATGTTTAAATTCATTTCCCTCATCTCCTTTAATATTTTCTTCAGTTCCTATTACTATTTCCAAGCTGATTTTTCATCTCTAATTTTTAGGAATGTTTCCTCTATCTAGCTAAACACTGCCCCATTAAATAAAAAATACAATATATAGTTTGAAGAACAGAATACAAAAGTTTGAAGCACATTTTCTTCCTGCTCTCAATCAGGAGTCATCGCCTGTCTTTTGACTCATTTTTTGTTTATTCCCAGGCTTAAAATTTTCTGTCACAGTAGCAAAACCAGCAATCTTTGAAGTCTGATAAATTGTATACCCAGAAGGCCTTTTGTGGATTGTCTTCTGGCTATTAAAACTTTTGAAAACAGATATATTTTCTTCTGATTTTGGAGAGCTATATAGATGAAGAGTCCCAGGAACAACATGAAAATGCTGCTAATTTTGACTTTTATTATTTTACCATTAATCATCAAGAGTTGCCTTTTTGGCTGGAAATAGAGATACCATCAGGCACCTGGGATTCCAATGCTAATCAGTGAGAACCTGCTCTGCATAAGGAGTAGAAAGTCTTGAGCAAACAAATTTTACTTAGACCTTGAAAAAGTCTTCTGAGAGGAAGAAACATTTAACCATCAGATGCAACTTTCTTAATCAACTATTCACTAAGGACTGACTAACCTGGGCTACTCTAAATATCCTTAATACTTTAGGTTCCTGTCTAGGAAAGAAATATGCATGGACATTGTCTATTTATGCCACTGTACAAATGGGAAAACCCAGCTGAGATAGCAGCATCACAAATGCAGTCTCTCTATTTGTCACCAAAGCTTAGCCATAAATCAGGGGGAAGAAGCCAAATTGACAAAGTGCCTAAATTTTCAATGTCCCTAAAATAAACTGGACAGCAAAACAGGTAGAGTATATAAAACATATGCCTACAGTCTTTCAAAACAGAATGGTAACTGGGGAAATCAGTGAAAATAAATATAACTACAAACAAACAGCTTTGACAAAGAATTAACACATAGGAGTGCTGCTTTCAGAAAGCACTGAGATATAAACTTCCAGTTTACTACTGCAAATCATAAGCTTAAGTTTACTTCATACGCTGTTAACATGGAAGGAACTGAAACTCTCCTAGAGACAAAATCAAGCTCACAAATTGCATGTTGCTATATTGCTTACACACTGCAATGAATTTTAAAAAACCAGCTGTCTTGCCATTTCTACATTTTTACTTGAATTAGGATTCTGCCAGTCTGAAACAGGCAGCACTTGACAAGCAGGTGCTGATTAGAGCAGCAGACTAATGCACCCTGGCATGGCCTTCAGTGCACACCTAACCCACCTCCAGCTGCCTCCCAGCCTGGGCACGGCGTGCAAGGTCTGCGTGCAGAAACTGCACAGAAGCCACCTCACCTCCTCCCACACACACAGCACCCAAAGGTGGCACAGAAGTGCTGTTCTAGAAGGGACAGGGGCCTTTTCACCTCAGAAATCCTGGCATCATACTAAGGGTGACATTCTTCCAGCTTCTTCTGCTCCTGTTTGCCCTTAGGTATGGCTACTCGAGAGAAGCCTTACAGGGGAAGTTCCCAGTGACTGTACCCAAAGATCAAAGATGAAACAATTCAAATATGACTCAGTGTAGAAGATATTTGTGAAAGAAGACACAATCCAGGCTTTTTCTTCTTTGTCTTCGTATTCTTACAAATACAGAGACTGAAACTTTCACGAAGCCTATTTCAGAAAGCTTTATTTTTTTATTTACTGTTGCTATTTACCATTATTTATGAATCCAAGATACATTTCTATTGTCACTAATTAATAAATACCAAAGCATTTAATGAGAACTGACTTTCCCAGGTTTCATATATATGAGAAACAGAGTAACTCATGAAATACCCACTAGCATAATTCTGATTGCAATAGAACAAAAAAAACATGATGAGGTTTACTAACACTCATAGTCACTAACCAACTTACCCATCAAATGCCTGCAGTTCACATTCTTTAAGTACTGAGAGAGCATGTCCTTCATATTCGGTTACTGTGGAAAACATCAATTATCAGCAGATTAGATCATTTTAAAGGGTTTTAAATTATTTTGCCCATAAGGAACACAGAGTAATTCAATTTAGATTATTTTTTAAATCATTAATGCATTAAAAGTATGAGAAGTTATATATTACAGTTATGCTAGCTAAAAGGCCAAACATTAAAATTCAGCTGCTATCAGATACATGGCTATTTAGTGCATTTAAATTCAGATAATTCAAGAGGATGTTTGTTGCATCAAAATGCAAGTTTTAGCACTGACACAGTGGGTAAACTTCAGGAAAATAAGCATATCCTCAGTTAAGATTGAATTACTTCAGGATCAATCAAATTTAATTGCCTTTGTGTTAGGGTATGCAAATTGCTAAATCAAAAATAAGAGGAGTTAAACACAGAAGTATGAAATCAAGCCAAATACCAGTGACAACAGAATATAACACACAGAGGAAGGTGGCACAAGTATACACCAGAGTTCATAGCCTCTGGAGGAAATGAATCTGTCACTCCACATTGATGTCTCTGTGTTTGCTGATACCCTACATAGTACTGTAAATGCCAGTGAAGACAGGATAAACTGGCATACTACAGATGGCACGAAGCATCATAACTACATTTAGCATTTTCTAGGGCAGCTTTGCCAGAAGAGACACCCCAGCTGCAGCCACCCATCAAAGATTTTTGCTGACTGACATGACACTTGCAGATGGATTTTTTGTGTAAGAATGTGCATCATTATATGCAAAATTACATTAATCTTTCATGCTTGTCTGTCCCTGGTGCTCGCATAGTTCAAGGCTTTTCTCCAGTGTTCCTAAACACTGCTAAAATTATTAGTCTTGGTGTCTAAAACAATCATTCCATATCTGTACCTGTTCCAACAGTCTTTCTACAGACTACTCAAATGCTGCTTACAAGAACTGAAAGCACCACTATCTCTTCCTATACACACACACACACAAGTATGTGTGTAGATATAGTGGGTGCATATATCTTTTCTCCTAAAAAATAAACAAAAAACCAAAACAAAATCAAAACAAAAATGATGCCATTTTTACACTTCACACTAAGAAATTGTGTATATTGCCTAAAACTTCAAAATTCCCCAATCAGTATCAGCAAAGTTCTAGTGCTTGGTGTTTTGAAAATTCTTAATTAAAAACTAGAGTTGTTTTGATTATATGGAAGGCAAAGATTTATCATTTTGCTGCAGAAACACCTACCACTATAATAACTTCTGGAAATTATTTACAGAATTTACTTCCATGCAGGGCCTCTCTGGAATATCAAAGCACAATATTTAAGCTACCATATGCAGCTTTGCATTACCAATGGGAATCATGCTTTTTTCAATATCTGTAGGCTGTGTGAAAAGTGCCCAATAAATGCCTCATGCAAAAATGCAGAAAGGTTCAAATATTTTACCATTGCTTAGCTGTGAAAGAAACTCTTCCCATGAAAACATAGAGTTGGTTACCAGGTTACATGCCTTTTTAAATGAACACGATGACATTTAGAAAGTTATGAGTACAGTCTAATTAAAATGGAACAGTAAATTAGATTTATTTTGTAACAGAAAACATGCTCAGTGCTTTCCTAATGTCTTGTAAGCTATGCTTACTATTACAGAATTAATTCACTCAAAGAACAAGGATATGAAAATAAAGAGGGCTCATGTCTACAGAGAAATCAATAAAGACAGTAAAAATGACTAATGTTAGCCAGATTGAGAGCAACTCCATCCTCTTTGCATCTAATAGCTTAAATTTGGAAATTATGTAGAACTGCTCAAGGCTTAAGACTGGGGAATTCCAAGAAATTTAAAATTTGATGAGAGAATGACAGAGGATCTATTTTGACACATTGTGACAAAAAGGCAGTGAAAAAATGAGGTTTTCAGGAAAAACCTTGTGAGAACATACAGAAAATCATTCAAGTAGAAAAAAACCCTAGAAAAATCCAACACAGACATAAAAAGACCACGTCTAAAAAGTTTTCTGCAGGCTTGACAACGTCCAGAGGGGCATGTATAAATCATTCTGATGGCTGGAAAAAAAGCTAAGTGTTTGAATATTTGGCACTGTTCCAATTCAGGGGGAAAAACAAACAAACAAAAAAACCTACACAATGTATTTTGGTAATAGGAAGAAAGCTTCTTTCATTGTTTGAGAAGGATCCAGATTACGTATTTGGCAAAAATATAACCACAAAAATATTATTTAATGATTTTTTTAACCATTTCTAATGTATAATTAAGAAAGTTGGGGTTTTTTTTCAAGAGTGTTTTGTTCTTAAGTTTCAGATAACAGCATTCTGAAGGAAGGACACCAAAGGTGCACCTCATTTGAACAGAGTCACACATACTCCAAACACTTTAACTCCCTCTTGACACAGCAAACAAGAACTAAGGGCTTGGCCCCTACACATAGAAAAAGCAATACACAATTAGTTCAACACTTCCAAACAGAGGATGCTTTCACGTGACACCTAAATATACTGGCACTCATGTCACAGACTAAAATCAGAGGGATTATAACTGCTAATGATAACATTTTTTTTTCATCCAGCATCAACACCAGTTATCAGTTGTTATTTATCATATGGCAAGTTTAAACCAATGCTATTTTTCCAGTTCTCAGGCATTCTTTTTCTTTGTGATTCTGCCCTAAAAATAGGAGTTTGGGAAGACTGTTATTTTTGCCTAAATGTCCAGGTTGTAAGTGTGCATAAATGGAAGCAAAAGAGGCAAAACTAGGAAAAGAAGTGAGACAAGCTAGGATTGTCAGGGTTTCCTTTATTTATTTTTCTTTAATTATAAGTAAGATTTTGCAAGATACTAATGTATTTCTAAAATACTAGCTCCAATTATCACTATTTGCCAGTCCTGGCAGGTATTTCAACAGCAGAGTGAGCTTTTGTAGAACTCAATTTTTGGAAAAGTCACTAACCCCAGCAGCCATATCCCAGCTGCAGCACAAAAGATTGCCCAATTCATAAAAGAGGCCAGATTTTAACTATTATTTCACCTTAGCTACAGCTAAAAGTACTGCTTCAGTTTCAATTTGCTAATTCACACTTTATAGTGCACAAAGCACTTCAGAGATTTGCTTACTGCATGTAACAAAAATAACCCAAAAACCCAGCAAAACACAAGCCACTCCATAAGACCTTTGGGTTTTTTTACTGAAATTAATACTGCTGTAGCACACAAAGTCATTGGGGGGTGGGGGGGGGGAGAAAACCCTACAAAATTTTAAAATAATTAGAAAAAGTAAATGTTACTTCAGCACTTGCTTATTTGCATACATGGCTTTAGATTGGTAAATGTCCTCGGGTAGGAGAGAGTATTTCCACTCCAAACTTCTACACATAGACGTTTATTCCAAGAGAAGCTACAATGAAGAATAAGATCTGGGAAGCCTGATCAGAGAGGAAGCAACAACCAGCTACCAATGTACCAGATTGGCTGAGGAGGGCTCTGTCTTTAGGCACTCCACTGTCAATTTTTGATGCTCTGAGGTGTTTTTAGTAGCCTGCAAGCTTTGTATTTCCTATGCACTAGAAGCCACTTCAGAGGTTCAAATTTGCTATAAAATTTTGGTGTTCAATGAATTTTAATTTTGTGTTCAACGAATTTTAAGCTTTAAATATGTGTATGTGGAAAAGCCTAAATGTAAAATATCTTCAGTGCAAAAATTGTACAAAAGCCTTCACAATTTCAGTACCTAATACACCTTTCTATGCTACTAGTTATGTAAATACTGGCCATGTTCCAAAAAAGCAGGAACAGCAAGATGCACACTCCAACTTCACAAAATCCAAAACAATTCTGGGAGGAGAAAACCCAGTCCAAGTTACTTGAAATAAAGTGCTTAGTTTTTTTAGATATGGTACCAGTGGACAGGACTTTTACTCAGCACCCACCACCACCCTGGTTTTTTTTAATGCATAGTCCTTAATTATTTAGTTCTCTACTAGCATTGAAAACTGATGTAGTTTTCTCATTTTGCCTGTAGGAGGAGTGTTAGGCAGCTAATAAGCAGAATAGTATTTCAACATTGCCAAAATAACCTTAATTAAAGGATAGGCCATTAAATATTTTTTCTGCTCAGCTCCGAAGTTTCCTATTAAAATTTAAAAGACAAATAAGTAAAAAATAAACTTAAAACTGTTTTTATTCCACTCGTAAAAACCTCTACAAATTATATTCACAATTTACATTAAAACTTTTTTTAAAAATTGTGACCAAACAAGGCTAAGTTCAATTTCTAACACGACAGCATTATTATCCTGTTCACACTATGATCCAATGCCTTCCAGGTGGAAAAATATGTCTGTGAGAATTAAAACTTATATAAAGCTGCTGGTATATCCTCTCAGTGAAAGGTAGTTAAATTATCACTGCAGAATTCTAATACAGACAATCTTTTTCACATTTCTTCTAATTTGTCTTTAATCTTCAATTGATTTTACTTTAAATTGTGGGCTAAATAGTTAAAAAAATACATAGATACAGGTAATAAAATTAGCAAGATAATTTTCATCTACCATTATTATATTATTATATTCTCATGGCTAAATCGGATTTTCTCAGAATAATTTTTGGCCTGCAACCTGAACTAGTCATCATTTCATAAGAAGTTTGAGGAACACCTGCAAGATGAGACCTCTTCTAGTTGGTTTAAGCTGAGACTGATAATTTTCCAAGTAGATTACAACAGACATAGGAAAAAGCCTAGATTACTAGTATTGATTGGTATAGGTGAAAAATACTGAATCAGTAACAGAATTACTCAAACACTTTTTTCACAAAAATACATTGTGTTGTGTTAACTAGGGTTCCAAATGCACTACTTGCAGTCAAAGGCAAGAAGGATTAGCAGTAAATTCAAACTATCTCACGTGCTTAAGTATTAGTTTCACAAAGGATTAAGCTATGCTTTTGAAGCAATTTACCTGTGACATCAGTTTTTATGTCAGCAAGTTTAAAAAGAGGTGCAACTTTTTCATAATAAACATGGGTGGCTTCTCTTTTGTGGCTGCTTGGATTAACAAACACTTTCAAGGATTTTGGTCTGTTTTGAAAGCCTAAAAAGAGAACACAAAACATTTCAGATTACACACAACCCGATTATTTTTACAGCTTAAATGAATTTTTAATGTCAGAACCATTACAATAGTTTGATAGAGTAAGTAAATTATAGTCTAAAAAAGTGTGAATTTCTTCTTGCATGTCCACTACTTATCTTTAAATTACAGTATTGATTAATTTTGTGGGTACAGCTAATAAACAGTTGTAGGAACCAGAAAAAAAGTGCATATGTCATAGCCTAGTTAAACCCTGATTCAGCAGGGTGAGTGTGAAGGTAAAATTTTGGGCACCAAAATAGAAAAGAAAATCAAACATAAAAATGTATCCTTGTTGGAATTTAATGTGACTCAATTTCAGCAGGCATACTAAAGTAACACCCAACAAAACTGACAGCACAATCCAACGCTTTTCTTTTCTGAGAGTGCAAATCAAACAGTCCAAGGGAAACTTCCTCGTTGTGAAAGTGGTACAAAAAAATATGAAGAAATGGAAAACTTGGCAGTGCCATTTGGAAATCTGAGAATTATTATTCATTTAGGTCTTTGGAGTAACAACCTCCAAGGAAACAACACTGAGAAATACTGCCATGCAAAGCTGAACCTTGTGTTGCACATTGATCCCATCAAGTAATTTTATTATTTGAAATATGGCATTTTTGTTGAAGAGTAAGTAACTCACACCAAACCAATAACATTACTTTTCAAGTTCTCTTTTCTAGAATTCCTACAATTGCCATGGTTCAGTGAGACTGCTTTGCTACAAAAAGCAAGCAGTAGTGTGCAATACTGCTTTTCTTTTGGTATTTATTTAAAACACATAATTGGAACAATTCTAAATTTTTTTTTAGTATCAGGGTAGACTATCACTTTCTTAGCCAAATAAAAGCTAGAGTATCTGGCAAGTGTACTGCTTTCAACATTCATGAACAAAATTAGTAGTAGGCCACAACTCCAAAAGGGAGACAAGAATGAAAGCACACTTTCCTGCCCCATATGAAGAATATTAGTTCAATTTTTACAGCCACATGTACCACATGTACTGTCAGCAGGGACTCACTCCACTTACTCTACCTCAACAACTGAACAGGAACAATTACTCAAAGAAATTATAGCTAAATACTATTTCAGCATTAAAGAAGAAAGTATTCCTTAAGATCAAAACACAATTATAAAAGTCACAGAGATTATTTTTTATATATTTAAACACACCAAAGAATCTTGAAATGAAAACTAGTACTTTATCCAGTTTGTGTCAGAAAATTTAGAAGATTTCTTAAAGATACTGAAGGAAATTATTGGATCAGTTTGCTGCTATAACCTCAAAAGCATACACAAAAAAATTGTATAACCATATGTACGTCAAAATGTTACACAGAGTGCCAAGTCATGGCACAGCAAAATAATCCTGGAGAATCCTGCATGTCTTCAGTACCAAATACCTGTGTTCAAAAGCATTTTGAACATGTCTTTCAAAAAGGAGAAAAAAGAAAATAGGGAACTTGGTGAGGGACTGCAGATGTGTTGGAGGAAAGGGTTGCTGTTCACGAGGACCCTGATTAGCTACCCGAAAGGTCTGAGAAAAGCCTGAAGATGTTCAATAAAGACAAACACAAAGCCCAGCACCTGAGCCAGCAAAACCTCAGAGCGTGGGCTGGGGCCGGGCCGAGCAGGCAGCACCTCCTAGAGAGCAGCGGCAGCTCCGGATGGGCAGGAGCTGGACACGAGGGAACGGTGCCACTGCAGCCAGGAAGGGCAAGGGCTCGCTGGGCTGCAGCAGGAGGACAGCCAGCAGTGCAAAGGATATCCCTATACCCTTGTTCTCAACACCTTTGGAGCCTGAAGCTAAAAAACTGCACCCACGTTCAGGCCCCCCAGCACAAGACAGATGAAGTGGAGCAAGTCCAGCAGAGAGCTGTGACTGCAACAAGGGGCTGGAGCAGGCTGCAGGCAGGAGACAGTGGCAGCCACCTTGGACAGCCCCAAGGACAACATCTACCTAAATGTTTTCCTGAAGCCCCTACTGCAGGAGTAACAGGCCACCAAGCCAGGCTTCCTGCAGGTGCAAGGACAAAGAGGCAGTGGATACAAGTGCCACAAGGAATATCCCAATGTGAAATAAAGAAAATCGCCCTTCACAATGAGGGCAGCTAAGCCATGGATGACATTGTCCATCCTTAGAGATTTTCAAAACTTATCTGGACGTGGCTCTTAGCAACGTGATCTTTATTAGAAGCTCACCTGTCCTGAGCAGGAAGCTAGAACGGATAATCTCCAGAGGTCCATTCCAGATTCTCTGGAAACAGCAACAAGGACTGCAGGTATGTACTGCAGTGGAATTTCTTATTACAGGAATTACAACATAAACAAGGAAGACTAAACAAAAGCTCCCAAAGACTATTAATACATATAAATAATCATCATAAACACATTATAATAATGTCTTAATTGAAATCTACTAACTGGTATTGTTGCAGTCTTTTATTAGTTATAAAAATACTAAGACCAAAAAAGTAATTTCCGTGACTATTTGCCTAAAGCATCAGTAGAAATTAAATGGAAAACTATAACAATAAGGATTCCTGCTTCAAAAGAGAAAAGATTTAACTGAATTCATAAATGTGCTGCAAAGTCATAAATGTGTGTAAATATTCTGTTATTGTTTCTTATCTTATTTACAGGAACCTGTGATCAGCTGCTCCTCCTAATACTCCACCCCCCACGAACACCCAGAGCTAAAAAACTGTAAAAACTGACTTCAGTCATGGATATCTAAGTATACCTTGAAACTTATAAAAAACAAACCAAAAACAACCCCCAAACTTACAAATATAAGAATATAATACATAAAGCAGGGGGAAAGAATAGGAAACAGTTTGTAGAAGAAGAAAAAGGAGCTGAAGTGTCAAAAATTCTGTTACCCAGACAGTGTGAGTTACAGTACTGTTAGAAAACTGAAGGCATAAATGCAAACATCACTATCTCACTTCAATGTTTTTGAGTATTAAATGCAAAAATTTAACCCTAGGTGGTAATATAAAATTTCAAAAAAAATCCTAAGTAGGGAAAAGAAAATAGACTTTTCAGTTGGTGGGGGGAAAAATCCTAGATTTTTGAGGAAATGGCTGAATTTAATTTTTTTTAAGAAAAATTCATTCATTAAACAATTCTAAACCAGAAACTGTATTTACGACTATGTATATTAGGCTATTGCTGAAAAGTAGATCAGAGCTAATACATAAATCCTAGCAAGATTTTCAAGAACCAAATGAATTCACAGGATGAAAGTATTAAAATACTCTCTTTATGACTATTTGAATATCAATTTACTTTTTTAGAGAGATAAAATATTTCATTCACAGACACATTTTTCACAAACAAGGCTTTTGAGCAGAGATGGTACACTACTGAAGTGATTTTGTTTGTGACAAATAATTGCCAACTGCCATGAAAGGATGATCATGACAAAATTTATTACTTTATCATTCACGGTGTGCACTTAGAACATGTTAGAACACACCAAACAACTGAGTTTAATGAAAGCATATCCAGTAACAGCCACAGATTAAACTTTCACACAACATTATTGTGAAGCTTCTTTAAAGTGTTTTTAAATAATAATCTTTTAATTGTCTTTAAACAACATCTATATGAATGAATCAATGTCATTGACTACCCTGTGCAACTGATCCCAGTCTGCCAGCCTTTTGGGCCTCTCCTAACTGGTATTCTGTTATTGTTTTCTGTGGCTGCTCCATTTGAAACGAGCCAGCAGCCTAAAGCAGGAAGGCCAACTGTTCCCCTAGTACTAACAAATGTGCTAATATGCACTAGTTTAAACTTGATCTATCAAGTGAATCAGTGAACCATGAAGGGTGGTGGGTCAATCAGGGTGTTCTGAAAACAAAGGCTCCTAGGGCAGCAGAGACGCTGTGCTCAGACATACATCTGTGCTGCTTTCAGGCCTCGGCCGTAGGAAAATGGGTTTATGTTACAAAAGTTAAGAGCCTGGAATCATGTCATTACCACCTACATTTATAAATACTTTATACAACATTAGGAATATTATACATGAGAAAAACTAACAATATGAGACAGAGTTGTTAGCGTAACTATGGAGACACCACTGTTAATATTAACTAACCTAAGTTAATGTTTAACATTAATGGTTTAATTAAAACTTCATGCATGAAGTTTCAGGCATTCATATCAAATCCCAGTGTGATAGATACTGCAGAGCAGTAGATAAAAATAAAATGCACTTCATGCTTTTTTTGCTACTTCATCATTTATTCTTAACCACATTTACTGTCTTTTATTAGTTTACAGAGTTTTTAAGTAAAGCTTTTTCAAATCAACTGTCTCATCTTGTTAAAAAAATGGATGAGCATTGACAACTGTGTATTTTCTCTTATTTTTGAGCCTGTCTCAACCCTTTAAGAACCACTGTGTATTTGCATGTGCAGAGAATTTCAGATGAAACAGTGAATTCTACTGACACAGAGTGTCCCCACATGCCACACCCATAAGTCCTGTACAAAAAGATGTGGTGTATAAATGGAAACCACTGAGAGTGGGGTGTGCACCAGGGCAGACACAAGATAACAGCACACTAGACCCTGTCTAAGCTGCCCTTTGGGGCCTTCCAGGAGCCAGCCCAGAGCCAAGGCTCCATAGGTGCATCAAGATGGCAGCGGTTATCTTATATCAGTTTAACAAACATGTGATGTGCAGAAGATCAGATTTCAGGAACACCACATCAGCGAGCAAGCTCTTCATATCTGGCTGGCATGCACTGGAACAGCAGCAACATTAGGCAGAAAATAAGAACTTATTTAAATATGGGAAGGTGGTGGTACATTTATTTAGTTACCCTGACACACACACTAAAACATAATAGCAGTCACTGTAACTAAATTCTAAACAGTTATATCTCTGTGTGCTCACCTATATGATAACAGGCTTCAAAAAAATTATAACCCAGTTTAAATTGAAGTACTCTGATCACAACGTCAAAGCAACAGAGGACACTCACCATGAATATAATAAAAATGAACAGGGAAAAACCATGTATGAAACATTCATGCCAGACACAGATCACACAGTAAAAAGGAAACTGCGTACATGAAATTTCAGAAAAACTAAAATCCTCATTAGAAGATTAGAAATCTTCATTAGAAACCTCCAGATTAACTTTGGCTCATATCATCACTGATAAACTTGCTATTGTTGTTCCTTAATTAATGTATACGCATAAAAATCTAAAAACTTGTCAGAGGGTAAGGTAAACAAGTAGAAATTTCATTTATCTGCAGAGGAAACACACCTGTCAGTAACACGTACTCCCATTTGTCAGAATGTCTAAATATTACTGACCAAATATATATATGTTCTACTTTGATAAATCACCTGCTTTTAATGTGCTCCAGCCCAAAAACAATTAAAAAATCCTTCAAGTAAATAATGCAGCAGTTAATGAAAATTACTTTGTGATCAGATAGACTGGGGGAGGAGGGAAGGCAGGGAAGTATTTTTTACTATTTTAGAAGGATAAAACCAGAAGCAGCCAATTTGAGTTTATTAACAATGATGACTCCAGCATTAGGACAACAAAAAAAAAAAGCTGCAGCAAAAACTATGAAAATCCATTACTGTTTCACACAGAAATATCAGTCACCGAGAAACCAAGAGAACTCAACTGCATTGTACACTTTTAGTTCAGACTCAGAAGAATGTACACATTAGCAACTGGTATTAGGAGGGTTTTGTTCTGTTATTTTTATCACTCTGAGTCCTGTTTATTCCTCAAGCGGAAGGCAAGGAGCAAAAATGTACTGATCAGAGATCCAAAAAATCTGTACAAGGTCTGAGCTTCTGGAGAAAGACTGAAAGAGGAACCTGAAACAGCATTGCACAGAATACTTTTTTTTCAGGTTCAGGTGGCTTCCAATTACAAGGCTATAAAACAGAGACTGCACCTCGAGGTCAAGGCAACCTGCGCTAGAGATACTGCAGGTTTTTTTCTGTGAACATATGGTATCACTGCTCCTGATAGATGGAGG
This sequence comes from Dicrurus megarhynchus, assembly GCA_013399195.1. NCBI lineage: Eukaryota > Metazoa > Chordata > Aves > Passeriformes > Dicruridae > Dicrurus > Dicrurus megarhynchus. The sequence continues at coordinate 1,315,804 of VXAD01008436.1, forward strand.
GTAATCTGGGAACAAAACAGACATTTGCTCCTTATGCAAATGTCCTTGCCTTTATGGGTAGCTGGAGATCTACAGGAATCCTGGCACTTCTGCAGATTGAGATATTTCATGATAAAGTCTTTCAAAAGGGGAAAAGGGAAGGCACTTTTTAATAGACATCTTCACTGGGAAAATCCAAAGCATACTGTAAACAAACAATGCAAGAATGCACCATTAATAACTCATGTTGTTTCTCTAATACCTGCTTGTGAAACTTTACTAGAAGCACACTATAAATTGTTATTCAAAGTGTTGTTACAAACACTACAGATGTACAAGATTTGAATTCTGTAACCTGGCTCAGTCTTAACAATTCAGCTGGAGTTCTAATAGTCTGTTACAAGAGAGACTGCTTTTCTTCTGTAACAAACAAACTCATTTGCTACAATCTGTAAACAGAGGCACATTTTCGAGCTAAATCAGAGCGTTTAGTATTGGGGAAGGGGCGTCATTTTGATTTTTTAAATCAAAAGTGTGCTATATTCTGTGTCTTTCAAATATAAACTACAGTGAAAGCCTTGGATTTCTTGGGGCTCTTTTCCCTTTATGGTGAACATTTTTTTCTTAATTTTGATAGAGCTTCCATAAAATAAAAAATAAAAGAAACCCCAACCAACCAACTCACCCTATAATTGGTTAAACAAAGCATCCTGAAACTGGCATTAGCCTAGGCAAACACAGAAAGATATTTTTAAGGTAAAGAATTGCCTCCCATCACTAGTGTCAGTAAATTTTCTATCAAATTAGACAAAAAGAGTCCTACAGAACCTTCAGAGCATTGCCACCTGTGAATTTATGAAGATGAGGAAAGTCTCTCTCATTAGTCTCCTAAAGAATCTGGAGGTCTCAAGTGAGATTTCCTAAACTGTCACCAGAAGGTTACTGAAGAGTTCCCAGAAGTGCAACTACTGTAGTACCATCATGTATGATGCAACTTCAAATGAAATTTTGTTGAAAATATCACCAAAATATGTGATTTCTTTCAGAAACAGATTTCCCAAAAGACTCTTCAGTCAGAATAAACTACTTATTTTCAGCAGCTTCCAAAACTCTTCCAAAAACAGCATCAATTTGTTTCAGTTTTACAGATATTAGTCAGTTATTGTCACTTTCCTAAATTTTACACTTCACCATGTAAAACTTCAGTAGTAAACATTTGCCAGAAATAATATTCATATCTGTCTTAATTTCCACAGGCAAAACGTTTCTAAGCTTCACTCAACCTCATGTATTGCCAATAGAAACAAATATGACATCAACCTCAATTAAATGCTTACCATTCAGAATTTCCTTCAGCTGTCTAAACCATGACTGACAGTGATCTTCACTTAAGTTGTTTAAATGGATAGCACAGTCTGTAAGCTTATTCTCTTCTTTATTCAGGCATTTAAAAATTGTGATACCCAGCAAAGTACCACCTTTTTTCTGCCCTGCAAAACGACGAAGTTTCAGTTTTACTGAAAATACATCTTTCATTTCAATAATCTCCTCTTGAGCCTGTAAGGCCACACTGGAATCACCTGTAAGAAAAAAAAAAAAAGAGAAAAGCATTACCAATATGATTGGGAGGAAAAACTAAAAAAATATTGTTACAGCTTCATCTCTAGCTTCACTTCTTGCATCTGTTCATGCTTCCACTGAAACTTATTGCATATCATTTGCCTCATTCACTGGTTTTTTATTTTACCAACTTAGTTATGTATCCAGCTGTACAAACAAAACAATTTCAAAGAGGTTATTTACTCAGCTTTCTGGTGTTCAAAAACATTATTAAAATTTCACACTCCAAGAAATACTTTTTTTTTTGTATTTGCATTCGAAAAGCAAATTCTTTATGGTATTCACCTAAATCATAGCAATCATAGCAGTTGTATACTCCTAAATCATAGATCAGAAAGTGTGCTATGACCCAAGCTGACTATAAGCTCACTATATTTTTTTGTTCGATACAACCATTGCCTTTTGTGTTTATATTAGAAATAGATGAGAAAATATTTAAGCAAAAATAGACAAATAAACCAAAACTCTATTTCCCATCTTTGCTTTCATTTTTAATGTATGAATTCAGTTTAGAAGACAAGAAAAACAGTTTAAAAAAAGTTCTTGGGACAGTTCAAGATCCTCATCCCAGGGGAGATTTATGTTAGGCTAAGTGAAGGTTTTGTTATCTTGGGGCTGTTATTTACATGGATGCCGTGGCTGCAGATGCTACCACTTCATTTCCAAGTGCATTTTGGAAATGTATCAACTGAGCCACTATGGTACAGGCTTCTCCCTTTTCTGCTCTCTTGAGCTGCATTCTGATTCCTCAAAAACAAAGTCAAATACACAAACTGAAGGAAAAGTGTCACTGTTTCTGTAGGTATCAGATTCTCTGGACACAGAAAGAAAAGTTTCCCTGATTTCTTTGTAATTACAGCAGATCGGATACAGCAGGCCAATAAAGATCCCTTTGCTGCCCAAGGAAAGAAATGCTAGAAACCAGGAAACCTCCCCAAATCTAGCAACAGCTCTGTCAACTGGTTTCTCAATAGCAAAAACCGTAACAGATTCTGTTTGATGAACAGTTGATACATGCTCTACTGAAGTGCTGGGAAAAGTCTATTTTAATTGTCATCCTGGGAAAGACGGGCAGCAGCACCACCTTCATTATACCACATGAAGCTGAGGGCTTCAGAAAGTCATATTTCTAGGCAGGAGAAAGACGACTTTGTCAATTCTTGTAACAGTTTGATGCTGGCATTTCTCAACATCATTTCTGGAAGGAGACTATGCAGTGATCATGTCTCTGCCCAGGAATCCTGGATGACTTCTCCTCAGCCATGCTAACACAGCTAAAGCTCAAGTCAATATTACCTCTCCTCACAATTCTCAACCAATTCATTTTATCCCGTTCCATTCCTAATAACCTGCTACAAATAGAAGCATGACCTTCCTATACTTCCCACATATTTTTCCCAACTTTTTATATTTTACCATCCTAATTTCTGTGTAAATCAGCTGCTAAGGTGTAAAACTGGACTGAAATTGTTCCATTCTTACTGTAACAAGTAAATGTTGGTGTGCACTGAGATAGTACACAGGAAATTGTCTGTAGTGAAGATTTTCAGAAGTATACAGCAAATAAATAGGAGGAAACTCACCTAAATAATTTTTTTAAAACTGCTACATAAATCTTAAAAGTACTGTAATGACTGCTGTAAAAGTATTTTCATTCAATGTATCCTGTAGAAATGAGGGAACTGAGAGGGGGAAAAAATACTGTGTGATTCCATTTGAAGTATGATTTTACACAGACTCAAAGTAGACATTGTACAAACAAACTCAGTACTAACATTACCAAACCCAAGATCTTCATTTTTGTCAAACTTTGTATTGCTCTTCTAAAACATTTAGGGGTAAATAGTCTCTGTTAGTCTGAAATGAAAAACTGACTGGTGATGTCCCAAATCACTTACCTAGAACCACACAGTTTAATACCTCTATTAAAGATTTTAGTTTTTAAAACAGATTTTTTGAGGGTCTGCTTATGTTTTCTCACAAAGTCTCCCTGTCAGACACACAGTACACTGAAAATGCCAGCACACAACCTCAATGTTTCAGGAAAATGAGCGAACAAAGACACATGATATATAACCACAACCATTCTGCAGCAATAACTGAGCTGCAACATTCACTTCCCCAGACCAATGCAAATATTGTAAGTGGGCTTGCTTTTTAAATACTTTTAAATAAATAATACTTTTTAATAAATCATATTTTGGATTTAACTCTTAGCTTTGCTGAGGATATCACAAACTCTATTACACCAATGTTAAGGATGTGCACCACAGATAAGTTACAAACTTTAGCCTATTTGTCCTGCACAAGTCAAGGAAAATGAAGGCCTGTTAAAATACTTTTTATTCCCCACTAGCTTTCATAGAATGGCATTTAGTCATAAACTAGGTAAGGTCTGCCTTTTCTTTTCATGACTATTTCAGCCAGTTACTTACTTGCTTGTGCATCTTCTTCCTACTCTGTATTTATCAAATTCTTACATTGCTCAGATGCATATCAAAACTTTTGATATTTAAAATAAGACACTTACTAGGCAGCACTAGACTTTCAAAACCACTATTTGACTTCAGTTGTTTTACAGGAATACATTTCCAGATGCATCTTGGAGAAGGATATAAACTCTAGGAATGCTGAATTGTAAAAAGCCATCATCCTCAAGTTTTAATTTGTAGAGGAAATGTTGAACTAGCTAGTAGGATTAGGACAGCCAATTTTTACTGAAGTTGAAAAGAAATCTGCATAAAATTCCAGGCAAATTCTACAGTTTTCATCTTCTCTGCTCACTGAAAATAAGACCATCCCAAATACAGTAAAATTTTCTAAAACAACTCAGATAAAGAAAATTTAAGTCATGAGCTGTATTTATAAAATACTTCTAGTATGAGATAACAACCAAGCTTACTTTTGAAATAAAGTATATATTGGATTAGACACTTTTTTAAACTTCAAAAACCGTATTGGCTCATTAGTATCGTATTGGTTATTGCGAGCAGTTTCAGGACATTAACTGTCCTCTCACATTACTTAGAAAGATATTGGGTACCATCTGTTCTTGCAAGAGATTTAAGTATACATCTATTAGATATCATGCTATTTATTTAATTCAGTACCCACTTCCCATTGTTGTATCTTCTGAAAAAAAAGAAGTCAATTTAATTACAAGGAATAAAGATAATCTCTTCTACCGGGCTGCCCTGTCATCATGAAAGCAGAGAGGGAACCTGTATAAAGTAGGTTACAGGCGTTAGGGAAGAGCAAAACTAACAGCACTTAACGTTTAACAAAGATCTAACAAAACCAGAATATATGGCACTTAAAAAAAAAGTTACTATAAGCCAAGGGCTTGTCTAAATCAATCTCAGCACATCTGTCTGATGTAGAGCGTAAACAGGATTAGAGTTGGATTTATCTGCTTGACGCTAATTGTACTCACAGTTTCTGCACATGTCCACTTTTTTTTTTCCAAATACAGTGTGAAAAAAAAAGAAAAATCTGCCTGGATAGATGAATTTCTAGGAAGTTTTATGCCCCTATTTATCACCTCACTAATTTCAAGCAATGAGACTATCCTACATTTTTCCTATTTATGGTAGTCTAATCTCTTATTTAACAAAAAAATTATGTCTAAATCAACCATACTGAGCTAAATCAAAAGATGAGGAACTAATATACCCTATTAGAGTTTAATTGTAAATAGCACGCCAAATTTTAATTAGTTAAGAGTGTTAAACTGGGCTTTAAGCAAATAGACTACCTCATGTTTACAGAAAAATTGATGAAAATATACACAAAGAAAAAAAGCAGTACTATGAAAAATAGAACCGTTTTCAAGAAAATGTGGTATTTAAATATAAACACCAACAGTTCAACAAGAAAACACTTTTTGGACTGTTGTCTTACCACAGAGGCCCAACATCTAGAAGTGGTACTTAAGGACTTGATTTCCCTAACAAGTATCTGGAGTGCATGGAAAATATCAGAAAACACACATGAAATGTGACTGTAATTCAAGAACAAGAGTTGGACACAGAGCAAAGTGTGTTATACTCCCTTGGTCACAAATGCTTCCTCTGACCTTTGGCAAGACACCTAGTCCCCCCTGACTATAATGAATAGATAAATCTTTTACACATTTTAGGCTCTCTGTCTCACTAAATTCTCAAAGTTTACTTCCTTAATAGTTGATTGATATAGCTGAGTGCAGTGTAGCTTAACAGAAATAATTAGAAACTGAAAAAATCATCAAGACTATACCAAAGAAAATACAGCAATCGGCACTTATTAAAGAAGTGTTTTATTATAAAACACTTCTTTATTATAAAATTGATCACAGACCATCCTACACTGTATGAACACTACTTTCAAAATAACCATTTGGGACATACAATAAAACATAACTGTATTACTATAAAACCAAAATTAAAATAAATATAATTAAATTATTTTTGACAGTATGTCTATAAATCTATGTTTCGGAATATTTAATATGATAGTGTCTAATGCATATAAACCAGCACCTATTAGCCCATCAATTATTAAGCCCATTTTTCCCCTCACTAAAATCAGCAAAGCACGGTAAGCAGCATGCAGCTGATTCATAAAACCTCTATAGTTTTCAGCTACTTATTGATTAAGAAGGGCTGGAAAAGCAGGAATGATCATTCTTGCCAGAAAAGCCACGAAACACTGTAAAGCTTGTCTGGCTATTTAGCAATTATTTAAATACTCTAAACATGAGACAGAAAAGCTATTTCAAAACACATGAATTTTGAATGATTTTTTATTTCAAAAATATAGGTCATGCAGCACTTCTGGCAAAATTTGATGCTATGCCTCTTACTCTCCTCTGCAATCAGAGAAAGCAAAATTCCACTTTCTGCTTGCCAAAAGTATCAAACAAGCTGAGGAGAAGGTGGTATAGCAAGGGCCAGGTTGGGGAGGAGCTGGTTTTTGTTTGAAGTTTAGCTTTACATTACTCTAGTCCTTTTAAAAAGTGTTGTAGGAGAAGTTTAACACAAGCAAGGCCCTAACCTAGAAACACATTTCCCAGACTGTGTGTCCCATGACCTGCTTGGGAGCAGCAAAGAGTTCAGAAAGTACTACAAGGGTAGTAGATGCATCTCAGTTTCTCCAGAGCTGGAGAGTAAAAGCAGGGTGCAACTACTAACTTCACCTTTTAATGGCAGCTATTCACTTGCAGCAGCAGCTGTATTCCTTCAGGGCAGAAAACTGAGCTTAAAAACATCTGACAGGGATACAACCCATTTTCATTCCCCTTCTCTAGAGAATCTTAGGGTGAAGTGATGTATTTTGCCAAGCAAACGCAATACCTTGCTGCTAATCCCTCTCTCAACACAGACACCCACCCTCCACTCACCTGCCGTGACTGTGCAGTCCAGCCCTTTTCCTGCAGTCTGGCTCTGGGCAAAAGCCAGCTGAGTCAAATCAGCCCCCTAAAGTAACACAGATTGCCCACTTTTTCTTTTCCTCTTGCTTAGTCTTCTGACAAGTTGTTGAGTATAATCAGTTCAACACAAGTGCTATAGAACTAGAGATGCTACAGATTGATAAGAAAATTCACAGGAGGGAGGAAGGAAGAACTGGGACTGTCTTCTTTCATCAGCAGAAAGTCAACATGGCTTAAGCCAATCTGCTGTGCATTTTCACTTCCACCCGCTAACTCCCCAAAGATCACACAGATCAACAAGAGTCAGCAAGAACTGGAAAAGATGCACAATGGCTTCTTTTAATTCTTTAGAGTTCTAGTGACATCTTATACATTAAAAGAAAATTTTAAGTCTCAGAATTAAACCCCACTTTACAGAACTATAATGACACATTGTTACGTTTCATTGGACAAGGAGTTACCCACTATTCTAGCTTAAAGATGTCATCTTGTTTTAAACTACTATCATAGATGGCTACCTCTAAAAAGAATATTTTTATGAGGAATAACTGACATAACAAAAGAATAAAATTCTGGAACAGATTTGTACTTCAGGTTTCATTTTTTCAACACAATACTAGCCAAAAAACCCAATAAATCCAGTAATTTTCCAATGCAAATCTCAGTCATGGGATAAAGGCTTACATTACATAACAGAATAATTGCACTCGTCTCTAAACAATTTTACTATATTCACAGCATGGGTAAATCCATCTAAAACTGTAACCTCCTACCTTTCAAATGGTTCTTTCCCCCCAAGACACCACAACCAGCTGATTCCAATCCCTGTTCTCCACCATACCCGTTAAAAACTAATCCTCAAGCTTCTGAACATCCCCATGGAACCAAGAGGGCTGTTGCATATACAGTCCCTGTGCACAGTGTTGTATTGCAGCAACTGGAGGAAGAGCAGCTTTAGGGAACATTTGGAGTAGTCCTTGAAGTCTTGAGTTCAACCATACTCAAGCACTTAAAATTTGGTTAAGTTTGACTACAGCTTTAAAAGAGGGCAATAGGCAAACTTCTGAAAAAGAACAACCATCAGCAAGCTACTTAGTTCTGGCTGAACCAAAAGAAAAGAGGATTCTGGCTACTGGCAGAGCAAATATGGGAACAGCCCAATTGATCCCATGCTGTAAGAGCATAGTTCACTACAGCTCAGAGGCTGGTTTTGCTGGATGTTGCTTTGATGCCTTGTGGAGAAAGGCCAGGTTTGGGTACTTTTCCTCTGAGCACGACCAGATCTCAGTGTGACACAGCACTGGGGGTCTGCTTGATGCCCAGCAGGCCACAGGAAAGGCCTTTCCTCTTGAAATGAGGCTCATTAGACATCTATCCATCAAGCTTTCATTAGTGTCTTGATTCAGCTCTCACATAGAGCAGTGAAGTACCTTGCTTATTAACTACAGGCTAATGGCAGAATTTCATTAGAAAAACATACTGAAACTGGCAGTTTGAAAAGAAATCAAATAGCTTATTGAAAAAATACCTCTGCAGAAAAGTGTGATTGAAGCTTTAGCAGAGGTACTAATGCTGTTCCAGAAAAAAAACTTCACCCTGAGGAGGAGTTTCCCCTTCATTCTACAAGAAAGAATTTGAGGGAGATGGTGAATTTAAAAATAACAAGAAGACCTATTAGGAATAATATTAGAACAACAAGGTAAGCTGAAAGGAAGCAAGGCAGACAATGACTGATTCCCATCCTGAAGCATTTGAGAGTATGCATGAAGCAAAGGATTTGCTTTTAATAATTATATTTTATTATTAACACCACAGCAAGAGAGAAGTCACTGGAAAGATACTATAGAAAGCTCTACATTTTGTGTTAAGAATACGGCCCACATACTGCCTAATTTCACAACATGATTTGAAAAGCAGCTGCAAACCTTTCATTTAGTGGCTGAAACCTTGAGGCTTTTCATTTAGTAAGTGAGAGGAGTTATGTAAGAATCTTCTGAGTAACAATGGGGTAAAAAGCATCACTGATTTCCATCATTTTCCAAAACCTCTGCAAACCTATGCATCAGATTAAATGACTGGTCTTACACAGACCAACCATAAACCCATCATAAAATGGAATTTATTTTGAGAGAGATTTCCGAAATAAACAGAAGACTGGGATCTAATAGCCTACATGATTTAACAGAATGGGCTAGCAGAGCTGAAATATACTAAAGAATCCCCAAAGAGGAAACATGAGCTTAATTTTACATTTCCTCGAAAACATCTCACACATACACAGTGTTTTGTACCTACTAATTTATGTTACAATCATGGCAATTACTTCTGTCATTTCAGAAAATAAGGGGAAGTGGGGAAACAAATGACCTATTATGGCCACATGACATTACTGAGTTTGATTAAATACAGGTTAATAATTACTTTTACTTGGAGTCTTACTTGCACCAGATCTGCCTCAGCCTCAAATAAAGATTTAGAAACCATCCATACTGCTAAATATCACTGTTTCAGGGAACTCAAGATGCCTCAAATATTGGAATTTTAGTCTTTTCTGGAAAAGATTTTCAAGAAATATTTTCTTCAGGAAAAAAGAACAAGCAGCCCATTCTAAACACATGTAAATTTCCTTCTGTAAACTATTGATAATTCAGGTACCCTAGCAAGTCATACTTTTAGTTATCAAAGCATAGCTATCAGCTGCTAGATGAGCTCATCCAGGAACTTCTACATGTTTGGCTTTATCCTCATTGATCTCTGATCTTTTCTTTTTTTCAGAGATTTAGGAAGGAAACTCTGCCATCCTTTGTATCATTGTATCTGCATCTCCTACACTAGCCCAAGGGCAAGAGATGCCAATAGCACCACCAGAATCCTCTGACAAGCATAAAACTCTTCCCTCACCCCAATGCTCAGTTGCCACTTAGGAACAGGAAGAATGCAGACTACACCACTTGGCCTGCAGGGTGAATGAATCCTATTATGTTCACGTACATCACACTTGTAACAAACTTAAAAGAAAAGCACCAAAAAAACCCCAGAATTTTATTAGATGACCTTTATGAAATAGATTTTTTTCCCTTCTCCTTATGGACACTCTTCATATTTCTCTAACTTTGCAAAATATTTTGTCATATTAAAAACATAATTTATATTACATGACAGATGTACAATAAAAAAATTACTTAGAATACAACACCAAATTTAAGGTATTCTTAGTCAATTGTGCAGTATACAAATTAGCACTTCATATAAAGAGAAAGCTTACAAAACACAACACTCCAGAAACTTTCTGGTATTACAATTATTTTTATTATATAGAATTGACTCCATTTGCAATGATGCATAATTCTGTGACTGAGGAAATTACATTCTCAGACTTTCATCAATTTTAATTTTTTTTTTGTTGCTTACCACTATGACAAAGCTCTCACAAAAGATTTGATACCAATATGATGTGACACAACTGAACCAAACCTTAATTTCACTCACAGTAAGAAATCACAGGATTAAGTAACACTGTGCAGTCTTTTAGAAAAGTTTATTGCTTCCAGATGGATGCAAGTTTCCTTTCAGCACTGATTGTATCTTCTGTACACAGGGTGCCAATGTTACTACAAATATAGTAAAAAGCAGTTATAAAGATAAATTGTTAAAATATTGACATAAACAAGCTCATACAATAGTGCCTCTGAACAAAGTAAGGACAACTACATTAGAGTGCTGTCTGTCACAAATGTTCAATACAAAAATATGCACACCCTTTTTAGAAATTACAACCCGTATATGAACAAGCACAAATTTCCAAGGTATTCATAAAATGATTTCTAATTCCAACTGCGTGCTCTTTGCCCCATGTTGTGTAGTGCCATGTGTTTCCCTGCATGGTGCACACCACCAAGACGCCCACCTGTGCCCATGTATGTGCACCAAGCTCAGGATATGCTCACTTCATTTAGCAGCAGAACTGTTGCATACACACTGCAACACACTCATGTCAAACAAAAACTGTAAATAATAAATATCTTTGAGCTAATTTAAATTTCAGTCCATGTGCATCAGACACTGAAGACGTATCAACAGGTCTACAAAATGTTTAGCAGAAAAAATAATTCTAGGAAATATCTGAGTAGTCTATAAAAAATCATATACAATGCTATTTTGAAAATCAAAATACACTCAAAATTATCAGGTGAAGCCATTAATTTGAGTTGTTTTAATATTTTATGTTGTTATACCATCTAGAAGTTATAAAAATAAATGGCAATGAGTCATTTAAAACATTATTTGAGATTTTCATGACATTCTCAAAAATCTGGAGATCTCCATTTTGAATTGTGACATAACCTGTGCATAAAGTAGGATAAGTTAATGCATTTCAGAGAACATGCAGAATTCATAAAATGCTTTATGAATAAAATGTCAGCATTAAGTATCATGAAATTCAAAATAAAGTACAGAGATAATTTTCACTTTTATATCAAACTACATTAGTATATTAATTTATATACAGAAACCTACTTATTTTCTGACAGGCTGATCAACTGCTTTAAAACAGAGCCACTTGTCAAAAAAAACCTCCAAAAAAACCCACCCCAAAATGCTCCACAAGGTCTGCTTTGCATCCTGGCATGCACCAACAACTTCGAACAAGCATCTCCTCTGCACTTTAAGCAAGTTCTTTGACATCTACCACCAATTTCTCTTATCTCCAGTATGGTAACTGCACCTACACATGACATTTACATATCTATTCCTAATCCCAGTACTAAGTCCTAAAATCAAACAGAAAGATTGCTGATCAACATATCAAAAAAACCCAAAAACCAAACAAGCCAGTTTCTGATCAGTTTTCACTGTTGAATAATTGCGTAAGATGACAAAGATGCACTTCAAATCTCCCATAATACACACAAATTTTTACTCCCCAAAACCTTTTGAATGCTAGCATTACACCCATATGTACAGGGATTACCACTGTGAGGTTGAAGTAAATATCTTACTTGCAGCTCCTATGAATTTTATTCACAGCATCGAGATCCTGCATATGGTTGCAGGGTCAGAGAGCAATTCCAATTCAGAGCACCCACACAGCAACAAAGAGAGATGCATCTTCAAACTCTCCAGCGTGCACTTGCACAGTGTGTTATTGTTACTATTGCATGCAAATTTTCTTCTATCACAGTATTAAGCCTATTTTGCTCATTTAAAAGTAAATTTAACAAATATTCGTTTCCACACATATCCAGCCGCACATTACAAATCATACAATAATCTTTGACTTAGCCATAAAGTGAATTAGTGCCAGAAGATTATCACCACCTGTGTTCAAGAAATAATCAGTATTGATACCTTGGCACACATCTTTGAGCTGCTGACATAACAAATGGAAATGGATGTTTCATATTAAGGGTTGTCTTCTGTGAACATCAGAAATCTTCTCAAATATATTTATGGAAAAATACCAGCAAAGCATATTGAAGCTACACTTTTTCCTTATTTTGAGGATGATCAACTAAATCACTCACAATGGTTTCAGACTCTTATCCTATACAAGTCTAACTATGTCTTTGGAATTCAACTTCCTTTCTCCACAACAAAAATAAATATATTAAAAAAACGCAAGATTATAATAATTATAAGCATTCATATGAACAATATTTTTAAGGGGATTATGGCTAAGAAATTCAGGTTTCCTATACAGTCTGCTACTGCACTGTAATTCTTAACCAACATTTAATAAAATTAACCCCTTGGTATTTTTTCAGGCAAAGAATATGCATTCTTTAAACTGTATTGTTCCACCAATAAAAATAAGTACCTTGCAAATGGAAGGCTAGGCAAACTGAAGTTCAAATTTTATCATTAAATCTTGCTTGGCACTGCAGACCCAGGTGGAATTACAGACTAGTGATGTGTGTGCTTTTACTCAAAATATCATTTAAACATAATTTAACTGGTTTCTGGTATGTAAGACCAGCAATACCAGGACAGAGCAAACGTCCATCTGTCCCAGTATCTTATATCAAACCATAGCCATAAGCAGATGCTAAGAGAAGAGAAGGAATAAAGGAAGCATTTATTCTGTTTCTAGTACTTTTCCATTCCCCACCTGTTTTCATTTGGGACACCCTGAACTGACTGTGGTTTCTACACATTTAACAGCACTCAGATCATGCCTTCCATCTCCATCTGAATCCACAAAATCTTTTAGCATTAACAATCCTTTGGCAGTAAGTTTTACAATTCTCTTAGCTATTCTTTTGGTTTTCGGCCTGGTTCTTCTTAGCTTATTAGAAGCACCATATTTCTTATGTTGCAAAACTGTCAGTTTGTCCAGGCCACATCTCAAGAACTTCCTTTTAGACCAAAAAGTGCCAGCCTATTCCACCACTCTCATCCAGAAGCCATTATGTACCTTTAACCATTGTCACCCTTTGAACCATCTCCAGTCCCACATCGCCTTTGCTGAGAACACCAAAACTGCACACAATATTCAGAACATTGTTAAATAACTGCTGGTTTATAGAGCATACAAACATCTGCTTTAGTCTCTATTTACATTCTAATTATCCTTAACATAATAATCCTAACAACTGTTTAAGTGACAGATGACATTTTCCACATGATAAACCTATAATTATACACATTAGGAATGGTATAGCTATAGCTCCTGATCTTTATTCCAAGCTGATGGCATTCAAATAAGAGATCAATACATTACACTATGTGCAATTATTCCAACTCTTGGACTTACTGTCCCATTGCCTGGTCAAATCCGTAAAACTGCCATGGCTCTGAAGTTGTGCTGTAGAAAAGAACTTACTTTATTACTCTGCTCCCACATAAAATCAGTATTGCTAAATGCTAATGAAAAAAGCAGTATCTGCTTTAAGCAAGACAAACATTCATATACATATAAATCATTGTAAGTTCAGTACTGAATTTCTGTGTGTACTTTCCCCAAATGGTTTCCATAAAACAAATGAGACCTAGGAACAAAATTTCAAAATCACCACCTGCTTGTTTTCCTCATATTTTAAATAATTAACTACTCAACAAATGTAAATGCTAAAAAAAAAAGCTCTTATTTAATTTTCATTTGTACTACAGTTAAAAAAAGAAACAAACATTGATCGGGTACTCTTTTTTCTGCTAAGCATTGTTTTCCAAACCAACTCTAGTTACTACTAACCTTGTTTAATGAGTGTGTTGCAGTCAAGTGACTGCAGTCAAGAAACGTTACATTTGACATTAAATACTCAGAGTACTCTTTTTCCTTTAATGAAAACAGCACAAAATTAAAACCAGACATCTATATACAATCTTTTCCCAATCATGTAACATACAATACACTTAGGTTTACCCAAGAATGTATCAGCTGCAGAATTCACTGAATGAAACCATAAATCTGTTCAAAGTTTGATGTTGACATCAGTTACCACCATCTATAGCCATCTAACTGTTAGTGTATTATTCACTGGCACTTTGATAATTTTGATCCCTAGCTAATCACCTCACTCCAAGTTAAATTACATAGATGTGACAGAGCAGGCCTTTGGGAAACTCAAAACCATCCTAGTGTGAAATCTTTCAGTACTTTTCTTGACAGAGCTGGTTGACAAGTCTCCAAAAGGCCATGCAACAAACAGGAGAGCAGAGAGAGGACTTGGACAGGAGTAATCTCATTTTGAACCATCTTCAGAACAGTCAACAGATCAGCCAGGCAAAGACGTGCTATTTTCATATAGAAACCCAGCAAGTTATCTTGAATTTTTTCCTATTTATTGTTAGCAATTTATTTACAAGAATTTTCACTCCTTAGACTTACACAGGTTTTTTTTCAAACATCATTTTCATATGTAATTTTTAAGTGAGAATACTTATTCTATTTCTACTATGCTGTACTAAAACAATGCAGAAAAATATAACTACAAGATAATTTTTAAATTTCTGTCAAATGATGGGAGGGTAATATAACAATGAGCATGTAATTACCCCAACTCAGATCAGTATGTGCAAAACAGCATTATATTTAGCAGTAAGAATTTATTGCTGTTACCCTTAACTTGATCGTTCACGTGTCAAATTTTGTTTTTCCAAGACTGCCTGCACTGTGTAAAGATCTGTTTCCAGGATACCTACAATTGTGCAGTACATAACATCTGTTGCTTTGCATTTTCAGAGCCTCACAAAGAATACTTTCCTATATTCACTTGAGTGTATGGACTGAGAGAACAGATATATTGTCACAGTTCAAATAAACTGACAACTACAGCAACTATTCAGTACTGAAAAGCATCCAACTAACTACCATCTGACGTTGCTCAAACAGGCAAAAGCCAGGAAATTCAGAGTTCAGCACTGAATTCTGTTAACGAACTGACCATTTGTTTAAACTTACAACACACAGGCAAGAAATAGCCACACTCTAGACCAGAGAACTGTGAGTTAAACCAAGTCATTGAAAAAATTGTTGTCAGTGATTTAATATATTCCTATGATAACTAAGTGAGAAGTCGGGGAAGGAGGAAGTTGCAGATCTTAAACCTAAGAAGTGAATCGTCTTTCATCAAATCCCTTACCAGTAGGCTACCAGACATCAAGGCTCACATGAATATTCAGGCCTAAAAATTTAAATGTTTTTTTATAACACCTGGTTTCACTGTTCAAATCTGCTCTTCAGCTAAAGGGGGAAGGGTTCCTAAATTGCAAGAGAAGAGTTCCAAAATGTCTTCCCTAGTGAAATAGTTTGAGACGTACCATCCACACCTTTAGTCCACAGACACAAATATTTTTGAAACAACCTGAACAATTGAAAGGAAGACGTTCTAGTCACTTATTTCAAGTCAGCAGTTAAAAAAATTAAAAAAAAAAAAAACCCACAACCCAAAAAATTGACAGTTAATGTCTATGAGACACGAATCAATTTAGAAGAGGATCCCAGTAAAACACCATTCTATAGCAGTCACAGTACTAAATGACAAAAAGGTCAAATTTTGAAAGGAAACAGCAGATACCACCACAAAACTAGCAGATGTTCCTAAAGGATCATCTGTACAAAAACATAAGCATATGTGAGAGAAATCCAACACTATCACGAAATCAGTTGGTGTCTAACATAATAGCAGTTCCTTATGGCAATATGGTAATACATGTATCAGATACTCAACACATTATGGTTTTTTGTCTGCACATACTGTTACAACATAAGTCATAAAAACCAGGACCACTGATTTCCTTGAAAGGAAAACATTAGTTCCACAGCCCACTAATGTTAAGCTACACAGACTACTCAATTCTTCAGGTTATGTTCTCAGATTTTCACCCACTTAAGCTTTTTCATAAATTGTCTTAGTAGGATAAAAATATCTTTGGAGTACTGCACGTATTGAAGAAAAACTTCCTCCTAAAGGCAGTGCATAATATAGCCAGACATACCTAAATGAAACAGCAAACAAAAAGGGATTTCTTCTATCCAATACCTATTTGTTTGGGTTTTGCATAATTACAACAGTATCTATTATTTACCTGCTGCTTCTGTAACATACATAGTTAACAAGACATTTACAAGGAGAGGAAAATTGTTTTTCTAAGTTTAGTTTTATTGATTCCAACAAGAGAAGATGACAGACTGTCTGGCTTTTACTTCTATTTTGCAACTGTAAAAAAAAAACCCATGCATTTTCCAATTAACTACACTTAGAAGTCAAGATAAGCTGGCAACACTTGATGCAATAGAAAAAGACAACGGTGCTTAACAGAGGGATACAGATTCAGGGATGATATGGTAAAACAACAATCAAAGAAAGAATACAAGTATCTAGAATCTGAAAGAGGGGTTAAAAAAATTAGTGTTCCTCAAGGGTCAAAAAACAGGATAATTAAGAAACTGAGATTTCTACATAGATAAGGGATTTGACTGCATGCCTTTTAATGATTTAAAAAGAACATTAATTTACACTGAGAGAAGGACTCAGTGTTACAGCACTATTATGGATATGAAAATACCACTAGTATGGGCATCAAAGATTGGTTAGCATATCAACTTTTTTTTAATATACACCTTTGGATTCTCTCCCTCATGCTATATAAGCAAGACCATCAACTGACTCTTGCACACCTTTGCCCAAAAGGCATCGTCAAGAGCTGTCAATTACTCTGTGAACAAGAAAATTACAGAACCTTGATAACTTTTTTTTTAATAAATTTGGATTCTACTCCTCATCCCCTTATTGTGCCTCCTGTGACTCTCCAGTGATTCACACACACACCTCACACTACAGCATCACCCTGCATGTCTCCCTGTCTGCCCAGCAACAGCTCCAGTGTCCCCTTCATTCACTCATATCCCTCTCCACAGTACCCACGGATCCCTCCCACACCCACAGGGCACTGCACCAAAATCCTGACACTCCCATACTATATCAGCTCACCCCCACCACAGCACGCTTGATTGCCCCGTGATTCCCACCCATCTTTCTTCAATCCGCCTGCTCAGCGGCCAAAAACCAGCACCAGCTACGCCTGGCTTGTTCCTGGTGTGCCAGCTGCCCAATGATGCATAATGTGCCAAGCACCCAGCCAGGCACCATCCTCACTCCCCAGGCAGGAAGAGAAGAGGAATAAAGCAAAACATTGCCTTATCTATAATATCAGAACATGGCAAAGACTGAACTATTACACAGTGCAACAGGAGCAACGAAGAAAAAAAACCCAACCACAAAAAACAAAACCCATCACCTTTACCCAAGTCTAAAAGTTGCTGAGTTTATGGCCTACAACAACTTTAAGATAACACAAACCACAGTATCATCAACGGAAAGTTTATAACATAAAAAGAAAAGGCCATGAGGAAGGGTTACTTTCTATGAAAGCTAAATAAATCCTGTTAATTCAAATTCCCATAGCATCAGAATCCAACTCACTAACACAGGCAGCACTTAATGTGTATGCAAACCTGAACACACAAATATAATTTGCAAGACCTAGCATAGAAATCTTTTTCCTGGAACAAAGATTTAAATATCTGATCTCTCTCTTTGGAGGTAGAGAATTAAAAGGCCCTATTAGATATCCAGGGTAGGTTAGCCCCTTTCAATGTAAGCAAAGAGGTGCATAAATGTGCGAACTACAAGGAAAAACAGAAAGCATGAAACAAGTTGTGCCACAAACACATAGCCATGAACTGATCTTCTGATAAAGGACAAAAAACACATGGACAGTCAAGATATTATGTTTTAAAGCCCCCTGAAAAAAAGAACACGTTTTAAGACTCTTTTAATTAGTGTATCCTAGTTCCATGAATATTTTTCAATTTCCACTATAAATTGTAGATTAATAAATTATTTTGCAGCTTCATGCAGCATTTTTCTAAAAGACATTAATTTTACAGACTCCCTGGAAAAAGATTTGAGTGTCTTGTAAGCTCAGACCCCATGGTATTGTTTAAAACTGCATGCTTTCCTCCTTCAATTTAAATCTTAAAGCCATATATTAATGTGGCACATGAACACCTCACTTTCAGTTACACTTCATAATATTTATTTTTATGTTTCTTCCTTAAAAATAGTTTTTCTGTTTAGACACTAGATAAGCCACCTAGAGAAAACATGTTCTCTACATGTCAAAAGTAGAATCAAAAGCTTCGAATTTGGTCCTCTTGGAACTTCAGTAATTCACATTTTGTAACAGCCAGTTTCCATTTCCATTATTCCTGACTGACCGATAGACTGACAGATGTCTTACTTTAGAGATCCCAAACAGACTACTGGTATCTATTTCAGCCACATCTGTTCCTAAATAGCCTTGGCAACAGGCCACTATGCACTCGGAATTAATTTTAAGTCCTTTACTGCTGACTCTTTCACTGTTGAAATACATAAGTGATTCCTTTTCCTTATCGCTGCACTTAAATAGAAAATCTATAAGTCTATATTTTAGATAAATATCAACAAGAATTATAGCATACTATAAATAAGAATAGTATACTTAATATATTAATTTGTTTTACTTCATTATGAAAATATATATTCATTATTTTTATTTTATTCATTATGAAATATATATTCAATATTACATTAACCTCTGGATTGCTTGCTCCAAGATCTTATTTTCTTGTTGGTTAATTAATTTAGAAATTATGCTCAATTACCTATACTTAAAAAGCAAGTTTATCCAAATTATTACTATTATTATCCAAATAGTCAGTCCAGCTTGCAAGCTGTCAGTCAGAGAAAAACTTCATATACCGTTCAGTTTAGTACACTACACATACAAGAAACTACACTTATAAAGTTTTTCATAATGATCAAAATCCTCCAGACTTCACATACTGATAAAGCACCAGGCAAGTGCCATTTTCGTTACACTTCCTGACAGAAATCTGCTGAAAAACTGCAATTATTGTTAATCACGAAACCCTGGGCAATCTTTAAAAACATGCTGGAGGCTTTAAAAAAATATCAGAATTGAAGTCTTTATTTAACAACCAAAAAAGCCATATGTATAAAGAGGATACAAATTATCTTCTGGGAACTTGTAAAAATCACGTATAATATTCAAATCTGCACTTAAGATAGCTTTCTCTGCTATAGTTTTGAAGCAGCACTCAAAACAAGAATCTCCACACTTCAGGGCTGGATTATTAATAGAGAGAGAAGTCTTGCCTTTTTCTTAATTTCCATTATTATATTTATAGCATAGGAAAGCCACACAGAAAGAAGCTAGAGAAAAAACTAGCACCCACTGACTGTGAGCTCTGCTTTTCATTGGGGCACCCAGTGCACCGGTACAAGCAAGCAACCAGCTATGGGTCAGAGGGGTTCTGCCTCCAGTGAGGTATCTCAGCTGAGCTGCACGCCCAGGCTGGAGCTGCAGCCTTTCCAAGGGGGCAGCTGAGCTGTGCCTCACACTTTCCCATATTCCCACCCGACACATTCAGTCCCCCAGGCTCCACATCCAGTTACCTGCCCAAGCCTCACTTCTGCCATAAGCTTTGTTACAATAAAGAACACACAAAATTCATAATGGGTCATGCTTATTTGAGAGGGAAGAACTTTGCTGGATAGTGAAGAACAAAGGAAGCCATCAAAAATCATCAGCAAGCATGGGCAGCAAAAACCCCTTGGAGACAGAAGCTGCAGAAATACAGGACAGGGTACAGAAGGAAGTTCTCCCAATAATCAGGCTGCCTAGAGCCCCACAGGAACAGTGCAATGGGGCAGAACTCTACATGCATCACTGTGACACAACTGGGCCCAGGCACAGCAGATGTCACCTGCTTGGGAATTTTGAGCTGGGATTTTGAGCTCTGGCAGAATCTGGAGAAGCCAAGGCTGCACAAACTACCATGTGTAAGGAACCACAGAGTTGTGGATGACAAACAACAACTTCAGCAAGACAGGAATTAATTTGGAGAACTATAGGGGATGGGGCATTAGGAAAAAGGGAAGAAAGCAACTGCCTTGGAGCTCTCTGATTTTGACAAACTGTAGCAATTGCTGTAGAAGAAAGACCTTTTCCTAAAACAGGAAGAATTGCCACATACAAGTCCAAGCAAGAGACAGTCTGCAGCACTTGCAAAGTGTGAAGACCTGGCTTGACCTCTTAGAGCCTAAGGCAAACTACGTCATGAAGCTTTTGGGTTGGAGAAAGCATGAATAAGCCAAATCCCAGTGGAAAGACTTGTCCAGAGAGCCGTTATCCATCTCTGAACACTGCACTGCTGTACTTATCTACGAATGAGACCCTGCCACAGATGGCTCCTCCCAGCACCAGTACAGAACACCCCAGGGCAAATGCTACTGGGAGCCAAGAATGAGGGAGAGAAAAAACATTCAAGCTCCAGAATCCACGTTTGACTGCAGCCTCTCAAAAATGAAACTATTCAGCAGCTCAATGCCACATAGTATAAAACCAAATTGTCAGAGAAAGAAGTTTCAGCATATATTTAATACATGTGCAGTAAAAGCCCAAATCCTGATACAATTGGCAGCAGCTTGTCAGTGCTGCTTTCCATAAGACTCCTGAAGTCCTGCCATCTGCTATAGGTCTGACTTTAGGCACTGCATACTTCATTACCTTTCAGGAACTACGAAAAGTTTCTGATGTCTGTATGAGTAACATGAAGATGAAAAACTCTTACACAAAGTAGCAACTGAGGGGGATGAATTTTTCCTAGGAAAACAAACAAACCAAACCAGCCAAACAAAACAAAAAAAGCCAAACACACACATACAAATATCCCAAACCACAGAATATACTCCCCATCTCGGGAAGTATGGAGCAATATACACCAAAATTTATTCTTCCTGTCTGCACTTAAAATCCTTCACTGATGACAATTACAGGACAATCATAGACCCTAGTTCCTGATATACAGCAATTCAATCTACATTAAAGGAGGCAGAACATAAAGTGGCAGTCATATTAGAGCTCCACACACAGAACTAAATAATTAATAATCACATTACAGATCACATACACAGAGACATGTAGTTAATCCCAAATGGGAAGGAAGAGAACCTTCAGCACTGAGTAACAGCATTATACCTAAAGCACCCAGACTGGCTCCCCAAGAGGAAAGACTGTGCATCCACACCAGGTGCAGGGATGATCAGAACTCAGCGGACCTGCTGAAAAGCAGGTATTGAAGTCTGAGACAGCACTGCATTAACACGGTTACATTGTTCAGAGAAGAGGAGTCAATAGCAGGGCATGACTCTGTATTTGTTCAACTTCGGTAGCTCCGGTATCCCAACATGGTTACATGTAATGAACCATAATGACTTCATCTGTGACCATCTGACTACTTCTTTGCTTCTCTCAATGCTGACTCTATGGCTATGAGATCTTACCTGTATGAACTTCTACGTTCTGTCCAATACACTTATAAAATAAACCTGGTATTTTAAACCTGGACAAGCTAACCATGCCGCCCCAGAAGGCAAACACGCTGCCTGGAAACAGCATTCCTGAACACAACTTTGATTTCTCCTTCATGTAAGCACTGGGAGGTCACGGAAATAAACAAGCACCTTTAGGAGTGTGTACACAGTTTTAAAACTACAAATATGTTTACACAGTTTCTAGGAGAAAAATATCTATTTGGATACGTTCAAGCAGCATTCCTTGGCTTCTTAAACTTACTTGATCAAATCCTTTAACCACACTTTCTCAGCGTGTTGCCATGTGAACACCACAGAGCAACGAGGACCTGCAACAGAAGCCTCATCACAAAACTCAGGTACATCCCCCAAAACCATACTCTCCTCTCTGTGCTCTGGTTTATGTACCTGCCAAAGAGTATAAGCCAGAAAAAGTTGATGCCGCAGAAACAAAATCAAATCCTCTTACTGCTCTGCCTGGGGCTAAGAGGCCATATAAACATCCTCTCTACCTTCTGTCCTTTTCTTATGACCCACCAAGAAGACAAGGCTCTTGCCAGAGAGAGTTGGTTCAGGTACAAGACACTCAATGCGTTATAAACAATTTCTTTTTCTTTTCAGTCAGCAAAGTACCCTCTAAGGGAACAGGTGTGCCAGACAGCACTGCCCGTAAGCACTTTACTGCAATCCCGGTTTAGGGTGACTCTGCCCCGCGCTGCCCGGAGAGCCCCCGGCCGCCTCTCCCCGCACG
>VXAD01008436.1:1338531-1352970 GCA_013399195.1 Dicrurus megarhynchus
GTCGGCACCGAGGGACCGCCCGTGCCCTCGCCGGCAGTGGCGGGACAGAGGGGCCCAGCGGCCGGGGCCGCGCGTCCCTCCCGGCGCCGGGCAGAGCGCGGGCGGCACCCGGCCGGACCCCGCGTCAGGTGCGCTGCCCACGGGGCACAGCGGCCAGAAGGCAGTCGGGCGTCTCAGCGCTCTGCTCTCCTCAGTTACTGCCTCAAGGAGAGCCACGAAGGAACGCTCCAGCAACATAAATTAGTTTTCCTTGTCAGAGTCCCACGTCTTCCACTTTGCTGTTATGATTAACAATATTGCTGGTTTTTAGCTTTAGAAAACTACGACATGAAGTTCGAATAGCCCTTCCATATTAAAAAGGCTGAGTCTTTCACAAGTCATGACTCTGACATAACTTTAATGTAAATACCATGTTGACATTCGTGCTGCAAAACAGATTATTGCCATAAACCAGGGTGGAAGCATCACGCAGTTATACCCTTCACTCGTAACAACCGAGCAATACAGTGACTCGGAGTCTGACACTGACTCGTACAACAACAGATCTGCTATCAAGTGGGCCAGTGCAGAAAGAATACCCAGAAGGGTTGTGTAGTCATCCCTCACCCTCAAAGCTTGAATGCAGGGGAGGAAGACCACTTTAACTCCTGCTCTATGAATTATAGACTTTACTGCTTGGAGATATGACAGCTTTACTTACAGATGCTGTAAGATTCACTGATGACAATCACCTTAGAGTGCAGGGCCAACTCACATTTATAAGGTGCTCCTGAGCCTGTAAGGGCTAAACTTGTACATTTTATAATGTCATGGTGGCTTGCTAGTGCATGAAAAGGGTATTTTTAAATGAGAAGTTCAGTAATTTCATCTTTATTGTTTCCCTTTCTGGTGTGTCTCCTTACACACCAAATGTAAATGTCCTGAGAAATAAAGCAATGCATTGAAAATATTGCGTTTTGCTGATGGATACAAGTTACAGTTCAAACCACACGTTAGAGTATCCAACGCTCTTCCTGTGATGTTTAGTACTGTAGAAGAGAAATGTTATTATGGGTAAGGAAATGTGATTGCAATCAAACAAGCCAAGAGCTCATGAGATGATACATGTTCTCAAGACATGTTGCCTTTCTTCACAGTTCCATAAAAACAAGCTGCTAATTATGTAGCTGAGAAGACGGGTTTAAGACACAAAACTCACCATGGTACAACTTTTTGATACTTACTTTGCCATGTTTAAAGTATATTCCAAATATTTGTTAAATATGCAACCTGTAAGTGCTTTTCAATTTGCATCAAGCCATTAATACAGCTTGTACTAAAATGCAGCCCTCACCAATTTGCCTTTCTGAATCACAACATGACCACACAAGGGTTTTGTTTGCTTAAAGCTTTTAATAATTGTCTCGATTTTTTTTTTTTTGGTCCCTTAGGTCTTCTTTGTTGGGATATAAATATCTCAGCTGTGGGGTAATCAAATAGAATAAGGTATAAATAATTAAAATTATGTGTAGACCGTGCAAGTTTTGTGCAAAATATCTTTAAGCAAAAAAAAAATGAGTGACAAGGCAGGAAAAACTGAGAGCCAAACAAACAAACTTGCCTTAACATTTATCATTCTGGTACAGCAGTAGATGAACCAATTCAGCTTGTGTCTGTTATTTGGTGTCAGTGATCTTTAATGTGTTTGCACTGATGTCATTCAAAAGGAAAGCTAAATCATTAACTGGAAGATAAAGCATAACATGAAGCTAGAAGATACAGTCAAATCACTTTTGAGGCTGTATGCCCTGTATAATCCCCTGCAGTCATTTGTATTTGTTTCTAGGACAATTTATTAGCCTATACCACCTAGTGCATATTATATATTATCACAAGATGATTTCTCATAAGGTACAGGAAAGGATAAGCTGCTAACTGTCTTAGAACCATAAAATAATACTGTTTTCAGCACCACCAGTGGAAAACTCCTGAGAGACTTGTAACATCCTTCAACTGATGTAATTAAAACTTCTAACACCCTCTTATAGACATTACTTGAAAAGTCTATTAAATCAGTAACAGTTAAGATACTAAATGTATTAGATAAAAACATAAAATAGTAAGAGAACTGTATACAGTAACAAAAACCATACTAGTCTGTTCACTGTGTTTTGCTACTGTTCACAAATCCTCAATCCCCACAATTCTTTGCAAATCTGAGATAGACACTTTTTTCCTGGGGGGGAAAGTTCTAAGCAAGTCTATTCTAACTGACTTTTTTTTTAGGTATCACAACTTTCAGATTTGCACACTGAATTTGGAAATGCATGGAGTAGCCCAGCAGTACAATTCTATCCATTCTTCTACACTATGTCTGGAACTCTCACACACAGAACTTCCTTGTGCTTTCTTGTAGGAAAATGTTTGTGTGTATCAATGATCTAATGTAGTACCTTCTGTGATGTTCTCGTATCAGAGAAAGAAAAAGAAGACAACCCATAGGAATTGTGTAGCAGGCATTCAAGCAGCATAGAGCACCGAGCCTACATGCAACAGTCTTGATTTCCTCCACATCTTTGACCGTAGCCAATTTTGGAAGTGGAGCATACCTGTACCTGTGACAGCAGAATGACCAAGGAACTTCTAGAAGTACAGTGTGCTGCATGAGGAAGTGGCATGGTGTAGAAGACATTGCAGGTCAGCCAAAGCAGCTAAAGTGTGTTTGACTTTCCTGTTCTCTCACATGCATTTTGGTTCCTACCAGAAAGGAGCTTACAAGGAAAACAGAGAGAGATTTTTTAAAAGAGCATGTTGTGGCAGACAAGGGGAAATGGTTTCCAGCTGCCAGTAGGTTCAGCTTAGGTTTTAGGAAAAAGTTCTTTACTGTGAGGGTGGTGAGGCACTTGAACAGGCTACTCAGGCAAGTTGTGGATGCCCCATCCCCAGAAGTGTTTAAGTCCAGATTGGCTAGAGCTCTGAGCAACCTGGTCTAGTGAAAGGTGACTGTGGTCATAGCAGGGATGTTGGTACGAGATAGTCTTTAAGGTCATTTCCAACCCAGTCCATCCCCATCCTATAATTCCATACCAATAGATACAAGAAAATAGAGAAGCCTTGTCCACCTCTTAATAAAGAGTAAGTTGAATAACTTTATCATAAACCTTCAAATTAAAGTTTTCAAAATCAAGTTTTGAAACTTTTCAGATAGTTCTGGAGAGGTTGTGGAGCTGCCTTAGAAATGGTCTTAACAGTTTTATTTGGTTGGGTTTTTTAGACAAATATCTCAAGTAAAGTCAGAACAAAAAAAAAGAGGGCAGGGGGGAAGGAGACCCACCAGAAAGGGAAGCAAAGCCATTATCAAGAACAGCAAGGGACAGTTTCTCCCTAAGAAACAGGGAGCTAAGGAAGACGCCAGGGCTAGCAAGGCAGGGATCTTTCTGGCCAGGACCCACCTGGAAGTACCTGAGCAAGGAAGTCTGGGAAGTGTACTAGAATCCATCAAAACCCCAGATCATCAGCCAAGTTTATAATGATGAGGCAGGTCTGGATCAGAAGGCTTCAGAGCCAGGTCAGGGTTGTGGCTGAGTTGCAGACCAGCATCACACAGCATCTGTAAATGAAAACGTTCTAGTCCCAGACTGAGCTTGAATAAAGCTCCAGGCTCATGTGTAGCGTCATTGAGGGGGCTACAGGTGGGGCTGCTCACGGTTTTTAAGACTCAGTAGTGTCCTCATGGCCCTTGCAGCCAAAAGGGCAAGAGGAGGAATTCTGAGGAATAGTAGGAGTAGGCTGCTTTATAAAGGAAGTGGGGTTTAGAGTGATTACAAGTCAGGTAGGATCCCACATACCTGACCAAGGTAAACAGAACTGTGTTTAACTAAGTTCAACAGGAGTCCGGATAGCTGGACAAACCCCTTGTATCAAGGTAGGTCCAACATCAAGCTGAAAAGCAGAGTCACTAGGTCAGGTCAGGTGACAGTAGCCAGTGCCAGTGCTAGCCCAGCAGCCACCAGGAAAGCTTGTATTATCAAGGCAGGTCCAAGGTCAGGCAAGAATATCAAGTTTGTGGGTCAGGATCTGGATATGGCACACGCATGACTGCAATAACACAAAGGCAGACATCATGCATAAGATCCTCTTTTAAATGATAGATCTTGTATGAGGGAGGGGAGATCTCCCTTGTGGTTTCTTAGAGCTTGTTCTCAGTAGTCTGGACCCAGGGGAGGTTTTGCCCCACGTTGGGGTGCTGGTCTTGAGCACAACCAGATGGCCTAGAAGAGAGAAGCAGCCTCTGGACCAAGAGAAGAGGCAGTAGGAAACAAGGAGAGGAGCTAAGCTCTCCTTAACTAATTGTATTTCTTTCTGGAAATCATCCCTTTCTCTCTAGATGCTAAGAAATAGTGAGAGCCTCAGAACTCTTTTCTGGAAGAACCTTGTGAAGTGAAGAAAGAGGTAGGACAACCTGTGACAGAAATAGCGAGTGAGGGAAGTACAGCTAGTGTTTACTGAAGGACAGCAAGCAGGTAAAGCTTGCTATTGGAAAATATGTTCTCCCACATCAAGAAAAATGTCTGTAAAAATGCAATGAGGTAAGTAGGCCAGTTTTTGATTCATGAGCAATGTGATGTTCCGGTTAAGGAACAGGTATTTAGACAAGAAGAGATGAGGGGACACTCTGGGGAAAATACCTTATTCCCATTCTAGAGGTTTCAACTGAACATTTCTGGTAGCTGACTTGTTTTCAGTAGCTAATGGAGATTTCCTTCTGGAGAAACCTGAAGTTTGAAGTTGGCAGCATACCCTTGGCTTGTATGTTTTTCTGACTACAGTGTGCGTTTATACAGTGAGGGTTTAGTGTATAGTCAGTTATACTTCAGCAGTTCATTCACAGATATTAGCTCTCCTAACTATGCTCCCTTCTTACATTTCTACTTTAGAAAATAATCCTTTGTAACTCTCTATATTAATTCAGCTCTGTTGAGTTGGTTTATCATGAAGAAGTGACATTAAGCAGAACACAATTTTTTTTGCATTATAAGCACAGCCATAAAGTATTCTGAAGGAAAATAGCATCCATGATCTGTAACAGAGAGCATTACTATTGCTATGTATCTTCATATTTTCAAAAGAAGAAAATCATTAAAGAAGAGAAAAAGAAATGTAGGTAAGGAAATGGACAAACCTTTGCAAAGAGAACAACAAGAACAAGTGAAATTATTATGAAGATATAAGAAGCTGCAGGAATGCAGTCTGAAGTTGAAGCCATTCCTGATACCCCCATGAATTGAAACTGATCTTAATCAGAACAATAGAGAAAAATGTGGTAATGGCAAGTATATAAAATGAGAATGTGTTAATCAGAGGATGTTGTCTATTCTTTGCATTAAGGTTGGTATGCTATCTTTTTAAGGTAAATTTTTTTCCTGTGAATCTTATTTTCTATTGTTCTGTCACAGTGTTGGTAAATGTGTAAATATTAGTTGCTTCTATTTTATTTCATGCAAAATGCAGTGCTGCAAACTACTACAAGCAAGGGAACCGAAAACTAGGGCTGATATTCTATGTTTTACGTACCCTGTAGGCAACCTAAATACTTAAGAGAATGCTTTGAGAGCATTGTCAGTTTTAATTTTATATTGCATAGCTTCTGACAGTTTGTTAAATACATATATGAATTATTTAAAAAACACTTATGTAGATATCTAAATAACAGTGTATTTGTAGATCTTCAGTTCACTGTTTCAACATGTTTTTATGTACTATGTTTTTCAAGGTTTCTTTGTAATATGGGATTTTCAGCTAAGGAAAGAGTGTAGACCATTTATAATTTCTGAAATAATTACCATACAACCCATCTTGGTCAATAAAAACAAAGACCAATTTCTGCATATTTTCCCTGATACAGCACCAGGCAGAACTCCAAGTTTCATTTCTGTTCTTCCTCAATTGGAATGAGTGAGAAATGAGTAGGGTTTTTTTTTCATTTTTTATCTTATCTTAGATATATATAAAAAAGAGAATGGAATTTAACTCTGTGATTTCTAAAACTATTTGACAAGATGGTTCTCTGAACAGAAGTATTGTATTTTTTTAAATCAGAGACTTATGTTTTTAATATGTCAAAAGCAGTTGATAAGGCCATGGTGGATCTAGTTTTAATCAGTTGCAATATTGAAATAATTGCAAGATTTTTTTACTGTGACAGAAGATAGAAAAGATTTGTTTTACTTGCTCTCAATACTTAGTTTAGAATTATTTCTATTAATCCTTATTACCTCTGGAATTGCATATTGCTTTTCTGTGTTAGTTTATTAATATTCTGTAACAGTATCTTTTGGAGAAAGGGGCTCTCTGTTTTCTTCTGGTGAATTCAGGAACCTTGGTTCTCCTTTAATCTACTTCCCTTCACCTGGAGACTCCTTCTGAGTGCACTGGGCCAAAGTCTGATGTTATTCAGGCACCTTGTTCATTTGGGCCAGGTGAAACCAGAGGCTTCAGTCTCTCAGACATCTTGTGCATGTAACCTGGAATTCCACCATTTCAGATTCCTCTGCTGTAGCTGGAGCCTCAGCTGTGTCTGTCACAGCCAAAAATGGGTCCACAACCTCCACAGATCCTCTTCTGTTGTTCCAGAACACCAAGAAGAGAAAAGCTGCAAGTCATGACTGTTTCTTATATACCATGCCTGCAGATATAACCTCACACGTGCACTGGTGGCAGAGCAATTTCTGCTGTCAGAAGTATGTCATAAAGAAGAAGGGAAAGGCCACTGGTCACAACCAGCCCTAAAAATAGAGTTTTAGGCCTTTGCTGGGTGACCCAGTATATGTGTGGGTACAAATCAACCCCAGAGTTTTCTCTGCATGCGGAAGTTGGATAATCCCGCTATAGCCTTAGTTAATTAGCGATATGTTCATAGGAGAGGAACAGTGTGAGTAATTCTTTCCATTAAAAGAGACCTTGATAGACCTTCCTGTGGGAGTCATGAGCAGAAATTTCAACATTTGGCTTGATGTTAATAGTATGAAAAATATCATAGAGACATTAGAAGCATCAGCAAAGCGGGGGAAGGGGGAAAGGTCTCCAATATTTTATAAGGGTGGTGATGGGAAAAAAAACCACCCAAAACTAATTGAAATAAGAAAACTCACAAGTGGTTTGTAAAATAGAGCCTCTAGTTACCAAAATACCTAATTCATTTTCCTTATTAGGTTGCTCATAACATTAAAATATTACTTTCTCTGAAGTATCACAGTGGCAAACATTGAGATAGCCTAGGTAGATCTTTCAAGTAGGTTGCATTGGCTGGAGGAGTTGAATTTTGTTATCAACAGTGGAAAAAGAAAAGGTAATTGAAAAGGTTTCTTGCGGTTTGGAAATGCCTTCCAAATATTCATTAAACATTTAAGCGACTAAATTTGCAGAATATGTTCCTGACATTGGCACTGGTTCTGTGGTATTTCTCTCATCAGATGGAAGTACTGTGTGTTATGCAGAGTGCATTCATGCATAAACAATATCATTTTCATAAATTAAAACCTCCCCTGCAGAAGGAACATCTGTGCCTGCCTTTGAATAAAAGATGGTGGCATGTGAGTTGCCCCTTGACTGACTAGAAGAATCTTTATATTTAAGAAGAAGGCGCATAACCAAAAGGCAAGCGAGCCTGGGTCAGCTTTTTCAATTTTATCTGAAAAATTGTCATTCATTTACCCCCCTCGGGTTATCTAGGGCACATTTAGCTGTATTGCCACTGACTGGGAAAGGGTAATCAGGTGCTTGAAAAGTTGCCTTTTGCTTTCTTTCTTTTCAGATTCAGGAACAGTTTTTGAGCGTGGAGCTGCAGGCTCCAGCGAAACGCAGGGAGATGCTGCAAAATCCATCAGTCGGCATCTCAATTAATTTTTAGCATGTTTTTAACGGGGAAGCCTGGCAGCGGGGGGTGCTGAACTGCTAGGACAGGTTTGCCATGCTTACACGTTGGGTGTCCGTAGCTATAAACACCTTTATAATAGACACCAGTAGCTTGATTTCTCCTGGGGAAAAAAAGATGCCCTCATCCATGGGAAAGCCCGTTTACTTTCTGCTGGGTTTAACTGAAATACTTATGAAATACCTCCGATTTGTGACAGGTTTCATATAAAGTATTTCAGGTAACGTCTTAAATCTGTTTTTGATGGTAGGAGGCAAAGACCTGTTGATAATTGTTCCTGGTCATTAGGGGAATTGCTCTCCCGCAGGTTGTGTCACTGGATTTCTTAAGCCTCAGAATAATCAGTGAAGATTAAAGGAATACGTTTCCCTTCTGGGAAGAGGAGGGGACGATGAATCGATAGCGCGGGTCCAGGTCTGCCTTGCGGGGGAAGGCGCACCTGCTGCCGCGCCGGGGCCGAAGAGCCCGCTCCCGGTGTGCCGGTCCCGGCCGGGGCTGGCTGCGGACACCCCGCGGGCCGGGAGGGGAGAGCCGCGGGCCAGGGCTGGCTGCGGACACCCNGGGCCGCCCAGGCGGGTGCGGGCGCCCGGCGCAGCCCGCGCCGGCAGCCGCAGCTCCCAGGCGAACTGCGCTTCTGCCCCGTTCCCCTCTTTCAACAAATCAGCATTGCAAATAGCCGGGTTCGCTGTAAACAAACGAACACCCCCGGCCCCCCCCGCTCCTCAAGGTAAGTAAAGAATCCGTGTCCTTTTTTTAGTCCAATTTTATTCTACAAATAATAAGTGTTGCACCTTTCATGAGCTATCCGAATAAAACAATAATCCCATAGGAATTACTTACACTAAGAAAAAAAAAATCACATTTAAGGAAAAATGCAACATTCGACCAAATGTTCAATACTATGTTGTTGCCAAAGGATGGATGTTTTTTCTAAAATCCCAGTGTGCATTACACCATAATATACAGGATTACAAACAAAATTACAGTACAGATTGATTCCAGTTGAACCAGCGTTACATTTCAAACAGCACTTATTCTGGACTGCATTGTACATGCAATAGCTATTGTTCTAATTACGGATTAAATGGTTTGAATTTGTTTCAAGCTACCGTACTAATCGACTACAATAGGTATATAGCCCGACTTTAACAACCTGATTAGATTTCGGTTCAGATTTATAAAATGAGCATATGACAACCACGGATTGTGTGAACATGTATAAAATCATGCATTTATATCGCCTGGAAACATTAACATCTTCAAGTTATCTTTTAAAAAAAAACAAAAACAAAAAAACAACCAAAAAAACCAAACCAAAGCAAACCAAAAAACCCAACAAACCAAAAAATCGGAATGCCAAGGGGTTCAAAGACTAAAAAGAAACAGTGCAAATTGTATGTGATAGTCAAGCAGCTTTCGATTTAAAAAGGGTGTTGGCATTTGCTTATAATCTTTATATACAAGTTTGTGCAAGTAATGTGTTGAGTTGATATGTTTTAATAGAAAATAAATCTATCGTTCTTATATCTTCTCAAGACCTAGGGGATCTGGTTCTTATTGTACGGGGGAAAGGAAAAAGAAATAAAGAAAAAAGAAAAAGAAAAAAAAAAAAAAAAAAAGACTTGCATGGGAAAGAAATTGCCCGGATTGTGCATTTTTTTTTTCTTCTTCATCTATTTGAAAAGGAAAGAAGTGCTAAGGCAACATAACTTCTCTAAGCACTTTTCTGCTGGTTTAAATTAGTTAAATCATTTTGTATAAATTAGATATAATTCTACCTTTCCAATATGTATAAAAATTGATGAAGCTGCATGGTTTAAAATAGGAAATTCACGTTATAAAAAGTCATTAAAAATTCTGTACAAAATCACAACAAAATAATTCAGCATGGGAAAGGTAACAAGTAGTAAAACGTTGGTTGAAAAATATAGATTTCATATATATTTTGTAATTGGCCCATCGCTAGTTTAAAAATTGCATAGATCCTAATTATTGCTTGTGATTTTGTTATCCCGATCAGGTAATTGACGCGATCCCAATGCCCCTACCCCAATTTACAGCGTCGCTCCGAGGAGCGGAAGCAAAGACAGCGGGTGAGCGGGGGGGACGCGGCGGCCCCGAGGCGGCGGCGGGACCCGCCGGGCTGCCCCCTGTAAACAAGGCGGTGGCGGGCGGCGGGGCGCGGCTCCCCCGGCCCTCCCTGCGGCGCGGGGAGGCTCAGTCGTGGAAGATGGCGTTGAGCTGGGCGCTGAGGACGCGCTCGTGGTGCGGGTGGCCCTCGTAGGGCGCCAGCCCGTCCACCGGGATCTCGCAGCGGGAGGCGGCGGGCGGGAAGATGGCGGCGTGGGCGGGCGCGGCGGCCAGCGCGGCGGCGGCGGCGGGGTAGTGCATGGAGAAGGCGTAGCTCTTGTCGAAGTCGGCGGCCGGCTCGTGCTTGAAGGAGAAGTTGCCGTTCACGCTGAGGGGCGGGCTGAGGGGCCCGTCGAAGGCGGGGCTGGCGCCCTCCGCCAGCCCGCTCTCGAAGAAGGGCTCCAGCGCGGCGCCGTAGGCGTGCGGCGGCTTGAGGTGGAAGAGGTGGGAGCTGTCCATGGTGCCGTAGGGCGGGCTGGGCAAGCCCGGCGACTGGTAGGGGTAGGGATGCGCCGGGAAGGGCGCGCCCGCCGCCGCCGCCGCCGCCACGTGCGGCGGCACCTCCTGGCTCTGCTCGGGGAGGAAAGTCCGCGGGTTGAGCTGCAGGCAGCCGGCCACCAGGTTGCTGGTGGGCTGCGACAGGCCTTTGCAGAGGGTCTGCACGAAGGACACCAGGTCCGGGCTCTTGCCTGAGCGCAGGATCTCGGACAGCGCCCAGATGTAGTTCTTGGCCAAGCGCAGGGTCTCGATCTTGGAGAGCTTCTGCGTCTTGGAGTAGCAGGGCACCACCTTGCGCAGGTTGTCCAGGGCCGCGTTCAGCCCGTGCATGCGGTTGCGCTCCCGGGCATTGGCCTTCATGCGCCGCAGCTTGAACCGCTCCATGCGCGCCTTGGTCATCTTCTTCTTCTTGGGGCCCCGCCTCTTGGGCTTCTGGTCGTCGTCTTCCTCCTCCTCCTCTTCCTCCTCCTCTTCGTCCAAGTCGTCCTCTTCGTCCTCCTCCTCGCCGTTCCGCAGCGAGTCCTCCTCGGCCTCGGCGTGCAGACCCTCCAGGTCCTCCTCCTTCTTGTCCACCTCGTGCTCCTCGTCCTGGGAGCTGAGGCACTCGTCCGTCCAGCTCGGGGGGCCCTGCGGCTGGGGCTCGCCCATCAGCCCGCTCTCGCTGTACGACTTGGTCATGGTGAGCCTCTGCATCGCGAAGGAGACAGAAAAGAGACGTGTCAGCACCCGGAGCAGCGGCCGTGGCCCCGCGCGGTCCCCCGCGGGGAGAAGTTGCCCGCGCTTCGCCCCCCGGTCCCGCCGCCCCCTCCTGAGGGAAGCCCTGGATCCCCCACCGTGCCAGGGCAAACTTTTAATTGTCTCCGCGTTTCTGCTTTGTAATTAAGTTGACATATGTTCAAATGCCATTATGTAACTCGCCGATATTAGCGGGGAAAATAAGCAGATTATGTGTGCGGGAGGCAGCCCAGGCGGTACGACGCAAGTGGACCAAGGGTGGGTTGTGTTGTTTTGTTTTGCTTTGAAAAAAAATCTTCGAACATTTTTACCGAATAGGGGAAGGGGAAGGCGGACACACAGGGCACCTGCAGGACGGATGGCGCCTGTGGCGCCTGTCCCTGCCGCTCTCCGCGGCTCCCCCTTGCCTCCTGCTTGCGTGGGGCTTGTGTCGCCCCAGCGGGCGCCGAGCACCTGCTCCCCCGGTCCCGCCTTCGTCCACAGGCCTGTCGCTGGGTGCCCGCGGCGGGGCTGCGCGGTCCCTGCCCGTGGTAACAGGTGCGGGATTGGCCCCAGCTTCCCGTCTCCGTCGTCCCTCTGTTGCGAACGGGCATCGGTTCCCCCGCTTCCCGCGGGAGCCTTTCGTGTGGGGTTTTGACCGCCCCCCGGTAGCGTCGGGCACACCGGGAAGAAACAATGCCGCCCGCCCGCCGAGGCGCTGGGACCTTGGCGATCGCGCCCGCGGAGGAAAGGGAGCTGAAAGTTCGGAGGTGCATCGGTTGGAAGCACGTTAACATATGTAACATGCGTCTGTATAAATGGACGCACATATACATATTTATAGGTGCGTATGGACGCATTTACATATATCTATGTATACGCATATGGATGTGTGCGCGTATGGATGGATACAGGTGTGCCCGCACACACCGGCAGGAACGACCGCAAGCGACAATAAAACCCGAAGCCGTTCCGGCAAAGGCAGATCCCGTCCGCCCCGACCTCCCAGGGTCCTCTCCCACCCCGGCAGCCGCCGCGAACCCTTTTCCCGCGGGGGGAAAACACGGTTTCCCGTTACCTCCGTTGCTCAGCCTCTCCTGCGCGGTGACGGTCTCATAACCCCGGCACAGCTCTCCGTGCGAGGGCGCCGCGCGTGTGTGTGTGCGGTGCTTTTTTTTTCCCGAGGTTGCCCAGCGCCGGGCTCCCCCCGTTATATAGCGGGACGGAGGATGCGCGGCGGGGGGCCGGCACCGGGACCCGGCCACCGCGGAGCCGCCGGCCCGCGGAGCCGCATTGTTCCCATTGTTCTGGGGTGCGGCCACTGAGGGTCCCCGCCGACCCCCCCTTAGCATCTCCTAACGGGCGCCTCTGACCCCCGGAGATTCCCTGTCCCAGTCCTCGTCGCTCTCTCGCCGCCACAGATCCCCTCCCCTTTCCCCGGTTTTTCTCCAGAGCTGGGGAAAACGGACGTCCCGGGGCTGTTGTGACACCCCCCATCCTGGTCTGTCCTAACGCCTGGAGTAAACGCCCGTTCGCTTTTCCCGGGTGTTCGGTGGGAATACTGCCGGTTAACGGGAAGTTTGGAAGAAAAACGCCGAGTGGTGGCTTTAGTCTTTAAATGCCTCGGCGGAGTTTGCAAACGCCGCCAAACCTTAGGGATGCGCTTTAAGGAGGGAGATGGCCCCTTCGCATGATAGCTGTGCTACCGGCACGCGTTATCCGGATATTTATTCAATAAAAATACAATTATTTTCGCCTCTTGAGGCTTTAAATGCGAAACAAATTATTCCGCCCTGAGGAGATGGATTTGGAAGATATTTTTCCAGGTCGGGTTATTTTTAAAATGTTTCTCTCCTGTTGGTGACCTACATAGCCCGGGGCCGGCAGGGCAGCAGGAGGGGACTCCGGGGATGTTCGCCTTCTCGGTAATCAAATACAGAGAGCAACCGACTGTATTTTGTGATTTCAAAGCTGGCCGGTTCTCTGTGGGAAGCGAGGGCCAGCAGTGCGGTGTGTGCCGCCAGGTCGGGCGAGTGGGGCTGGAGCGGGGCACCCTCGGGTCACCGGTGGCTGCGGCCCTTCCCTGGGGCACGGAGGGGAGGGAAGCGCCGGCACCGACCCACCGAACGATAGCCCCTGCCCTTGGCGAGCCTCCTCTGGCCGTAGAGGCGCCCCCGGGCCGGGATCCGGGACCATGCCCGTGCCCTGGGCCGGACCTCCCGCCGGACCGGCAGCCCCCTGGAGAGCGCGACCCCATTAACGGGAGCTGCTGGGGCTGCCGCGCTGCTGGCGCGGACGCGTTTTGGAAGCAGTGAGGTTCGAACAGGTTTGGAGGGCGCAGGAGAGAGATGGGTCCGGTCCAGCCCTGTCTCTGCTGCTGAAACATGTCCCTCAGAATGGGACTGTCTGGGAATACACCCGGGAGTGTGGGGCGCTGAGAAACACCAGGCAAAAATACTGGGAAGAGGGCATTGGCAGAAAACTGGATCTCGGGGAGCGGTGAGAACTTTGGGGTGCTCGCGTGCTTCTGAGCGTGATCAACACAGTCATCTTCCCTGGGAGCAAAATAAAATCAACACGTTGTCGATTGGCAGATAAGTAGAGAGACAAATAAAGAGACAGAGGGGCTTAAACCCTCCGAGCCCGGCTCGTTCCGTCCCAGTCGGCGCTTGGCGAGGGTACACGCGTGGCCGTGGAGCCGGGCCGACTGGTACCAGGCACTGCTCCGTGCCGCCCGTCGGGGCCGGGGACGAGCGCTGCGGCCCGGGGGCGCCGGGGCTCTCGGCCGCTCCGCCTGCATCCTTGCCGCTCTTCCCGCTGCTTCGGCACTGCTTCTCCTCCTGATCTCCCAGGCAATCGGCTCTGCCTTCCCTACTCGGGCCGTCCCCTGGCTCAAAGGCTCCAGTTTCCCACCTTCCCTGTTTCTCTTCTTCCCCCAGCCGCTTGATTTTATGGCTCCAAGGGTGTCTTTTTTTTCTCCCTGACCTACAGACTCCTCCTTCTCCATCTGGCTTCTAATTCGGCTTCTGTTTATTTCTCCTCCCGAATCCTTTGATTTTCTTTTCCCTTTTTTTAAAATTATTTTTAAAATTTTTCCTTTTGTCTCTCATTTTCCCTTTCTTTTTCTTTTCTTTTTTTTTTTTTTTCCTTCTTCCTCTTCTTTTTCTTTTTTCCCCTCCCTAGTC